>CM028329.1:53413453-54013453 GCA_016647705.1 Eucommia ulmoides
TTAGTATTTAGATCTAGAACTTTCAACCTATAATAAAATATACAATTTAGAAAATAATCATAAATTGCTCTGTAATTTTGAAGGGGAATATAAACACAGTTGTCATACAGAAAATAAACAATTAAACAGCCTAATAGATTTAATAATAAACCTAGGATATAATTTAGATTCTCAAATAAACAGACAAAATAAAATTTATCATTCTATCTTAATAGCTGCTGAAAATAAAGATACAATAATAAAAGAATTAGGTGAAAAGTTAAAATATATTAAGAATCAAAATTCTAACAACACAGAAAGACTAGTTAAAATAGAAAAGAAACTAGAATTTGAACATTTACCCAGCAAAAGTGACATAAAAGATTTAATCAACAAAAAATTTCAAGGTAAAACAGTTGATACTACAAAAATAGAAGAGTTATTCAAAAATTTAAAACTAGAAAAAGAAGAATACAGTGTAAAAGGTAAAAAAACCCAAAAAACAAAAAAATTGTTATATCTACGAAACAATAAAATGAGCGGCAAAGAAGTCATATTACATGACCAGTTAAAAAGAAGTGTTAGTAGCAGGTTATTTAGGAAAAGTAAAGCAGTAGATAATCAAATAGAAACATTAATAGATATAGAAAAAGATTACGAAAAGTTTAAGAAATGAGGATTAAAAAGGTTAAAAGAAACAGACCTATATAATAAATGAAATATAATAAAAAAATTATAATAAATGCTAGTCAGTTATATAGACATTTTCATGAACAAACTATCAGTTGTACTACATAAAGTAAACATGTATCAGTAAATCTTATAAGTAGAAAGAGTTATAATGATATAATAAGATTAAATTTAAATTTCACTCACATAGGATTAGTGGTAATAGGCATCAAAGGACTGCACCGACAATTCTTAGGAACCAAAATATTAGTATGTTTATATGATGGTAGACACCGGAATTTGGAAATGAGTCTCCTAGGAACAGCTGAAATAGATATGAGCCATAATGGTGGAATTGTATATTTTACACCTGATTTTTTAATTAAAACAATAGACCTTTTAAATCACATAAAAATAGGAATTAAAACCAAAGGTTATGATATAGAAATAGGAACAGAAAATTTAATCGTATGTATAGGATTCATAGGAAGAATGAGTGAAAATAGTACTACAAATTACAAAATTAAAAATGAAGAAATATTCAATCTACTAAAAACAGAAGGTATAAAAGCAATCCTAGCCAAGAAATTCAGCCCAGAAACGAATGCAGGAACAGAATGAAACCTTAACAGCTTCATAAATAAAGCTATACTCACTCCAAATAATAACATAACATATAAAAATAAAGATGACAGCCTAAGTTTAAGATTTACAGATTATAAATATCAGGCCAGTAGCAGTGATAGTCAAAATAATGAAGAAATAAATGAAGAAGAAATAACATATGTTAATATAGAAAAAGAATATAACTTTACCCATATAAATTACGAAAATGAAATAGCTGAAGAATATTTAACCACATTACTGAATAATGAATATGACAAATTAGAAAAATTAGGATACATACATGAACAGATAATAGATCTTAATAAAGAAATCTGGAATATGAAATTAATAAAGGAATTATATGCAGGAAATCCAAACATAAAACCTCTAAACTCATTTAAAGATATAGAAAGTATAAAGATTAATTTTGATACTAATACAATAATTAAAATGAAATTCATGAAAGTAGATATAGAACTAGAAAAAGTCAATAAATATCTAGAGGAGATTAAAATGGAAAGTACAGTAGAACAACCACGAGAACGTACAGCTATAATACCAACAGGAGAATAAACGAGTAGATGACCAATAGATGAAGATACTCCCATGCCAGATAGAACATTTTATTATTTAAGATCAGATACCACAACAGAATATACTTTAGGAGGGAGATATCCAAAAAAATGAGTCAACCCCTTAACAATAGATTTAATAGGAAAACCGGTGGGAAAAAGATTAAAGCCAGACAGTTTAGAAAAACTACCAACGGCCACACAAACCAGAACAATACTAGAATTAATGAGTTATGAACCTCAAGTTTGGCCAGAAATAATCGATAGGTGGGAACAAGATGCAGTTAGAGTATGACAAAACAGCAATAGAATAAAAAGAATGTTTGAATATCTAGAAACACTATTAGATGAAACAGTGAGAAATTTTTATAATGAATATAAAAGAGATAATCCAGAGGCTATTATGCGATTAAAGGATTTAAGAAATAATCCATATAACTTTACCAATATGATTGATTTCTGTAAAAGAATAATATATGCACTTTAAAGATATGGAGAGGAAAGTGAATTGAACAGAAAGTATAAAAAATTTAATAAAAGAAATAAAAAGTATAAAAAATATACGAGAGAATATAAAAACAGATATAACCACAAAACCTACAAACCTTATAAAAATAAGAAAAGATATCTTAGAAAAAGTAGAACCTATAAAAAGGGAAAATTCAAAAAAGTTAATCATGTAAAAAAAATTCAAAAGAAATAATAACACAAAATGCAAATGTTTTATATGTGGAAATGAAAAACATTTAACCAATACATGTTTACAGAAATTTAAAAATATAGAACATGCAAACATAATACAAGATATAGATGAAGAAATAGTAAGCATAGACTCAGACGACTTCATGACATATAATATAATAATAGAAACAAGTAGTGAAGAAGATATAAAATTATTATATACAAATAATAGTAGTACAGAATATAGTAGTAATACAGAATCAAATGATGAATTTTGTTATATGAACATAACAGAAATAGAACCTGGATAGGAATGTGACATGCATAACAGAAAATATGGTTTAAGAGATAATAATATCAAATGTTTTAAGTGTAAAGGATTTTCTAGTCGAGAAAGGAGATACAAATGTTTACAATGTTATCTAGAAAGAGGCAATACACGAATTAAAACAATCAGTTATAACAGAACAAATGGATGGAAGTACATTACAATATGATAAGTGTCTTAGAGATAGTAAAATAGCATTCTTAATAGAAAATGACTTCAATATATACTATCTACTACAACAAGTATGGTTAAGTAAAATAAATCACAGATGCTATCCCATGTGCTAAATGGTGTAATTATCATTTTGCCTATTCAACATCAATATTATCTACTCGTAATTCACTAGGTAAATTATTGCTTAGCCAAAATTATAATTTACCTAGTGAATTACGAGTAGATAATATTGATGTTGAATAGGCAAAATGATAATTACACCATTTAGCACATGGGATAGCTAACCTCTCCACCTTAGGTATAAATGACTTTTGAGATGACTATTAGGTAAAATAGCTAGAGTGATGGCACTTGAGTTGACGGTCAAATTTTTAAATTTGGTTAGACAAAATAATACTTACACCATTTGGCTCATGGGGGTGATAAGTGAAGAAATATTTAGCGCTTTTTGCACTTCATACCCTTGAAGTTTCAAAGAAATCTTACTTTGCTTTCCATTTCAATTTGAACACATTATACCCTGAAATATCTAAATAGTATCAAATCAATCTTTCTGTCATTTTGTAGATGATTCTGTGTTTAACACGTGGCTAATTTCCGTCATAAAAATAACAAAATTATCAATTTGAACTGAGTTGAAACAATTTGGATACTTTAGGATTTAATATGTTAAAATTAAAAGTAAAGAGGCTAAAGTACAATTTCTCTGAAACTTCAATAAGCAAAAACCTCGAATATTTACAAAAAATGACAAAAAAGAAGTTTTGATATCAAATCGCCTCTTCAATAATTTCATCACAAATAAATATGTACAAAAAAAAAAAAAAAAAAGAATTCACAGTATTTCTTCTTATTTGTTTTTACAATGTTATGGATGAATCAAAATGTGAATCAATGAAGAATTTTGCATTGTCTGACCTCAGTACAATAGAAGTATTGGAAGTTAGCAACCTTAAAATCAAACAATTTTTCCATCTTCTTTCAATTCAGTCCATGAGTTTGTATCTTTTCTCCTGGACACCCGTTACTCCCATTTGTATCTCTATTATCGTATGAAGCGGCACCTGAAATATCAAAAATCAATAGCTTTATGGGGTCCGAAAATTATGAGAAAACTATTAGATTGTCCTCATATAAGTCACTTGTAGTATTTTGTCCATGTGTTTTTAATTCTTTAATTAATATCAACTAGATTGAATCCATCTAGTTGATGTTAACTAGTGTTGACGACAATTAACACCAACTAAAACCAGTAACTATTAGTAAGGACTAAAAATAAATTCTCTACAAATAAGATTTAAAAAAAAGGAAAAAGTACGATTTAGACCCTCTAACTATTGACACATTTCTAAGTGGTCCCTCTAAGTTTAAACGTTTCATTTTAAACCCTCTACGTATCTAACGTTTCATTTTAAACCCTCCGTCAGAGATTCCGTTAAAACTAACAGAATCTCAGGGGCAAAATGGTCATTTCACATTTTTTAATCATTTTTAATTAATTTTTTTTTAAAAAAAAAAAATTAATTTTTTTTCCCTCCTCTCTCTCTTCCTCCCCTTCCTCTCTCTCTCCCGCCACCTCCCCTTCCCCTCTCTCCCTCCCACCCCACCCCCGTAACAGGGGGTGATTCCACCCCCCTGTTGCAGGGGGTGGAATCACCCCCTGAAACAGGGGGTGGTTGCGCCCCCTGTTTCAGGGGGGGTGGAACCACCCCCCCCTGAAACAGGGGGCGCAACCACCCCCTGCAACAGGGGGGGTGGAATCACCCCCTGTTACGGGGGGTGGGGTGGGAGGGAGAGGGGAAGGGGAGGAAGAGGGAGAGGGAGAGGGAGGTGGCGGGGAGAGGGAAGGAGGGAGAGGGAGGTGGCGGGAGAGAGAGAGGAAGGGGAGGAAGAGAGAGAGGAGGGGGAAAAAAAAAAAATTAAAAAAAATTAATTAAAAATGATTAAAAAAATGTGAAATGACCATTTTGCCCCTGAGATTCTGTTAGTTTTAACGAAATCTCTGACGAAGGGTTTAAAATGAAACGTTAGATACATAGAGGGTTTAAAATGAAACATTTAAACTTAGAGGGACCACTTAGAAATGTGTCAATAGTTAGAGGATCTAAATCGTACTTTTCCCTAAAAAAAAAAAAGCCTAAATATTATAGGACCTCAAAAATTATCCTTGAAGGAACAGAACAAAGGTATTTTTTTTTTTTTGGGTGGTTCTTTTTTGGCTATGTTCGAAGTGTTCCAAGTTTTCAGAGAACAGAAACAAAAGAGAAATGCAGAGGTTACCTCTATGTGGGGAATTTCTTTCAACGGCCTATCAGCAAAATAGGCGTACAGCGCTCTCAAGACAGCCTGAAAAAAAAAAATTGCCGAAATCAACAGGTTTTCCAATCACATTTTTAAGAACGGGGGAAATAAAGGGGGACAAATATTTAGAGCAATTTTTTTTAAACCTGGTGAGCTATCACGACAACGGGTGCTCTTTGCCGTTCAAGCTCTATAATTACAGGCTCCAACCTGAAAAAGAAATAATGCAGACTTAAATCCATTGATCTAGTGTGCATACAAATTTCTAACGTCCTGAAAGATGGAGTTTTCAGACTGCAAACCTTTGTATAACATCCAGATAAGACTCTCCACGAGGATATCTATACCTCAATTTGTCTTTTTTACGTGACCTGCCGGAAAAAAAAAGAAGGGAGAATTATGTGACAGCTTTAGAAGCAATTAAATCAAAGCACCCGATACACAATAGAAATTTGGCTCTCCATTACCGTTAAAAAAGGGCAGCCTGGTGCTACAAAGCTCCCGCTATGTGCGGGATCCTTTACATGCTGATAAATCGGTTGCTGGCCGATTCACATGCAAATCGGCCCGTAACTGTCCTAATGGCCATTTACGTCCGATACTTCATCATTTGATCCGGACAACTCATTCTCCTCACACCCCGCCCTTCTCCATTCCTCCTCCAACCTAGCCAGCCAACTTCCGACTATGAAGAGCCTTCATACAATTCATTTTTGTATTGATTATTGAATTTGAGTGTAATAGTTGTAATATGATATGCAATTTACTCTTTTATTATGTTTGTGTAATATATTGTTCATTCAATGTTATGCAATCTCTTATTCTTTTAAGATTATTCAGCACAATAGTTCCTAATTTCTATTTTCCGTCTTATTTATATCTTTAATGTGTTGTATATATAGTTAAATATCATAATATCTATCGAACGTGTTTAGTAAGGGTTAAATGAGTTGAACAATTATTATTATTGAGTTTTTGAGGGTTTTCTAGTGATTTTAAAAAATTCACGACTGTTACGGGCAATTTTCGTTACGGACAGGTCGATACTCCCGATACCGTTACATTGCGACACTTACCGTTACATAATATACCACAATTTAAAACCTTGCTTGGAAATGTCAAATAAACATCTAAAACCAAAACGGGATTATCACAGAACCAATTCTGTTGGAATATTCAATATTGGTAGTATTTGTATATATGGAAAGTCAAATATACAGATTAGGAAAATAGTTTATTGTAATTAGTTATTTACCTTTTTTAGTTCTTAAGTTTTCCTATATGTAGTCTCATATTATATGATTAATGAAATATACAATTTGATTAATTCATTTCAAGTTGGTATCAGAGCAAAAAAAAACCCAAAAAAAACCCTAGCCTCTGCTCAGCCGCCGGCCCTTTACAAGTTTTTGAAGTTCGCCGGCCATTGCAGTCGTCGACGACGTTCGCCGGCATCCAACAACAGCCGACCAAGGTTCGCCAGCGTCACTTACAGCCAGGCGACGAACGAAAACTCCCCTACAACCGACGACGAGCCCTCATTACAACTGACGAAGCCTTGCCGGTCCTCTACAGCCGCCGACGAACACTCTCCGGCCTTCTACAACCGACAACGAAGCCTCGTCAGTCCTCTATTCGCCGCCGACAGCCTCGCCGGAGCCCTAGCAGTCGACGAACGGACACTCGCGAGATCTGTACGAAACAGATCTTGCGATTTCAACTCGATTACGGCCACCGACGAACCCTCGCCGCCCTAGCCACCACCACCGTTGCCGGATTTGCTTGAAAAACGACGAAACCGAGTCAACTCAGCGAGTTAACTCAGTGAGTCAACTCAGTCGATTCTCAGCGAGTCAACTCAGTAATTCTCAGTGAGTCAACTCAGCATCCAGTAGCTTGGTTTCACGAGATTTACTCGTTGAAGGCCAACCCGACGATTCTTATATTCTGACGGTATTTCCCCTTGCCTTCACCATGTCTGACGTTACCTCGGAATCCATCCCAAGGTTCAGCCAACTTACCGAACCAAAGCATCTCCCTTCCGAATCCCACTCCATCCAAATCACCTCTATTCGTCTGAATGGAACCAATTTCTTACGTTGGTCTCAATCAGTGCGAATGTATATCCGTGGACGAGGACGGATGGGATATCTAACCGGTGATGCAAAGGAGCCCTCCATCAAAGATCCGTCGCATATGACTTGGGATGCTGAAAATTCCATGGTGATGACATGGCTCGTAAACTCTATGGATGAGGAAATCAGCTCCAACTACATGTGCTACCCTACGGCGAAAGAACTTTGGGACAATGTAAATCAGATGTATTCTGATCTGGGAAACCAATCTCAAAAGTATGAGTTGACTCTAAAACTCCGTGATATCCGTCAAGGCGAAGACAGTATCACCAAGTATTTCAATTCATTGAAATGAATATGGCAAGATCAAGATATGTTCGATGATCATGAATGGCATTCGACCGAGGATTATAGCCACTATAAGAAGTTGGTGGATGATGATCGTGTTTTTAAGTTCCTAGCAGGTCTGAAACCGAAACTTGACGAAGTTAGGGGACGAATCATTGGTCGTCAGCCTCTTCCCTCAATTAATGAGGTTTTCTCGGAGGTCCGAAGGGAGGAGACCCATCGGAACGTTATGCTTAACAAGCCACAAATTATCAGCCCTACAGTTGCTCCAATTGACCAGTCTGCTTTGGCTGCTGCTAATGCTCACTCCAGCAGGTTTCCACGCCGAGCAGAGGAACGTCCTTGTATATGGTGCGATTACTGCAACAAGCCCCGTCATACACGGGAAACATGCTGGAAAATCCATGGGAAACCAGCAAATTTGAAGAGCAACAAAACGGGAGAAAAATCTAACCGATCCTATCCTTCCGCGCATGAAGCTGCCACCACTCCATTCAACAAAGAATAGATTGATCAACTTCTGAAACTGCTGACTGTCAATTCATCACTTGGTACTCCTAATGCTTCCTTAGCTCAAACAGGTAGTAAATTTAGAGCCTTTTCTTGTTCTTTAAACTCAACACCTTGGATTATTGATTCAGGTGCTTCTAATCACATGACAAGTTTTTATCACCTTTTCAATACCTATTCACCGTGTTTTAGTAATGAAAAAATTAGAATTGCAGACGGTAGTTTCTCACCCATTGCAGGAAAAGGCCAAATAACAATCTCAGATAGTGTTAATCTAAAAACGGTCCTCCACGTTCCTAAACTTACTTGTAACCTCTTATTTGTAAGTAAACTATTGCGAGATTCGAATTGTCATGCCATTTTCTCTTAATCTCAATGTCTCTTTCAGAACCAGAGCTCGGGGAAGATGATTGGCAGTGCTAGATTGGTGGATGGCCTGTATTACTTCGATGATAACTCCTTGAGGAATAAAACAACTCACGGCACCAGTGGTATGAGTTAAACGTCTGTTCGTGATAAAATTATGCTTTGGCACCTTAGATTAGGACATCCAAGTTTTCAATATCTTAAACATTTGTTTCCGACCTTATTTACGAATATGGATTGTTCTTCTTTTTATTGTGAAAGTTGTTTGTTTGCAAAAAGTCAGCGTACTTCTTATATTTCAAAACCATATTGTGCATCTAAACCATTTTATTTAATTCACAGCGATGTATGGGGTCCCTCAAAAATCACAACACTATCCGAAAAAAGATGGTTTGTGACATTTATTGATGATCATACACGTTTATGTTGGACATATTTGATGCGTGCAAAATCTGATGTAGCAGCTTTATTTAAAGATTTTTGCATTATGCTAGAAAACCAATTTCAAATGAAACCTAGCATTCTTCGCACAGATAATGGAACAGAATATTTCAATGCATGTTTAGGCAGTTTTTTGAAAACAAATGGTATTCTACATCAATCCACGTGTCGTGACACGCCCCAACAAAATGGCATTGCTGAAAGAAAAAATAAACACTTACTCGAAGTCGCACGTGCACTCATGTTTTCTATGCATATTCCAAAATATTTGTGGGGTGATGCTTCTTTTAACAGCCGCATATTTAATAAATCGCATGCCTACACGTGTTCTAAATTACACCACACCCTTTGATAACTTCAAAACACACTTTCCAGCTTCTAGAATATCAGCTGACCTGTCTCTTAAAATATTTGGCTGCACCTCTTATGTTCATATTCCTAGCCAATTTCGGTCTAAACTTAATCCTAGAGCAGAAAAATGTATTTTCATCGGTTATGCACCAAATCAAAAAGGGTATAAGTGTTACAATCCACAAACCAAGAAAATTCATGTTAGTATGGACGTCACGTTTTTGGAAAATGTTTCCTTCTTCGACAAAAATCACTTTCAGGGGGAGAATGTAATGGAAGTGAATTTTTGGGTCACTGATGATCCTTTCCCTACCACAGTCTTAGAAATTTTTCCTCCAAATCAGTCAAAAATAAGTGATGACAATATTGAAAAACAAAAAGAGATTCCTACTAGTACACAAATGCCGAGCATAATTCCTTCATAAACAGATGAAGAAATACCACAATCATGTACTGAGTTGCGGGTTTATACTTGGAGAGGTACAAAAAAGAATACAGATCAGCCTACTGTTCTAGCACAAGGTCAATCCGACTCCCCAAGCAATGATCCAGGTAATACTATATCTTCACCACCTCCTGATGAATCTTCTCATTCTAGTATTCCTCCAGATCTTAATATCCCTATAGCCATCAGGAAAGGAGTTAGAACCTGCACCAATCATCCCATATCTAAATATGTATCCTACACAAAACTTTCCGAACCTTATAGAGTCTTTACTTCTAAAGTTACTAATCTGTTTATTCCAAGGAACATTGAGGAAGCACTAAGTGATACAGGTTGGAAGTTAGCAGTTCTGGAAGAGATGAATGCTCTTAAAAAGAGTGGTACGTGGGAAATAGTTGATTCGCCAAAGGATACAAAGATAGTCAGGTGCAAGTGGGTATTCACAGTTAAGTGTAAGGCAGATGGAAGCATAGAACGGTATAAAGCAAGGCTCGTGGCTAAAGGGTTCACGCAGACATATGGAATAGACTACCAAGAAACATTTGCTCCAGTTGCTAAGATAAACTCGATTCGGGTTCTATTGTCCTTAGCTGTGAATCTTGATTGACCACTACACCAATTAGACGTGAAAAATGTCTTTCTAAATGGAGACTTGGAGGAAGAAGTGTTCATGAGTTTACCACCGGGCTTTGAAAGAAAGATAGGACAAGGAAAAGTGTGCAAGTTAAAGAAATCACTATACGGCCTAAAACAGTCACCAAGAGCGTGGTTTGAACGCTTTGGAACCACTGTAAAAGGTCAGGGTTATCAACAAAGCCAAGCAGATCATACTATGTTTTATAGACACTCAATTAATTGTAAGATTGCCATTTTAATTGTCTATGTAGATGATATTATCTTAACAGGAAGTGATAGTGACGAGTTGAGAAGACTTAAAGGAAAACTTGCTGATAATTTTGAAATCAAAGACTTAGGTCTATTAAAATATTTTCTTGGAATGGAATTTGCTAAATCAAAGGGAGGCATATTTGTGAGACAAAGAAAGTATGTACTCGACCTACTGAATGAAACAGGGTTACTCGGGTGCAAAGCTGTAGAAACTCCAAGTGAACCGAATGAGAAACTACAACCGGCCAAACCTGAAGCTGTGATAAACCAAGAACAATATCAAAGACTAGTGGGGCGGTTAATCTACTTATCACATACCCGTCCTGATATAGCCTTTGCCGTAAGCATGGTCAGCCAATTCATGCACTCACTAGGACAAGAACACTTCGATGCTGCCTATAGAATACTAAGGTACTTAGAGGGTACTCCTGGAAAGGGAATTTTGTACAAGAAACGTGGCCACCATCTTGTAGAGGTTTACACCGATGCAGATTGGGCTGGGAGTATCACGGACAGGAGATCGACCTCCGGTTACTGTACTTTTGTTGGTGGGAACCTCGTCACATGGCGGAACAAGAAACAGAATGTCGTCGCTAGAAGCAGCGCAGAAGCGGAATACAGATCAATGGCTCACGGCATCTGTGAAGTGTTATGGATTAACAGATTACTCGGAGAGTTGAAGATATCTAATTCAGTACCTATGAAGGTCTACTGTGATAACAAATCAACCATTGCGATTGCTCACAATCCGGTGTTGCACGATTGGACAAAACATGTAGAAGTGGACAAGCATTTCATCAAGGAAAAGATCGATAGTGGACAAATATGTATGCCATATATACCAACTACTGAACAGATCGCAGACATTCTAACAAAAGGATTACCAAAGAAGAGATTCGACTATCTAGTATGCAAGCTGACAATGGAAGATATCTTCATACCAGCTTGAGGGGGAGTGTTGGAATATTCAATATTGGTAGTATTTGTATATATGGAAAGTTAAATATACAGATTAGGAAAATAGTTTATTGTAATTAGTTATTTACCTTTTTTAGTTCTTAAGTTTTCCTATCTGTAGTCTCATATTGTATGATTAATGAAATATACAATTTGATTAATTCATTTCAAGTAATTCAATGACAGCCATTTTTTTCTCTTTTGTATAATTTGCATGCAACGGCTAATCTAATGGTGAGAAGCCAAAAATTACTCCAGTAGTTTTCGTTCTCCATCACTCAGGTCAATCAATTAGGAAAAACTTATGCATTTCTGAGTGTTGTTCAGGTCTATCGCAATAATAAATTAGTCTAGAGGATTGGCACATACTCATATTCCTCGGGCATATTTTTCTTTATTTCTTCATAAGTCATTCCATCACATACGCCAGCATTTATCTCATCAAGCGCACGCCATTGTATCTACAAAAACAAATTGAAGCAACAACCATAAATCATCTCTAGAATTAGTACAGATACAATGAAATTCACCATGAATGATCTTCTGGATGTTCACAGTTCACACTAACCTTGGGGAACCCAATAATGGGAGTTGCTGTCAAAATTGTTCTCTGCAGGGTACTGGTCCATATCTAGGCCACAGCAGAAAGAAGTGTGATTAACTATCACATTTAGCTTATAAAGATAATTCAAGCAAAGCATTGACAGCTTCCCTCATTACCAAAATTGTTTCTTTTGTGACATTATGATAGGAACCAGTGCACAAACAGACTAATTTCGGAAGGAACTTCAAAGGTGAGTAATATTATTTATTAATTGAGAGCTTACAAAGAAATACCAAGCGTTTGAGAGGCTTGGAACTCTCCAAAAGATCAAGGCTAAATATAGAAAATATTCAAATACTCCCTACACAGTAAACACCCTCATATCTTTCTCACCAATCCCTAACTATTAATAGAATTGTAAAACAGAATCTAACAGAAAATTGTAAACAGAATCACAACACACAAGTCAGCACTAATTTGCGTTACCCATATTCCCCTTACGCCTAGAGTATGTGGAACCGACCTATGGCCTAACTCATTACTTCATGTATTCTTGTTCACGTTCAAACATCATATACAATTTTAAAACTTTACACAAATGGCGCGATATTTTAAATATTTTGTTGCCTTCATCAAGAAGAATCTTGACGAAACGGTAGAAATTGTCGTCGTGTGACCTAGAGGTCATGATTTCGAGTCGTGGAAATAGCCTCTTGCAAAGCAAGGTAATGTTGCGTACAGTAGACCTAAATGGTCCGACCTTTTCCCGGACTCCACACATAATGTGAGCTTTGTAGCACCGGGTTCCCATTTTTTTAAATCTAAGTTTCTAACATGAATAATTGAAGGAGATGATGCATTTTCTTTAAGAAAATTCAAGATTGATAGAATAAAGTGAGTACGTAACCAAAATCCGAGGAAGAAAGGGTTTTTTTTTTTTTTGGGGGGGGGGGGGGGAGGGGAGGGGGGGGCGCAAATATAGGTTCTCATATTTGTGTCCTCTAGTTTCAGCTATTGTAGTGGAACTTCACAAAAAAAATATCAGTGCAGCATTATCAATAGCACCAGGGAGTTTAACGTGCGGACGGATTTAGCAGCAAATGTTGGGATAGGGGTGAGAAAAGTTAAAGTGGAAGTGAAATTAAGGTGGCATTTGGTTAGTGTTTCTGCTTTTCTGTTTCTATTTCTAATAAATTGGGATACAAATTTTGTTTATGTTTATGTTTTGGAGTATTCCAGGAATAGAAACATGTTTGGTAACGATGATTATCCTGAAATTGTTTCTTTTTATTTATGAGAATAGAAACAAAGAAACACGTTTGGTTGTAACATTTTTTTTTTATATTTAAATGTATGGTGGCCAACGGGGTAGTGGTGGCTAACGCGCAGGGGGGGGGGGGTTAGTAGCCGGTGGAGTGGTAGCAAAAATAGTTTTGTGGGAGTGAATAGGAATCAACATTGTTTTGTTTTTCATATTCTTAAGGAATTCAAGAATTACTCCCAAATTATTCTTAAAATTTTGGGAATGGAAATGTGTTTACCAAATGCGTTTTTGTACATTAATCCCAAAATTTTGGGAGCGGGAACAGAAACAGTAACCAAACGGGATCGCTTTCACCAAATGGAAAATAATTCACAATTGTTCACATAAAGCTATAATCATGTGGTCACATCAAAAGCTTACCGAAGCAGCCCTTTCATTTTTCAACCGCTTTTCCACAAAGTTAGCAAGTTTCTTCGCGTAAAGCTCCCCTGCATCACTGTTCAAAAGGAAGTACCATGTTACATCAACTTGTGTCTTCTTCTCCAACCAAAGTTCACTCATGAAAATAGAAAGCAGGCATACACAACGATAATCATGCTTAGCAAAATATGAACAACAAATGTCAATGAACGTGAGAATGTGATAGACCAAAGCTTAAGATGAAAATAAAAAAGAAATTCATAGATCCACCACGGAAAAGGAGGGAATGGTGGAATAAACAAGACTACGTTTGAAAGAACAAATCAAGTGGTAGGCACGTGAGAGCAGGAAATGATATAGTGTCGAGTAGTTTCTATAATCATATAAGACCGATATCCGCCAAAACCATCACAGTGGAATCATAAGTAATAATTTGCAGGATACAAGACAAGCTGCAACCTCAATATGACCTAAGAAAGAGAGGTTATAGCTTATACAAGTTAAAATTTTCGGAAAGTGTTTGCAAGTCGCATCATGTTTTGATGCTCCTTCTCTGTATGTTCTTTGATAAACATGCACTGATGAACATGCACAAGCGAGGCATCTATGCTCTCTGACATTTTTCCCTCTTTTGTCAAAACAGAATAACGTTTCTCGAAAAAAACCAAAGGAATTGAAAACCTTAGAACAGTATCACCCCCTATTCTGCCTCTAACATTATCACGACTCTCGCCATGCCTTGTCAGCAGAATTGGACGTGGTGTCAGATGCGTATTAACCTGCAAAAGGTAAAGTCCACACTCTTCGTTAGCTTGTATTGTAATAATACATAGATGTGCAAGAAAGTAGCAGCTGATAAACTAAGAAAAATAACTTCAACTGCATTGATACCATCTTCTACAGAAGCAAAAGTCGCACCTAGGAAATAATATATAGATGTACACATACAACACGCGCACTAAAAAAAATAATTAAAATAAAAGGACCAAATGGAAACAAGCATTATGTTATGTAAAACTCCTTTTTCCATCATTCGGGAAAAAACATTATTTTTTAGGTTCAATAAGTTAACTAATTTATGTTAAAAAAAAAACTATGCCCGAGTCAATTGATTAATACATAAAAACAAAGTAGAATAAACTTTTAAGAAGACGAAGGCGAAAGAGTTTTTGGAATCGTATCCCAGAAGAAAAGAAGGAATAGGCTTGTGGGAGATACATTTCAGGACAAACCACAAGTAATTCAAACCAACCCTCATTTTTAACCAGAGGGGGAAATTTTATAATCTGATGTTGGACCACATACCAAGAAAAACACTATCCTCCCAGGAAGATAACCACTGATATTATTCACCTGAAAGGACAAATTACACGATCATTCAGTGAATATGATAGACAAAAAAATAAAAATATAAAAAATAAAAATAAAAGCCCACAGTAAGACATATGAAATGTAGAAGAAATCTACCAAATTAAACCTCCAAAGTGGAGGATAGTTTATTATAACAAACTCAATTATTAGGCTCATAAAAGTAGTTCTGGAACTTCTTATTATCATCCACTTCTTGGCTTCATTATAACTGATTGTAGTATAGCTGTTGGAAAATATATACCAATTACAACCAGTTTTCCTTTAGACCTCGGTTCTACACCTTAACCCTAAACCAACAAGATTTCAGTGAGTGATCATACTACCATGACACAAGTGCAGCTTGCACATTTTTCTGTCAGAACCAATTAAACAGTTTCACTTAATCCAGATGTGGAATCATGCTTCTTGGCCAAAACCTAGTTGTGCTTATCCTAGCCCATGACCAACTGATGTAGGAAATCCGGGGTCAATCTTCCATGGAATCAATGCAAAAAAAAAATTATTTAAGAAAGAAGAAAAGCATAGGGTTTAGGGTGAGTTCAAGGTTCAAAATGGAATGTATTTTGTAATGCATTTGAACTCCAATGAAGAAAGAAAAAGGAAGGTCTTAAGTGCTGCTCGGGGACTACGAACGGTGAATCCAAAATCTTTGTAGACAAAGCCAATGATTAGTTCCCAACCGTGGGGTGAATGGAATCCGATACATAAATCAGTTATGAGCAATAGGTAGAAGAAAAATAAGAACAAACCTCCAGATCACAACTGTATAGTCATAGGCATCACACCTAGGGTTTGGGTTGCATTTCACAATCCCTTAAGGGCTTGAAAAGCTATCAGAATTCTGAAAATCCAATCTTCAATCTCCACCCAATATGACAAAATTCAAAGCCTCTGGCTTGAAATTAAACCAATTCTCAAAATTCTCCACCTTTGAATTTGTTTTATCATGTTTCTCTAATGTACTGCATCACCCACCTTGCTAGTATCGAGCAAAATGACCTACACCACATTATTACAGCTGAGGTATTGGAGCAGCCCCCTAAATCCTATGACCATCCTCATAATGGCCATGTTGGTAAAATTTGAAGTGCCTCCGTGGTGAGTACCACTAGAAATCCAACCCATGAAGCACGGACACCACAACACGGCAATTATAAATCCTCACACCAACACGGCAGGGACAAAACAAGGAATAAATATATTTTTTTATATATATTTACCTAATTTACGATGTACACATAGAACATTTGAAAATTAAACTCATCTTTATAATCTTAAATAGAAAAGCCATAGAAAATTTATTCAACGAAAAACAATTAGCATAATTATTCCAATTACCAACAATCATTACATATAACGTTTGGTTGTGGCGGCTAGTCGTGAGTTTTGGTTGCTTCAATTGATCGGCTTAATGTCTCTCCCAATTGATCGAGATAATTCAGTCCAACTTCTCAGCTCTTAAGATTCTGATCTAGTTGAATTGATCTCCTCATTACCAATTCCATATCAAAACAATAAACAGCAAGATATCAAGCATGACCAAGTGTAACACTTTTGATATTGCAAGCTTCAGCTTCCTTTTGCAACATTTTTACAGTGTATTTTGTCTTAAAACAGAGATTGCAAAATAATACCTTTCGGTCCCTGACATCAGCTGTAAATTCGAGAAATATAAATCAAACATATTTATTATCACATCTTCTCTGTAGCTAGCTTCCTTTCTCAATAACAAGCCTTGTGGCGCATTACATTAGTCTATCATATTTAGTATAATCAGTTCAAGATTTAGCCAAGACCTGTTTGTTGTTTTTTTAGCCTCACTCAGAAAAATATAGCACTTCACATCATGTCATACAAACGAGCCTAGGAATTGTGTACATTAATGAAAAATAAAATTTGACTTCGATAAAAACTTAATGGAGAAAAACAAATCTAACTTGCCTGTATTTGTCCACCTTGGCCGCTGACCATATCAATCATTTTGATATATGATCCTTCCTCTACTGGCTCATAAATCTGATGGCAAGAGAATAGTAATTATGATAGAACAATTTATAGCAAGAATAATAATTATCATAAGTATGTTTTAGAAACTACTTTCTCATAATTATCAAGGCGATTTTTGAAGTCTTGATATCCAGCTTCAAAATCTGGCCTGTAGAATAACACCAATTACCACATAATCATTCCTAAGCATAAGAAGTCAATAATTTGAGTTCAGAAACATACTCTTCAGCATAATCTGGGCTTTGTTGAATCTTGAGACGTATATTTCTTTCAATAATCTGCTTATCATTGCATATTGTCTCCAAAAAGATAATCTGTTAAGAGAAACAAAAAACCTATATCAAATATCGCCAAAGAATTATAAGAATAAATATAAGGACTTTCTACTGAATCAAAAAGACACATGGTGATCCAGAAACGGAGTTCTTATGCTATTTCAAAAAGTTAATCTGAAGTTAAATTGACAACATGTGAACAATATCAGGAGGTTCTAACCAAAAACCATATAGTTGTTGGTGGAGGAGCTCCTTTCATATATAGACTAGTTTGAGAAGTCTCACAAAGGCAATGTAGAATTCAACACCCACCCTCATGTGCAACATAGCTTGCATGTGGTGCAATTGACAAGCATCAGAAGACAAAAGAGAGATGCCAAACAACTCGGGAAAAAACAAACGAGGCAAACCCAACTCTGCTTCCATGTTAGGAGGTTCTAACCTAGAGCATATGGTTGTAGGTGGAGTAGCTCATTTCATATATAAACTAGTTTGAGAAGTCTCAAAAAGGCGATGTGGAGTTCAACAGGCCATATTCAGCCCACAAGGGATACATGCCACTGTTGCTGGCATATGAACGATTGTTGTTATGTGCTAAACTGCAAGTCATAACTCATATATGGCTACTATCAAAGATGGCACGGAATGGACAACCTCCGAGTTCCAATGGATTCAATCGCTCAAAACATTTTTAAAGGTGGATGAATGAGCAGAATCTAATGAGGTCCTTTCTACTTAGTGCGTGACAGAACGGAGGTGCCAATGGAGAAATATTGTTGATTCACCTTCAGGTTAAGAGAGCTTTCTTGAATATCATCTTATCCGGAATGGCATGGATTGCACTCAATTACAAGGCAGAAAGATAGTCAAGTGAGTAAGACTCTTCAAGATATGGCTGACTACTCTTGATCCAGGTCAATAAAAGGGCTTGAGCGGTGCCTTATCCGGCTAGAGTTTTCGGTCTTAATTTCTACATATTTCCTTTCCTCTTTTCCCCTATTATGTGTGGATAACTGAGGCAAACCAAGAATTGAAAATACCATTGTACGGGTATGCTTTTCCTGAGCTATTGAAAATAACATTTGGAGTCAAACAGTGTATAATGCCCAATACCGATCGTCACATGTTCCATGTGCCCTTGCAAAAGTCAGATATCAATTCCGCTATTGTATCATGTCCATTCCCAAACTCACCCCAAACCATATTAAAAGGACTAGAATCCTAGACTGGCTGTGACAACATATGTAACAATTGAAATTAAATAATCAATTGTGTGTCTTTCTAATTGTACAATTAGGCTACATATAGGAGTAATTAAGACTAAATAAGGAAATTAACTACGACAGATAATACCTTCCTAATCTACATATTTGATTTTCCCTATATACAAATAATAACAATATTGAATATTCCAACACTCTCCCTCAAGTTGGTATGAAGATATCTTCCATTATCAGCTTGCATACTAGATAGTCGAATCTCTTCTTTGGTAATCCTTTTGTTAGAATGTCTACAATCTGTTCAGTAGTCGGTATATATAGCATACATATTTATCCACTCTCGATCTTTTCCTTGATGAAATGCTTGTCCACTTCCACATGTTTTGTCCGATCGTGCAACACCGGATTGTGAGCAATCACAATGGCTGATTTGTTATCACAGTAGACCTTCATAGGTACTGAATTAGATATCTTCAACTCTCCGAGTAATTTATTAATCCATAACACTTCACAGATGCCGTGAGCCACTGATCTGTACTCCGCTTTTGCGCTACTTCTAGCTACAACATTCTGTTTCTTGCTCCGCCATGTGACGAGGTTCCCACCAACAAAGATACAGTAACTGGAGGTCGATCTCCTGTCCGTGATGCTCCCAGCCCAGTCTGCATCGGTATAAACCTCTACAAGGTGGTGACCTCGTTTCTTATACAAAATTCCCTTTCCAGGAGTACCCTTTAAGTACCTTAGTATTCTATAGGCAGCATCGAAGTGTTCTTGTCCTGGTGAGTGCATAAATTGGCTGACCATGCTTACGGCAAAGGCTATATCCGGACGGGTATATGATAAGTAGATTAACCGCCTCACTAGTTTTTGATATTGTTCTCGGTTTATCACAGCTTCAGGTTTGGCCGGTTGTAGTTTCTCATTCGGTTCACTTGGAGTTTCTACAGCTTTGCACCCGAGTAATCCTACTTCATTCAGTAGGTCGAGTACATATTTTCTTTGACTCACAAATATGTCTCCGTTTGATCTAGCAAATTCCATTCCAAGAAAATATTTTAATGGACCTAAGTTTTTTATTTCAAAATTATCAACAAATTTTCCTTTAAGTTTTCTCAACTTGTCACTATCACTTCCTGTTAAGATGATATCATCTACATAGACAATTAAAATGACAATCTTACCATCAATTGAGTGTCTATAGAACATAGTATGATCTGCTTGGCTTTGTTGATAACCCTGACCTTTTACAGTGGTTCAAAAGCGTTCAAACCACGCTCTTGGAGACTGTTTTAGGCCGTATAGTGACTTCTTTAGCTTGCACACCTTTCCTTGTCCTATCTTTCTTTCAAAGCCCGTTGGTAAACTCATGAACACTTCCTCCTCCAAGTCTCCATTTAGAAAAGCATTTTTCACGTCTAATTGGTGTAGTGGCCAATCAAGATTCACAGCTAAAGACAATAGAACCCAAATTGAGTTCATCTTAGCAACTGGAGCAAATGTTTCTTGGTAGTCTATCCCATATGTCTGCGTGAACCCTTTAGCCATGAGCCTTGCTTTGTACCGTTCTATGCTTCCATTTGCCTTAAACTTAACTGTGAATACTCACTTGCATCCGACTATGGCGAATCAATTATTTCCCACGTACCACTCCTTTTAAGAGCATTCATCTCTTCCAGAACTGCTAACTTCCAACCTGTATTACCTAGTGCTTCATTAATGTTCCTTGGAATAAACAGATTAGTAACTTTAGAAGTAAAATCTCTATAAGGTTCGGAAAGTTTTGTGTAGGATACATATCTAGATATGGGGTGATTGGTGTAGGTTCTAACTCCTTTCCTGATGGCTATAGGGATATTAAGATCTGAAGGAATACTGGAATGAGAAGATTCATTAGGAGGTGGTAAAGATATAGGATTACCTGGATCATTACTTGGGGAGTCGGATTGACCTTGTGCTAGAACAGTAGGCTGATCTGTATTCTTTTTTGTGCCTCTCCGAGTATAAACCCGCAACTCAGTACATGATCGTGGTATTTCTTCATCTATTTGTGAAGGAATTATACTCGGCACTAGTGTACTAGTAGGAATCCCTTTTTATTTTTCAATATTGTCATCACTTGTTTTTTATTGATTTGGAGGAAAAATTTCTAAGACTGTGGTAAGGAGATGATCATCAGTGACCCAAAAATTCCCTTCCATTACATTCTCCCCCTGAAAGGAATTTTTGTCAAAGAAAGAAACATTTTCCAAAAACGTGACGTCCATACTAACATGAATTTTCTTGGTTTGTGAATTGCAACACTTATACCTTTTTTGATTTGGTACATAATCGATGAAAATACATTTTTTTGCTCTAGGATCAAGTTTAGACCGAAATTGGCTAGGAATATGAACATAGGAAGTGCAACCAAATATTTTAAGAGGCAGATCAGTTGATATCTTAGAAGCTAGAAAGTGTGTTTTGAAGTTATCAAATGGTGTGGTGTAATTTAGAATACGTGTAGGCATGCGATTTATTAAATATGCGGCTATTAAAAGAGCATCACCCCACAAATATTTTGGAATATGCATAGAAAACATGAGTGCACGTGCGACTTTGAGTAAGTGTTTATTTTTTCATTCAGCGACGCCATTTTGGTGGGGCGTGTCACGACACGTGGATTGATGTAGAATATTATTTGTTTTCCAAAAACTGACTAAACATTCGTTGAAATATTATGTTCCATTATCTGTGCGAAGAATGTTAGGTTTCATTTGAAATTGATTTTCTAGCATAAAACAAAAATCTTTAAATAAAGCTGTTACATCAGATTTTGCACGCATCAAATATGTCCAGCATAAACGTGTGTAATCATCAATAAATATCATAAACCATCTTTTTCCGGATAGTGTTGTGATTTTTGAGGGACTCTATATATCGCTGTGAATTAAATAAAATGGTTTAGATGCACGATATGGTTTTGAAATATAAGAAGTACGCTGACTTTTTGCAAACAAACAATTTTCACAATGAAAAGAAGAACAATCCACATTCTTAAATAAAGTCGGAAACAAATGTTTAAGATATTGAAAACTTGGATGTCCTAATCTAAGGTGCCAAAACATGATTTTATCACGAACAGACGTTGAACTCATACCACTAGTGCTGTGAGTTGTTTTATTCCTCAAGGAGTTATCATCGAAGTAATAAAGGTCATCCACCAATCTAGCACTGCCAATCATCTTCCCCGAGCTCTGGTCCTGAAAGAAACATTGAGATTCAAAGAAAATGGCATGACAGTTCGAATCTCGCAATAGTTTACTTACAAATAAGAGGTTACAAGTAAGTTTTGGAACGTGGAGGACCATTTTTAGATTAATACTATTTGAGATTGTTATTTGGATTTTTCCTGCAATGGGTGAGAAACTACCGTTTGCAATTCTAATTCTTTCGTTACCAGAACACAGTGAATAGGTATTGAAAAGGTGATAAAAACTTGTCATATGATCAGAAGCACCTGAATCAATAATCCAAGATACTGAGTTTAAAGAACAAGAAAAGACTCTAAAGTTACTACCTGTTTGAGCTAAGGAAGTATTAGGAGTACCAAATAATGGATTGACAGTCAACAGTTTCAGAAATTGATTAATCTACTCTTTGTTGAATGGAGTGGTGGCAGCTTCATGCGCGGAAGGATAGGATCGGTTAGATTTTTCTCCCGTTTTGTTGCTCTTCAAATTTGCCGGTTTCCCATGGATTTTCCAGCATGTTTCCCATGTATGACGGGGCTTGTTGCAGTAGTTGCACTATATACGAGGACGTTCCTCTGCTCGGCGTGAAAACCTGCTGGAGTGAGTATTAGCAGTAGCCAAAGCAGACTGGTCAATTTATGCAACTGTAGGGCTGATAATTTGTGGCTTGTTGAGCATAACGTTCCGACGGGTCTCCTCCCTTCGGACCTTCGAGAAAACCTCATTAATTGAGGGAAGAGGCTGACGACCAATGATTCGTCCCCTAATTTCGTCAAGTTCTGGTTTTAGACCTGCCAGGAACTTAAAAACACGATCATCATCCACCAACTTCTTATAGTGGCTATAATCCTCAGTCGAATGCCATTCATGATCGTCGAACATATCCTGATCTTGCCATTTTCTTCAATGAAATGAAATACTTGGTGATACTGTCTTCGCCTTGACGGATATCACGGAGTTTTAGAGTCAGCTCATACTTTTGAGATTGGTTTCCTAGATCAGAATACATCTGATTTACATTATCCCAAAGTTCTTTCGTCGTAGGGTAGCACATGTAGTTGGAGCTGATTTCCTCATCCGTAGAGTTTACGAGCCACGTCATCACCATGGAGTTTTCAGCATTCCAAGTCGTATGCAACAGATCTTTGATGGAGGGCTCCTTTGCATCACCGGTTAGATATCCCATCCGTCCTTATCCACGGATATACATTCGCACCGATTGAGACCAACGCAAAAAATTGGTTCTATTCAGACGAACAGAGGTGATTTGGATGGAGTGAGATTCGGAAGGGAGATGCTTTGATTCGGTAAGTTGGCTGGACCTTGGGATGGATTCCGAGGTAACGTCGGACATGGTGAAGGCAAGGGGAAATATCGTCAGAGATTGAGAATCGTCGGGTTGGCCTTCAACGAATAAATCTCGCGAAACCAAGCTGCTTGATGCTGAGTTGACTCACTGAGAATCGTCTGAATTGACTCACTGAGAATCGTCTAAGTTGACTCCGTTTCGTCAATTTCAAGTAAATCTGGTAGCGGTGGCGGTGGCTAGGGCCGCGAGTGTTCGTCGGTGGTTGCAATTGAACCTCATGAAGTGCAATCGAGTTGTAATCACAAGATCTATTTCATACAAATCTCACAAGGGCAAGTTCGTCGGCTGCTAGGGCTCCGGCAAGGCTGTCGGCAGCGAATAGAAGACCGATGAGGCTTCGTTGTCGGTTGTAGAAGGCCAGAGAGTGTTCGTCGGCGGCTGTAGAGGACCGGCGAGGCTTCGTCAATTGTAATGAAGGCTCGTCGTCGGCTGCAGGGGAGCTTTCGTTCGTCGCCTGGTTGTAAGGAACGTTGGCGAACCTTCGTCAGTTGTTGTTGGATGCCGGCGAATGTCGTCGACGACTACAATGGCCGACGGCGAACGTCGAAAGCTTGTAAAGGGCCGGCGGCGGCTGCAAAGGCTAGGGTTTTTTGTTTTAGCTCTGATGTCAAATTGAAATTAAATAATCAATTGTGTGTCTTTCTAATTGTACAATTAGGTTACATATAAGAGTAATTAAGACTAAATAAGAAAATTAATTACGACAGATAATACCTTCCTAATCTACATATTTGACTTTCCCTATATACAAATAATAACAATATTGAATATTCCAACAATAACAACAATGATCCTCACCCAAAATCATGAGTTGAATGTAAGTAAGTAACATTTGCAATCATCTAACCTACATGTAAGGTCAAGTTCTCCCATTGCATTTGAAAGATATGGATTGTCACAATAATCCTAGATTGTTGTGTCTCTTTTCATACATTGCAGTTTTTCTTTCTCTCTTGATCTTCTTATCTATGTGCTTTCTAAGTTAAATGAATATGGGAAAATTTCAAATGACTGAACATAATGGTTCTGTTCCCAGTTCCATTGCTACCATTGAATCTTAATTACCCTTAAAAAAATTGGTAACATATCATAAACAACGAACACAGCATGATTAAATGGAATCCCCCACCCTATACGGGGGTAGCAGAAAATGTAACTGGAAAGGCAACCAGATTATACCCTTTGCTAGTTGTTTCCTCAAGATGAAGGAGACAAGTCATGTAAAGGAACCAATGTTTTTTGCTCATGCTGGTTCAAAAACAAAGAATAGCTTGAAGCGTAGTTAAAACTGGCCCATAATGATCCCTCGCGCACTATCTCTAACCATGAACTCTGCATGTAATCAATTTGCTTACGTAGCCAAAGACACATGCTCTATCATATGCTTGTGCTGTTGTGGTTCCTCTGACAATGTGGCAGGAGTTAGAAAGCAGCCCAACTAGCCAGAGACCCAAACAGGTTGAGGTTTCAACTAGGCAATCTGAGGCCCCTATTTGGAACAAATTTATATTCTCTCCTTATTGCCAGTTTGTGCCTCTAATTTGCATCTGAAGCCACCTTATCCCTTCCCCGAGGTTACTGCTATGTCATTATCATCCCATGCATGAACATACACATCTATATAATAAAACAGGATGGACATAAATCCCCTAGATAAATCTCAGTCGTTATTTATTTCCCACATAAAGAGTGGTCCAGATTTATTAAAAAAATTAACATAAATATAAAATACATATTTATATTTTACCTTATATAACTTATACCTAATTGAGGAGAGAGATTTTTTTTTTTTTTTTTTGTATAATTGAGAAGAAAGAAGATGTTTTTTCTATATAAATGTATAGAAATAATATATGGACATTAGATTTTCTAATAAAACTAAAACAATAAATTTATAGAAATTAAATTAAAGAAATAATATAAAAGAGAAAATATAATATATTAAAATCAGGGCTATTAAATTTACGAAATTTATAAAAATAATGTATGCACATTAAATTTAATAATAATCAGAAATATTAAATTATAAATTAAATTATAAAATAATATAAAAGAAAAAATATATAATGTATGAAAAATTAAGCACATTAAATTTATAAAAATTATAGAAACAATATAGGACTGTTAAATTTAATAATAATACTGAAATATTAAATTTATAAAAATTAAATTAAAGAAATAATATAAAAGAGAAAATATAATAATACGAAAATTCTGGACATTAAATTTACCAAAAAATTTAGAAATAATATATGCACCTTTTAGTGTTAATACTGTAGTATTAAATTTACAAAAATTAAATTATAGAAATATTATATGCACTTTAAATTTAGTAGTAATACTGAAACATAAAATTTATAAAAAATTAAACTAAAGAAATAATATTAAAGAGAAAATATAATATACGAAAAGTATGAACACTAAATTTATAAGAAATTATAGAAATAATATATGCACATTAGTTTTAGTAATAATACTGAAACATTAAATATACAGAAGTTGAATTAAAGAAATAATATAAAAGAAGAAATATAATACATGAAAATTTTGGACATTAAATTTACGAAAATCATAGAAATAATATATAGACCTTAAACTTAGTAATAATGCTTAAATGTTAAATTTAGGGTAATTAATTTTTTAGTCCTCTATAGAGACCCAATAGAGAAAAAAGGCCCCCTGACATGAACAATTAAGTTTTCAGACCCCACCAAATTTTTAGAAAAAAGTCTTTCATTATGGACTTCCATGTTAACATTTATTTACAAGTCTGTCATTTTGTCATTATGCAACAAGGCAAATTTGAACAATAAAAGATGTTAACATTAACGTAACTTGTTCAAGTAAATACCACTTACCTATATTACAATATTACATTGGGATTGACATTAACGTTATTAAATCCATTTTTTTTTTTTGTTAACGCATCATCTCCCAATCTGTCTGTTTGTGCATTACGTTAACGTTAACTCATTTTATTATCAGACGTATTGTATATTTTTTCTCTTGAATATTTATCATATTTTTTGTATGTGTTAACATTAATGTATTTTTTTGTGTGTGTTTCATATTATCGTCTCTTTCATTATTTGTTTTGTGTGCATTAACGTTAATGTTAGTTGCATTAATGTTAATGCAAATACAACTCAACACATTAATTTAATCGCGTTAACGTTAACGCGATTAAAACCCAACACATTTAATTTTATTGCGTTAACGTTAACACAATTACAATTTAGCACACTTAACTTAATTGTGTTAACGTTAACGCAATTACAAACCCAATATATTTAATTGTGTTAACGCTTAACACATTTAGTTGTGTTAGCGCTCAACTTTAGAGAGAGAGTGAGTTTAGAGTGAGAGAGAGAGAGAGTGTGAGTGATAATTAATATAAATAAGAGATAGAGTTTGTTCAAGGGTACATGCGTCTTTTTAGTGTTCTTTTTGTTTTTTTAGAGGACTAAAAACTTAATTAATTGTACTATTTGGTCTGAATCCTAATCAAACATATGAAAAAGATTTTTTTCTCAATGATCTCTCTATGGGAGACTATATAATAAAAAACTCTTAAATTTATAGAAATTAAATTAAAATAATAATATAAAAGCAAAAATATAATTTATGAAAATTATGGACATTAAATTTACAGAAATTATAAGAATAATATATGGACATTAAATTTAATAACAATACTGAAATATTAAATTTATAGAAATTAAATTAAAGAGATAATATTAAATTATGTTCAATTATTTTACACCCGTGCCTAAACACTAGTAATAATCAATAATACAAACTCAATAAACAAATGCTGCTATCCCCCTGCCATGATACCCGTCTTATCAAAATGCAAAAGAAGTTCAATAAGGATATAATTTACTGCCATGCTTCTCATTCATTAAGAAATTACCTTGCATTTCCCTTCAGCCATCTGCATCAGCATATTCCTTCGTTGCCTGGTACTGTTTGTGGCATCAAATATTCCTACCTACATGTAACTAGAATCATATTTATAGAATGCATGGTACGTGACAATATTAAAAAAAATGTAAGAACTTACCTGGCCACCTTCTTGCATCCAAGCTATCATATCATCCATAGCTAGGGCTGCTACCTACTAGTATGCGATGTATTAAAACTATGTGCAAAGAAAAAGGTCAATGCAGTGTATAGATCAAATGCAACATATATATTAAGAACCAAATTCAATAGTCAATAGTATTATGGCAACAATTAGCCTTGGCAAGAGGATGCACGAATTATGACAATGCTATGAATAATTATAGCATTGGAAGTGGAAGAACCAAGGAACACAGGTGGTGAGTTTTTTTAGGTAACATGTTGCATTATCCAAACCTGTGGTTAGAACAATACCATATTCATAGTATATTAGCGTGTGTAAAATTGACGAGGTATCCAACAACGCCAAAAAATAGCCTTTCTGAAAGAAACAAATTAGTTATTCCAGAACGCTCATTCCCCGTGTGCACTTCAATATTGTTTGATACTTAAAAGGGACGCCATGACATTTTTTCTAGATAAGTGATGCCACAATATGTTACCCATTTTTTGTTGGTTATTTGAATTGTGTCATGACCAATCAACCTCAACTAATTTGGTATATTTTGACAAATGAGTCATCATGGTTTCTGAAAGCCAATATTAATCTTTGATACATCCAGAAAAACTTCAACTAATTTGGTATATTTTGACAAAAGAGCCATCGAGGTTTCCAAAAGCCAATATTAATCTTTAATACATCCAGATAAATAAGAATGTTTCAGAGTCATTTTGCATGGATAAGAAACCAAAAGACGTAATGGCATCAGTTAACTGTCTCACTTTCTAAGATATATCAAATTGCATGATAAATGACCAAGGAAATAAGAGTGATAAGTACAGCCTAGGCATATATCACCAAAAGAATAATTCCATTCGAATAACTCAAATGTCAACTGACAGTAAACATTCACCTCATTTCGTGCCTCCATGCCCTCTGGATTGTCACCTCTGAAAAAATCGGCAGACTACATTGAGAAATGTTGATCCATTAGGACTTGTAGAGGGAAAAAAATTAATAAAACAAAAGGTCTTCCATTTCCACTATTAAGATAATTCTACATGTCATGTAAATCTAAATAGTAAAGCCCAGTTCATCATTTACCGTTCTTCATAAATGAATTTATAATATAGAAGGGAGCAAAGATTGAGATAGCCGAAGAGATATTGAAAATCATTGGAAATAATTGGTGAAAAAGTCCATAGAATCAAAATAATTAGTTTTTTGATAAACATTTCGAAATGTCTTAAGCCCTTAAAACCTGAAAATTGCAGTGAAGAAATAAAAGTTGCTTCTGGCCAGCTTTGATACCTGATTAGTTCCATGCTTGAGTCGTCGATACTGCAACAACAACAAAAAAATGAGTTCACAAAATTTTCTTACAAAATTTCTTAGAATCATGAAGAGGGATAGCTTTAAATCAACAATCACCTTCCCAACGTTGAAATGTTTGGTTTCATGACCCAACCAACGAAGATACCTAGTGAGTTTAGCTGCAGTGAAGGTCTTGCCACGAGCTGGCAAGCCAACCTATCATTAATGCAAATGTTTTAGAATCAACCATTATTTGGTCAAAAAAAGGAGCGGAAGAACATGATGATGATGATGACATAATGATGATGAAGCATATAACTGATGGAATCTTAGACCAATAATAGCAGGAACAATCTTCAAAACTGTTGTAGAATTATCATACAATCCAAATTCCAATCTCTCTGGGCTTTTACGATAGTAGGAGATAAATAAATACCATTGAACTCATCCATATTTGAATAGCTAGTTTGAAACATACAAGGACAATTGCCAAATGTCTATCTTCCTTCGGTCCAAGCATTTGATCAGCTATAGCTGCAGCTGCAACAGCTCCAGCAGCTGCTGGCATTGAGTTCTTACGATACACAAGCAAGCGGAGTTAGAAAAACCACCGAGATAAAAAGAGCATGCATTTGGCCCACAAAATTTTCAGAGAGGAAAATTTGACAAATTTGTACAAACCTTGGATTCAGAATCGGACTTATTATCAATAGTAAAAGTAGCTGCACTCGCTGACTTGACTAACCTAGGAGATCCCACACCCCTATCCACAAGAAGTCCTCTATGACCATCTTGCCTCTGAAAGGGTGAAAATGTTCCCACCGACTTTGACTCGACCATACCAGAACCTGAGTACACCTTAGTTGTATCTGGTACTACGACTTCCATCTCCTATTCAAATGTCAGAAAAAAAAAAAAAAATAGAATGCAGAGGCTTGCAACAAAAAATGCAAGAATACATATACATTTGAGTTATGCAGCAGACCACTACAACAATTGGTGTGTTTGTCCAACCTAGTGACATGATTGATCCCTTTTTGCTTTTTAAGATAAAGATATGTTGTAGGAAAATTTTCTCTTTGCCCCGTTTTCGGGGTGCCTTAGAATTACCCTCATTCACTAAGGATATAGGCACTTCAGTTTAATATTGAAGAGGGTAACAGTATATGTTCTTATTTCAAAAGTAGAGGGGGTAAATCACATGTCCCCAAAGTATAGTGGCAAAGTGTAAATTGACCAACTTTTGTAACAGGTGAAGTGAATAATCTTCCCACTGCTTAGGAGTATATCTAAACGGAAAATGTGATGTGCAGAAATACTAAAGATAACCTTTATGGTTGCAGGTCGATCGGTGGAAACACCGCCATCCCTGTGAGAAACAGATGCACTGGTAGAGCCATCGAAATTGGAAAATGTACCAGCTCGTTTCAATGACCTTGGAGTCTCTGTCATATTAGCTGCATAAACTAGACCCGAGTTTGCCGGAGCTGGGACAACATAATGTTCAAGATCAAGCTCCAAACTTGCTGAAGAGCCATTCTGCAGCCAATGGCATTTATTTTGATTTCGATGAAGTAAAATCTTTAAAACATAAGCAAAGTGGTAATACATTTGTGCTTGTTTTTTGATGGTGATGCCTGTTTATATTTCATACCACAAGCAAGATAGGAGAGAATCACATATCACAGAACAGATTTTTAATTATCATGGATGCAGTTTCTTCCAGAAATTTGAAGTGACAGCATATAAATGACAACACTTGATTACAAGTAATCCTTATACGCTTAGGGGCAGTTTATTTCTGAAAGTATATGCATAGCCAAAAACGGACCACACCCAAAATCGGGTCAAGTTTGAAACAAATTAGAATTCTCAATTCTCTACGTCGTATAGACGATAAAAGATTTTTCAGAACAAGTAAATCATAATGATTGTTGTTTATTCTTCCAATTATTCTTTTATGTTGTGTCCTCATAAGTCTTATTACCAACAGCAAGTCCATTGGTTATAATCGAAAAGAGGGGTCACAAGAAGTTTTTCAAACCGGAATAGTTCTTGTTTTTCATCTTTTTTATCAGGATCCTCCATTTCTTCTAAAAAAGGGGAAGGAGAAGGATTTTCTTTGCTACCACGGGCTTTACGCAATTGATCGGATTCTATTATATAGATATCCGTTCAACACAACATAGGTCATCGAAAGGATCTCAGAAACCCACCAAAGCGCGCCCGTCGGTTCTATACCCGATTCATAACTAGAAAGTTTCTCCGGCCCTTTGCTAATCGGAGTATGTTATTAGTTTAGATCTAACCCATTTTTATATTTTCCTTTTTGTTATTCTATTTTCTCTCTTAATTTTAATAAAGTGTAAATGGCAACCAGATCAAATATGAGTTGGCAATCAAAACATATATGGATAGAACTTATAAAGGGTTCTCGAAAAATCAATAATTTCACCTGGGCCTTGACCCTTGTTTTAGTTCCAATAATATTCTTAATGGTTGGAGCTTCCAGTTATCTTGGTAGAAATTACCCAATCCATGTTTGAGCTCCTAGAGTAGATAATCTAATCCAAATGATATTTTCTTGGTAATAATACAATAAGAGGAACACGCAAGATGAAGCTAAACTAAATCGGTAAAGTTTTAAAGGATATTATAAACTCATTTCTTTAGAAAATACCACCCTTTATAAATATTTTTCAGTATGTTAATCATGTATTAAGGCTGTAAAATTAATAATATTTCAATGAAGATAGAAAATGCCAGGAATTATGAACATATTCATACCTCAGCACCAGTCTCGGATGCCGAATTGATGCTAACATCAGGTATTCCACGAACAGTAGAAGGCTGGAGATTATCCTGATACGCTCTCCAACTAGCTGCAAGGTCAAATGGAGACACTCTATCTGCTTTAATAAACACTCTGTATTCAAGAACCTCATCTCCACCCATCCTGAACAAAGCCGACCGGCCATCGCCTTGCAACATTCCTCCGGCGAGGAGGCGGTTGGGACCTTCCTCAACTACACACGGTGAATTGCTGTACTTGGGTTTCAAAAGGAACATGAAATCCAATGTTTCTAAAATCAAAAAAAAAAAAAAATCAAAATCTGAACGGATAAGAAGCCCTAAAAAAGATGAATTCAGAAGAACACAATTGTGGACTCACCGTGATTAGGTGGGACGACGAAACCCAATTCCCACATTGACGTTGATTCGCGCTCCATGGAAAGCTAATAGAATCAAAGAAACAAATTAGAGCTACGAACCACAGAAACAAATGATTACTGAGCATATGAGAACACTGATTGCGGGTTAAAGCTAGAAAGATTGAATGCGGGAACCGATAACTACCGCCTTCGAGGAGTCCCAGGAACCGACGAGAGGGACGGAGCCGTAGACATGAGGGATGAGTTCACCTTTGAGTCTGTAATTCTCCATTTTCAGAGAGACATAGAGCTGACCACCTGCTTGGTCTTCCCTCTCTTCACTGCCGAGTGAGTTACTGTCTGGGTTCTTAGATGCTCCGGTGCCCATGCTCTCTCTTCCACTTCTCTCTCTCTCTCTCTCTCTAGACAGTTATGCCTGAAAAACGAACTGCAAATTTTCCAGTTGAGATTGTGGATAGAATGGAGAAATAGAGATGGAGATTGAAAGGGCGTGATCGTGTTTCGATAAGCTTGGAATGGAATAGGTGGGAAATCGATGGCGGACGATGGTGACGATGCGAACGTGCGGTGCTGCGCGTGAGGTTGGTGACGGCATCCACGGCTCTGACTTTAAAATTGAAATATTTAAAATTGCACTTTACTGCTTATACTCGAAGTTGCTATCATTTTGCGCACACTTTTGGAAATAATCTCATGAATTGTTTAATTTGATGTAAAGTAAGAACATTTTGTTATCTAAATACCAAAATAAGTCAATTATTAGTCAATTATTAGGGATGGCAATTATGTACCCAAAAAAAAAAAGAATAACAATTGAACTTGAACCAGTAGATAATCGAACCGAATGGTTCGATTTTGAAATCGGTCAAATAATTTTGTGTAACAAGGCAAACAAATGAAATGCAAGCTACAAATTTGCTGACTAGGTGAAGAAATGGGATTCCTACCCTGACCATGAATTGAATCTTGAGAAAATAGCCAAGAGCAGAGTATACCGCGCTACCATAGTCGCAAGTTTGTTTATAGTCGCTAAGGTTGTCATAGTCAACAAGTAGTATGATTTTAGTTTCGGAATTGAAAATTGAAGCGATTTTAGTTTTATTTTGTGGATATTAACTGTGAAAACGAAATGCATAAATATTTTTTTAAATCTATTTTTTTATATTATTTATTTACACTTTTACCACTATTTTTTTTCTTTTTCTTTTTGTTTTGTTTATTTATTTTTTATTACATCTAAACTTTATGTGTTGTACTTTAATTACATTTGAATTTTTATCGTAACGATTCATGATTTATAGTTTAGTTTTAATTTTATGTGGAATTTATGTTTTATATTTTTGTTATATTTTTATTTATAATTTTACGAATTTGCATTGCTAGAGAAAAATAATAAATATATAAAAAAACTTTCATGGGATTGCGATTTTGGTTTTATATAAAATTAAAAGGTTCGATTTAAAATCGACTTCAAAAAAATGGTGGATTGCGATTTAATTTTGGGATTGGTATATGTTATATAAAAATGAATTTTAGGGTATTTTTTTACTCAATTATTTGTGGAACCCAATTTTAGATTAGGACATATGAATATATCAATATATTCTCCTTTAAAAAAAAGGTGCGCTGACCGAACAGTCCTAAAACGCGCAGTAAATTACCGATTAAATTCTCTCATCTTTCCATGCACTGAGCAGTTATTTTGTCATTTCTATGATGAAAATACCCCTCCTGTGTAACTTTCAATGCTAGCATAAAGACACATGGATTTTTTCGTAGTTCCTGATTACGTAAAATTAATATTTTTACACTGTATTAATCAGTAAAATATTTTTTTTTACAACATGTTAATCATATTTTTTGGATGTGTGGATCGTATTATGCGTAGATATTACATGTAATATCAAATGTCATTGTCTAATATTGACAAATTTCAAAAAATATTTTCAATGGATATTACATGTAACATCTAAAATCAATGATTATTTTTTAAACATATTTTCAATGGATGTTACATGTAACATCTATATATCAATAATTATTTTCAATTGATATTCCATGCAAAACATATTTTTACATTTATATTTCAAAGGGTGTTACATGTAACATTAATGCGATTTTCAATTTCTCTCACTAACACACATGTAACATCTATATTTCATAGGATGTTACATATAACATTAATCCAATTTTTAATTTTTCTCACTAATACAAACCCACATTAATTATCATATATCCACATTTTTCTCACTATATTTCAAGGGGATCTCTCACTAACACACATGTAACATCTATATTTCACAGGATGTTACATATAACATTAATCCAATTTTCAATTTCTCTCATTAACACAGACTCATATTATCACATACACACATTTCTTTTACTTATATTTCAAGAGGATGTTACATGTAATACATATCCACATTATCACATACCTATATTTCCCTCACTATATTTTAAGGGAATGTTACATGTAACATTGCAGGGTATAATGTGTAAATAGTCAAAAAAGAACTCCAAAAACTTTAATACCCAGGGGATGTTACATGTAACATTACATGGTGCAATGTATAAATAGTCAAAAAGGAACTCCAAAGGCTTTGCAAAACATATTTTTACATCTATATTTCAGAAGGTGTAACATGTAATTGTTTATCCTTGAGTTATTTGTCAATTTGCATAATCTCTAAATATATATAGCATGAGTTTTTCGTTAATGATTATTGTTGAAAAAATGGAGCTGAATTTTTATGAAATAAAATACGTTATATTAAGAGCTTCATAAACTATCATTGAGAGATGTTTCATGTCTTAGTGTTTCAAAGATTATATTTATTTTTTCTCTCCTTAAAATGAATTAATTTGTTTACACATATATAGTGGGCGATTGCATGATTAAGAATGATATTTTTGATGTGAATTTTGATGAATTGAGTAGACTTGATATTTATCTATAAAAATGATCCATATAGTGTTGATATTTTGTGTTTAAAAAATAATTTATTCAAATGCGTTTTAATTTTTAAAGTTGATTCAATATGCTTCTATTATATGAATGCCTAGAGTAAATTATCTATGTGTTCCCCCTCCCTAAATTTTGTTTTTTGAAGATGACAAAGGGGGAGAAATTAGTGATATTTTATTTAAGGGGGTTTTATTTAAGGGGGAGTATTTTTAAAATTGTGTTTTAATTGAGTATTTTTAATTTGTGCAAATGGGGAGAAATTAGTGATTTTTATTAAGGAGGAGAATTTTTAAAATTGTGTTTTAATTGAGTATTTTTAATTTGTGCATTACTGAAATCTTCATTATGATACTTTAACACGTTAAAGAACTCGTCTTCAGATTCAGGGGTAGTGTGGTTATATTTTTATTTTAAAGAAAACATCAAAGTTAATTGTCATCATAAAAAAAGGGGGAGATTGTTAATCCTAAGAATTTAATGAACAATTAAGTGTTGATATTTTGGTGGAACTAATGGTTTAATTAAGTGTTTCAGTTATTTAAGTTCCAGTAATGAAGATATGATGACAAATGGATGCTAAATGATGATGTCAAGATGATGAAGAATTAAGAGTTTGAAGAAATTAGGAAAAACAACTCAGATAAATTTCAACTCTCAATATCCCAATTAGAAATACACACATGGCACAATTTTTTTTTATTATTTATGTGTGTTTTGATAAGATGAATTTATTTGCTCCTATGTGTATTTGAAAATAAATATTTATAAATGGTTAAAATAGAATTTGAGAAAGTTAGTAGAGTTAATTGAGATGAATTTATTTGCTCCTATGTGTATTTAAAAAGAAATATTTATAAATAGTTAAAATGAAATTTGAGAAAGTTAGTAAAGTTAATTGAGAAAAGAAAATTGTTAAAGGGGTAAAAACATAAATAAAAATGAGTTAAAAATGAGTTTAGAAAAAATTCCAGCATAGTCGGTCGACTGACAGGTCGACCTATCTCCAAAGGTGAAAGTCTCTGAATTGGTAAGTTAACTGACAGGTCGACCTATGAAACTCTCTAGATTAGTAAGTTGACTGACAGGTCGACCTATGAAACTCTCTGGATTGGTAAGTCAACTGACAGGTCGACCTATGGCATTGTTTTAGGATCTTTTGCATTTCGAAATCATATCTAAAAGTAGTCGTTTTTCATTAGAATTTGAGAGAGATTTCGGGAATATTCTTATATTTAAGATATGGTTCATATATTAATTAAATCATATTGATTTGGTACATTAAATATTAATGTTTCTCAATTTGGTACTTGAAATAGTTTCTATTCTATCTAATTGAGTTTAAGAAATATTTTGGGGGTTTAATTGAGAGATTTGAAAATTATTATTAAGTGAATTGAACAAAAATGAATCCATTATGTTATAAGGGGTCTATAAGTGCTATTAATTGTCATAACACATATAAACTAGCTGTTAGAAGGCTAATTTCATACTTCTTTAAATAGACCTGTGAATTTCATATATCATTAAGCAGTAAACAAGAGAGAAATCATATCATACCATTTGTGAACTTTTATAAGAGTTATCCTTCTGAAATATTGTGAGCTTTACTGAGAGACGATCTTGAAAATCAACTGTTGTTAATATTTACTGCTACTGAATCTGAAGTTACATTGTTTTATCTAATTATTCTATAGATTCCGGGTGAGATCTTTTCAATTAATTTTTATTGTGCATTACTTGTTCATTATTGGGAATTGATCTTAGAAATTGTTTCTGATTTTTGAAGAAAATATTTTTACAAACAATTTCTTGAATCTGATTACATGCTCAGATTTGTTACCCATATCTTGTTAAAATCATATTTTTCTATCTCACATTTTTCTATCACTAGACTTGGGATATTAATTGAGTTATTATTTATCTAGGGTGGTAGAAACTCCGAGTGAGATTTTCCTACTTATCATTTTATATTGGTGAATAGTGTGACGAGTTAAATATTGTTGGGGGTATTTAATCAAGGGTAATTGGGTTTCAGTCTCTTCCTGTAAAGAGATTGAGATAGTGATTCATCCTGAATAGAATTGCGTTGTGAGTAATTTTGTAAAGGTTTCATCCTTACTTGGGAAAAGGATAGTTGGAGTGTTTTGTGAGGTTTTGATTCTTTAGCCCAAGGTATAAAAAGAATTAGGTTAGTCTTTAGCCCGTAAAAAGATAGGTTTTTCTTGAGCCTATAAAAAGTAGAGGTTATTCCTTAACTTGGGAAAATGATTTTGTAAAGGTTAATTCTGAGTCTGTAAAAGAATCGGTGTGAAAGTTTGGTTCCTACCTTTAAAGAGATTTTGGTTTTAGTAGGTGCGACCTCCATGGAGCCCGGGGGATTGGATTAGCTAAGAGTAGCTTGATGAACCAGTATAAATCTTTAGTGTGTTGCTATATTTACTTTGTTATTTTTGTTGTTTGGATGTGTACTTAGTTGATTATATTATTCCGCTGTAATACAAAGATAATAATTAATTTAGGATTAAAATTAATTATTTAATTTATTGAATTTTATTCTGATTATTTTTTAATTATCCAATTCACCCCCCTCTTGGGTATTTTATTGGGTCAACAGTAACATTAATGCAATTTCTAATTTCTCTCACTAACACACATGTAACATCTATATTTCACAAGATGTTACATCTAACATTAATTCGATTTTCAATTTCTCTTACTAACACAGACCCATATTATCACATACCCACATTTCCCTCACTATATTTTAAGGGGATGTTACATGTAACACAGACCCATATTATCATATACTCACATTTTCCTCACTATATTTCAAGGGGATCTCTCACTAACACACATGTAACATCTATATTTCACAGGATGTTACATGTAACATTAATCCGATTTCTAATTTCTCTCACTAACACAGACCCACATTATCACACACACATATTTTTCTCACTTATATTTTAAGGGGATGTTACATGTAACATAGACCCACATTATCACATATCCACATTTTCTTCACTATATTTTAAAGGGAAGTTACATTTAACATTGTAGGGAGTAATGTGTAAATAGTAAAAAAAGAACTCCAAAGGCTTTAATACCCACTTCACCATTTCTCTCTCCCTCTCTAAAATAAAGAAAATCCTACCAGATTGAAACAGAACATAAATAAGGTGACGACATCCATTGAAATGCTCAGATTTGAGTTGTGAAGGTGGTGGAAAAGGCAGATCTGGACGGCGACGGTGGAGAAAGCGTCAGCGACGATAGGAAAGGCATCGAATCTGGACGGCGATGACAGGAGTGCGTCAGATCTTGACAGTGACAACGGCAAGGCGATGCTTATGCGAAATCATGGGAGGGGCATTTCGATAATCTCGTTGCCGACCATATTTGAAAAATGGACTAATCGGTGTAAGAAATCGCACGACATGAAAGTTTTCAGTGTAAGGAAAGGAATGTAGGTTTTATCGGTAGTTTCACGCTAAAGGTGGGATTACTCGATAATTTTCCCTTAAAAAAAATGCGTACATGGCTCTCTCTTTTGAGGGTGGAAACTATCATTTCAACCCAGTTTATTTTTCTTTGCACCGATCACTCTTTTTGCTAAATTGTGGACTAAAATATCCCTATTTAATGATACGGTAACTTTCTAATATATGAAGAACTACTTTTCAGTTTACAGTGGCTTTTAAAAACGTAGAACAAATCTAGAAACTTTTGATCAAATAGCTTAAAATGAAACATGCGAATTTTATCACAAATCTATTGTTGAAAAACTAGTTTTTTTTACACAATAATCATCAGAGAATCATCCACATTAAAATGAGATATTAATCATCATTTTAAGTTGAAAATTGTATTTCATATGAATGTTACATATAACATCTTTGTAGTTCGTGTGGAAACAAATGTTGAATGTAACATTTGGTGATTAACTGTGATGTTAATGTTATAAATAACATCGCCACAATCTATGTATTCCTATGAGTGTTAAATATAACATCTAATGTGATAGAAATAACATCAATTAATATTGATAATAACACAAACTATATGCGTGTTGAACGTAATATGACTTACCAATAAATGTGATTTGATTATTGAATGTAACACTCAACTGTGTTTTGATGATATATAAGACCGTGTTAATTATAACACAAATGTGAAAATTAAAAATTCTGAAAATATCATATTGAATGCGATATAAATATAAAAACTGAAAATTTTGAAAATCTTAAAACTATTGAAAAAATAGTTAATGTGATATCATTTTGAAAATCTTATTCAGAAGAATTTGAATATATAATTAGATCGTCAAAAAATGTATACAACAATAACTATTTGGGCAAAATACATTTTTGACCCTTTAACTATTGACACGTTTCTAAAAAATGACAGCTTGGTGCTACAAAACTCCCACTATACGCGGGGTCCGGGGAAGGATTGGACCACTTAGGTCTTTTGTACGCAGTCTTACGTTACTTTTTTTGCAAGAGGTTATTTTCACGATTCGAATCCATGACCTCCAGATCACATGGCGACAACTTCTACTGTTGCACTAAGGCTTCCCTTCAACTATTGACAAGTTTCTATGTAATCTAAAAAGATTATTCATTTCAATTTAAATTTTCTAAGTATGAAGGTGGATTTAAAAGGTCAATCTATTAAATTTTCCATCCAAACTAGCATAACTAACTTTTTTTTTTAGGAATATAATGGTCTTTTTACTATTTTTTTTATTTTTCTTCTTTTTCTTTTCTTTTTCTTCGTTGGCCTTCTTCACCGCTCAATCTTTCTCTCTTTCTCTTTCTCTCCCCTGAAATCTCAGTGTTGTTTCTGGTGAACAAAAAAATACATACAACAATTTTTGGGTTAAATACACTTTACCCTATGTGGTTAGGCTGTTTTGCACCTTGTCTCCTTGTGGTATTTGCATCACTTGCCCCTTGTGGTTAGGCTTTTGTTGCATTTTGCCCTCTTCCTCAATATTTTGCCTCCTGTAGTTAGGCCTACATCACGGGGTAAAGTGCAATAAAATCTAATTACATGAGGCAAAGTGGTGATGAAAATGTCATAGGTGACAAAGTGCAAAATGGTCTAACTATCGGGGTAAAATATAATGAACCTATAATTTTTCACTACATCAAAATCAATAGCAATACAAATTCACAATAAATAATTTCAAGAAAATACAACAAATTTCAAAATTACAATTTGCAAAATTGAACCACCCCCCACCCATTCGGTGACTAGAAATCCCAATCCCCTTGAAAATCTTCCACAAAAAATGGAGGTCACGGACTTCTGTTGCTGTAGAAAATTAATAAAGAACAATTTTACTGAATTTGCTTGGATTGAGTCGCGGTCTAGTTCGCTCTTTTTAAGACGTTTCGCGGCTCTGCCCAAAAATCGTGCAAGCAGTATATCAGCCCCATCGTCCCCAAGATAAAACAACTCAGAATCACCTCTGTCTAGGACCTTCTTTGCACAGTAGAAGACATGAATACCAAACACCCTGCTTGGAAATCGAAGTAAATAACGAAGATACTGTTCTACTGTATCGAAACAAAATATGAAGAAACTGTTTCGAAACAGTAGGAGAACAAATTGTTTCGGAACAGAAGTGGAACACACTGTTTTGGAAGAAAAACAGAAACTGATATTTTTCATTTTTTTTTTAAATTGATGAAAAGAAACCAACTCAAAACGTTTCCAACGGTTTAAAAAAATAGGAGAGATCTGAGGAATCAGGGAAGAAATCGTAAAGTCAGTTAATACCAAGTCAAAAAACTGTTCAGGTTCCTTATTAATAAAATAATAATTTTTTTAAAATAAATTTTGTCCAAAAAATTATATAAGTGCTATCTCATCACACTCAACTTGACTTGACTCGGCACGGCGGCGGCACGCGCGTGTGGTAAACTAGTAAGAATTTAATTCCTCTCCTCTCCACAAAATGTGAGTACCCCTTGGGGCACACCCCAAGTATTCTACACATCCCTTATTATACTCCTCTTAACCCCTTCTCCCAAGCGATGTGGGATAGAGAGAATAGAGGGAAGACTTTTTGACACTTGTCTTTTATAAACAAAAACAAATAAAAATTCATATGTTCCAACTTCTTTGCGCGAGAAATCGTCGATTGGGTTTGGGGTTTAGTATCGTGAAATTGTTCTTTTAGAATCTAATTCCTTTCATTTTTAATTCAAGAAAAACTCTAACGATGACAGAAGCGGAGAGTCAAATGCCAATTTCAAGAAGATGTTCGACATTGTTCCTGAAAATTGATTTGCACCAATAATCAAGCAAATCGCCGGAGATGACAGAGCCAAAGAGCTGGAAAATGCTCTGAAAGTAATAAAAGAACAACTCCAAATCCACTGTTCATGCCGGTCCTCTGGTTCAAAACCACTAACCTAGTCACCTGTAACTTTATGAATTACCCCCAAAATTCAACAAAGATTTGATTTCACAGTGTAGTGACATGATTCCATGGGCGGATTTATATAAATATTTCACGAACGGAGTGCTGAGAGTATAGAAGTAATTGAATCAACTAAATGAAGAGGATTGGAGCCTGAATTATGCTTACCTCTGTTGATTGTAGGGGATCGATTTGGCTCTAAAAACCACAGATTATTAGAGTCGTTAACTAAATCGGCAGCTCCCTCTACGTCCATGAAATCTCCATCAACGGCCAGAATCTTCATACCCTGACGATCAACTCCGTCATCGATTCGCCGATCGAAATTCAAGTTAATGGTTGCAGATGTCGATCGACTCCAAAAATTTGAAGGCTTCATCGCCGATTTCGGTGCTGAAATCTCCGACGAGGTTACGATTTTTTTGCTCTAAGGCTGAGCAAATCAAAATCGGTAAAAATGACAATTTTTTGATACTCGAAGAGATGTAATATTCGAAAATTTATATTTTGAAAATTTATATTTTATATATAAATTTAATATTTTTAGAATTGTTCTGTAAATTATGGAATAATTATATTTAATAATTTTTTGGAATTAAATATTAATTTTAAATTCACTTTTAAAAGTTTTAAAATTATTATATTATTTAAAATATAATTTTAAGAGTTTTAAGGTATAATTAATATTTTATTTTAATTTTAAAGAGGAACATTGTGTAAATAAATAAATAAGTGATTAAACTAGTTTTTTTCTTAAAGAAGGAAACTAAAATTAACCACAAATGTGTATAGGTAGGCGTACACGTGTATTGATCATAATAATAATAATAATAATAATAACTATTATATATATATATATATATATATATATATATATATATATATATGTATGTTACGGTTTGGGGCCACAAATATGGAGATAATAATAGTAATAATAATAATAATAAATTTTATATATATGTGTGTAAAGAAACAAGGTTGCATAAGGTTATTCTTAAGAAGAAAAAAAAAGGGGCTACAGTATATAAAGTTTTGTATATGTATATTATGAATGTTTTTTTTAGCGAGAAAACTATTTCGGTTCGGATTTCGGTTTCGAATTTTAGGTAGAATTTTTAACTCCTTTAATATATGCATTTAATCTTATCATGTATTGCGTGATTTATGTTATTACAGTATAATTGTTATTTTTATGAAATATTTATGAGTACGTATTATGTGAGATACACGTTTATGTGTTTATTTGGGATTTGATTGAATACACGTATTAGAGGGATTGAGATTCTACTGAGCGTTAGCTCACAATCCCACAATTTTAATTGCAGGGTCGACGAAAATGAAACGGCGACATAAATTATATTTGAATTTCTATTTAATTTATAATATTTGCATTTATTATTTACGGTTGTAAAATCGACGCGATAATTGGATAATTATAATTATCGCTGTAGTTGTAAAATTTATCAAATTTTATAAAATGAACTATTGATTACTAACTAATTACATGTTTGTGAGTATTGGTTAAAAAAATTAAATTAGTTCAGATTTAGAAAAATTATTGATTCAGTTTATACTCCATTTGATGCTTAGGCGCAAGATGCCTATTTTATTCAATTAATATAATAAAGTTTGCAAATTTCAAACTTGATATATTGATATTTAAATAATGGTAAAATATGAATATATTCAATCAGTTTTCAATTTTAATATTGATATATCAAATATTATATATTTGATATTTGACAATTTAATTCCACGCTATTTTAATGTGGTGGATCAAAATTATAAAACATTGGCTATTCGATGGTCGTTCGATTTTAGTGTTAGTTCTCCAAGGGGAGAAACTGCGTGGTGGCCTTGGGAAACTAGGTCGTTATAGAGTGGTATCAGAGCAGAATTATTAATAATTCTAATTTATTTATAAATGGTGAAATATTTGGAGTAAAATTCTCTATAGGAAAACCTAGTGGCGGCCCTAGGAAATCGGGCCGTTATAGAGATTATTATCGACTTATAGAGTCGGTTTTATAAAGGTAAATAATAAATACAATTTTTATGAATTAAATAAGAAATTCAAATAAAATTCTTGTCACTGTTTCGTTCTCACCGGCCCTGCAATCAAAACTGTGGAGTTGTGTGTCACACCCCACCCCAGACACCCGTCACCTATGGGGCCGGCGTGACATCGATATGATATCACCTGAGCGACAAACCAAACTAGAAAGCGACAGTATATATTCATAATTATACAATCACAAAATTAGGCCATAAACATCTTCTCTAACTAGGGACACACCCGTCCCTGAATTTTAATAACAACAAAAGATAAAATAACAATGAACATCTCCTAGGTTCGCCTTAGGCAGCACCTCCCAAAATACTCCATCGCTATACCATCGCTGGACTCTACCTAGTCTAGTAGGCGACCGACTCCTAGCTATTTTACCTGCGAGTGTACTGCCTTCTTAATAAAAACATTTTTACATAATAATACATTCTAAATAATACATCATTTAAATATGGATCAAGCATAAATATATAGATATGACATAGCTTGTAAAAGTCTTCATAATATATGTAGTGAAAATAAAGCAATATATATATATAAGTTCCATTTTAAAACTATTCAGTATAAATATCATACCAATCACTATAATAAATAATAAATCACCCAATATAAGTAAAACACCATATCTCAAACACACATCTCAAACCACCACTCTACCACAACATACACTGGCTAGCCATAGTTATCGTTTTAACCTCACGATCGGGAGTTGCAACGGTACCATAACATTTGTAGGAATGCCTTCCTACAAAATATCCACACCTCTTTTTGGGGAGAAATATAATCCACACCCCTTACGGGGAGAAATATAATCCACACCCCTTTTGGAGAGAAATATAATCCACACCCCTTTTGGGGAGAAATATAATCCACACCCCTTTCGGGGAGAAACCACATCCCTTTTGGGGAGAAATATAAACCACCCATATCCAATGAAAATTATTTTTAATCCTTCTTTTTAGAAACCAACACAATTTCCTAGAAATTTATTTTACTAACTCACCCCAAAAACCTGTTTGATCCATATCATTTATGAAATCGTACAGTGTAAGTAAACACATCTGTCATTATATATATATAGAAAATAGTTTGGCAAGAAAATAATACACTCACCTCGTTTCCTGTGCTACAAAAACAGCACTGTCCAAAGCTTACCAAGATGTTGGCGTTTGCGAACCTAGTAATGATAGGGCCTAAATTAATATTTTATGCAAAATAATCAAATCGTGCAATGCAGACCCTAAGTTCCAAAATTTTCTATTTCCCATATTTTACTTATGAAAATTATTATTTTGGTTAATTTTTATTTCATTAAAAATTACTGCATAAAATTTAGTAATACGAACGGTCCCAAATTTATTATTCCGGTTCCAAAATTTTGATGCTAGAATTTAATTTAATTTAATAAACTAAAATAAACTTAACGAAAAACAACATTACTCATTCCGAATCGTTCACGGGCCGCGAGATGGGTTTTTGATTTTTCTCAGGGTTGTTTGTGCAAATTTTTCATTTTTCCCTTCTTTTTTTTTTTTTTTTTTTTTTTTTTTTTTTTCCTGTTTTTGTTTTCCGTTTGTGTTTAGCCCGCTGACGCCACCACCGGCCGACCAGCCACCCTGCCGGCGACGCTTACTCCCTCTCACTAATTCTCACTCACCACCGGCCTGAACAACACACCCTACCGATCAATCACTACCAATGGAAATCCCACAACCAAACACACTATCGCAAGATTTCACAGAACACATACATACACACATATACGATGAACACATGCATGCATACACTGTCAACGACACACTGGCTACACATAACGATTTTCAACAATACACACAAGCACACACATACACACACTGATCAGAACATAGCACACATACATACACTATCTTACACACCCACCTACTCGCACGGTCATCGGCCGAACAGAGCAAAACACACATATATGCACAACACTGAATCAGAACGCCCACACACACGATTGCTGAGGGTCGACGGACGACGATCCGAACAACACTCCCACATACCTACATTCTATAGTATTGAATCGAAACAGAGGACGCTCACACGCATGCACCGCCGTAGTGGTGACACACACCGTCGGCCGCGCCGTGGTGACGATCACTCACGCATGCAGTCGAAGCAACACACATATACACACGCTGCACGAAACAAGAATCAGAAACACATACACTCCATCGAAACGCCACCGTCGGACGAAACCGAAACCCACCGACGATCCTATCGCCGATCACATACACATGCATGTACACACCCACTAGAATGATCAAATAAATACGCATAAATACTCACCAGATCAAAGATCGTCGACAAACTGAACAACCGAACCCAACGTTCGCTCACCGGCGATGCTAAGAACGCACCCGTCACGTCGTCGACGAACCACCCCACTGGCCGAACCACCTTCGCTCTTCCTGAAATTGACGAAGATACCTACACGATTATGCATATGAGTAACAGCCACAACCACCCTACCGTAGGAACGCCGATTCAAGGAAGTTTAATAACCCCTCCCTTGCTCCGATCCTCTCTCTCTCTCTAGAATTTATCAAATTTCAAATTTTATGGAGGCTTTTTGATCAATACACATGCACGAGTAAGTATATATTGCATGGATTAAGTGGTGGAAATCGGTCCTAACCTGCCATGTTGCCTCTCCTGTTCTCTCCCTTCCGGCGGCCTCACACGCACGAGCGTATGCGTGTGTGTGTGTATATATATATGTGTGTGTGTGTGTGTGTGTATGTGTGTGTGTTTTAAAAAAAACTTTTGTTAAATTACTCTTTTCTCCCTCTAATTTTTTAAAGTCTTCTTTTTGAGTTCAATTCAACATTTATGAGTTTCTAAAATTGTAATTTGATCCCTAACATTTTCAATTTTAGATTTTTAATTGGCAATTCGCATCCCAAGTTGAGAGTAATGTTTTTAAATTTGCAAATTTGACCCCCAACTTTTGATTTGAGTTTTTAATCAGTAAAATTTTTACCTAAAATTTTCTAATACTCTAAAATGTAACTATTTATGACGTACGTTCTACGATTTAGGTTTTACATTGTGAGCCAACGTTCTGTAAAATTTCAACCCCTCTAATACGTGTATCTAATTAATATAACAAATAAAACACATTGACATGATTTTCACAAAATTTTCACATAATCACAATTATTTCATGCAAATTAACAGTTATAATTTGATAACAATAATAACATAAATCTCACAATAGATTTAAATACATAAATTAAAAGACCTAAAAATTCTACCTGATGCCACTCTGTAATAGCCCGATTTCCCAGGGTTGCCACTTGATTTCTCCTATAAAGAATTTTATCTCAAATATTTCACTATTTATAAATAAATTATTATTACCATTAATTCAGCTTTGATACCACTTTGTAACAGCCCGGTTTACCAAGGCCGCCATGTGGTTTCTCCCTTTAGAGAATTAACATTAAATTTGAATAACAAATATTTTATAATAAATTGAATATTATTATACACACTAATTAATTCCATATTCAAGATATATAAAAATGCCACTGTAAGTAATTCCACTTGATACATACATATATATATACACACACACATATATACATACATATATATATATATGAATGCAAAAAAATAATTCTAAAATTAAATATTTTATTGGATAAAATATGACAATTTTTTTGGCAATAATTATGATTATTGATTTATTTAATCAATTTTACAACAGTAAATAATAAATATAACTATTAAAAATTAAATAGAAATTCAAATAAAATTCTTGGCGCCGTTTCATTCTCACCAGCCTAGCAACCAAAATTGTAGGGTTGCGAACCAATGCTCAGTAGAATTTCAACCCCTATAATACATGTATCTAATTAATATACTAAATAAACACATAAACGTGTATCACACATAGTTTTTACATAATCATAATTATTTTATAGAATTTAACAGTTAAAATTCAACAATAATAATAATACAAATTACATAATAGAGAGTATATATATATATATATATATATATATATATATATTAAAAGAGTTAGAAATTCTACTTTAAATCAAAATCAAAATCATTTCCAGCCGTCCCCGTTCTCTTCCTCTCTTTCTTCCTAAGTTTTGTGTTCTGCCTTTTCTCCTAATTCACTGCCGAGAACTTCCTTCCTCATTTTTGACCCCTTTTTCGTTGTTTTGCCTTCTCTCCCTAATATTAATATATATTTATATTAATGGGGTATTAATATAAGTCATATGTTTTCCTTCTCTCCCTATATTACAATATATATAGTTATATATTAATATTGCTTTAATAATATTTTAGTTTAGCAATAGAGTTAAAAACGAGCTGTGAAGGGAATCATGTATTATTAATATAATAATATATATAATATGCGGTCTCCATAAGATTTGAAATATTATATTTAATATCCCATAATTATTGAATAATTCATATTAAACCCAATAATTACACTTATCTCTCAAAAAATTATCAATATTTATGTTGATCCTGAGATTTTGATGGACAATTAAACGTTGATGTTTTTTGTGGGACTAACGATTTGTTTAAGTGTTTCAGTTTATTAGTTCTATAAATTTAATGATAAAGATGATGAAGGATTAATAGGTTGAAGAATTTAAAGAACCTATGGAAAATAACTCAGGTTTAAATTTCAACTCTTAATATCCCAATTAGAATCACACACGACACAAAAATATTTTTAAATAATTTTTATAAATATGTGTGTTTTAATAGGATCTTAATTAGCTAAATTATTTCTTTCTATGTGTAATTAAAAAAGAAATATTTATAAATGATTAAAATTGAAGTTAAGTATTTAGTGGAGCTAATTAAAAAAAGAAAATGGTTAAAGGGGCGAAAATGTCAATGAGAATGAATTAAAAACGAGTTTAGAAAAAGAGATCCAATATTCTTAAGTCGACTGGTAAGTTGACCGGACAAAACAGGTGAACTCTCTGTATCTCTAAGTCAACAGGTAAGTTGACCGGTAAAGAGAAATAAAACTCTCTGAATCTTTAAGGCGACAGATATGTCGACCGATGGGCACAAAATCTTTGGCTTGGCTACATCTTGAATCGAGCGGTCAACTGTTGATCTTGGTCGGTCGACTAGTGTGTTAGTTTCAGGATATTGTGGAATTCCGAATTTATATATGAAAGTAGCCGTTTTTTGGTTGGGATTTATGAGAGATTTTAGGGATTTTATGATATTTAAGATATGCTACACCTATTATTTAATTCATATTGATTTGGTTCATTAAGTTTGAATATTTCTCACTTCGGTACATATAATTGTTTTTATTCTATTTAATTGAGATTGAGAAATATTTGGAGGGCTTAATTGAAAAATTTTAAAGCTATAATTAAGTGAATTGAACCAAAATGAAGTCATAATGATATAAGGGGTCTAAGAGAGCAATTAAGTGTCATTATAAATGGGAACTAGCTGCGTTTTTTTCATATCATAAGAGTAATTAAGAGATCAAGGGATCACATTGAACTTTTCTAAGATAAATCATACTGAGTTTTTGTGAGAACTTTTCTAAGAGACGATCTTGAGAATCATTAGCTGTTAATCATTGCTGCCACCGAATCTGAATTAACATCGCTCTATTTATTTTTTTGGTGGATTCCGGATGAGATCTTTCCAATTACTTTCTATATTGTATTATTTGATTATTTTTTAAATTTGATCTTTAGAAATTGTTTCTGATTTTTTTTTTAAAGAAAATATTTTATAAATAATTTCTTAAATCTGAATACGTGCTCAATTACGTGCTACCAATTTTTTGTTAAAAATCAGATTTTGAGTATCTCACATTTCTATCACTAGTTTTGGGATATTAATTGAGTTTTAATTTATCTGGGGTGGTAGAAGCTCCGAGTGAGAAAAATAACTTGTCAATTTTTATTGGTAAGTTGAGTGACGAATTAAATATTGTTGGGTGTATTTAATCAGAGGGTAACTAGTTTCAGTCTCTTTCTGTAAAGAGATTGAGGTAGTAATTCTTCCTGAATTGAATTATTTTGTGTGAATTTTTGTAACGGTTCAATCCTTACCGGGTAAAATGATATTTGGAGTGTTGGTAAAGTTTTGATTATTTTGCCTTTGTGTTAAAAATAATTAGGTTATTCTTGAACCTGTAAAAAGTAGAGATTCTTCCTTAGCCTGTGAAAAGAATTTTGTCAAGGTTGATTCTGAGTCTGTAAAAGAATCGTTGTGAGAGTTTGGTTTCTACCTTTAAAGAGATCTTGAGTATTAGTGGGTGCGACTCTCCATAGAGCTCGGAGGACTAGATTAGCCAAGAGTAACTTGGTGAACTAGTATAAATTTCTGGTGTGTTGCAATCTTTATTTTATTTATTTTTGTTATTTGGTGTGCACCTAGTTGATTTTATATTTTCGCTGTGATATAAATATAATAAATAATTTAGGATTAAAATTAATTATTTGAATTATTAAAGTATTTTCTCTCTGATATTTTTTTAATTACCCAATTTATCTTCTCTTGAGTATTCCATTGGGCAAACAATTTATTTACAGAATAATCCTAAAAATATAAAACAATATTTTCAAAAATATAAATTTTCGGGGTATTACAATGTCACATCCCTCCCTGGGACCCCATCGCCCGAGGCCGGGCGCGATGTCAACTGGACATTACTCGACCATCCGACATTATACTACCCGACCAATCAACAACAATATATTTCTATAAACATGTACTACTATAGATTTTTTTTTTTCCAAAAACATATTTACCAGTCTCAAACCCAAAAATACATGTGTTCCAAATATCCATAACAACACTACAAAAACTGAACCTTTAACGGTTCACACCTGTCCAACCAATCCTCCAAAAGCGACACCATCTTCTGACTCTATCTAGTGTTAGTGGTGGACCCGTCTCTAATTGCAGAACCTGAGACCAAAAGTTTATCGTTTTGCTGTCTTCATAATATGAAAATAATTTATGGATCAAGTATAATTATCAAATACCACTTTTCAAACATAATATAAATATAACCGCATACTAAGCCGAAATAAAATTTTACTGCTACCTTCACAATAAAATGATGTATTTAAGTCGACCAATCAAATTATTTGATATATAATAACATACCGCTCACAAATTTTCCTACTAGCCATATAATCGTTTTACCTTACAATCGGGGAGTTACGACAGTACCGTAACCTATACAACTATGCCATCTAAGGAGACTATCAGTGTCAGGGCCATTCAATATATCCAATGGTAGGAGCCAACACGTGGTATAAACCATCATATCACAATGATAATCATCGTCGTCAACAACAACAACAATAAATATCAACCACCTGCAAGACTTGTTCTCCTGTCAGGTCACAATACAACATCCTACAACACATGCCCTTCTGTTAGAACCAACATCCCGCAGGACATGCCCTCCTGTCGGGATCATACTATGACATAGTCGGATAATAAAATCACTTTTTACATTTAAAAATTTACTTGATCCACATAACGTTATAAAATAGTTCATTTTAATAAACTTTTTTCTCTCTCCACATTTTAGTATGAAAATATAATTTGACAATTTACATAGAAGACAGTACACTCACCTTGATTTTTGCGCTACTACAATTCTATTGTAAAAATGCTACGCGGTCGGCGTCTCTTATGAACCTAACAACCAAAGGGTCTAAACTAATAATTTATTTAAAATAATTCTGTGCATGTTTTGTTTCTGTTTCTGTTCCCATATTTGACATGTTCCCAACCATCAACCCGACCGTAACTGTCTGGCACCCGTCGAACCTGAGAATGATCGGCTTTTGATGTGCAACGGGCAGTCGTTGGTTCCCGGCTTTTCTCACCCGATAAGGTCGGGTCGAGTGGCGGGTTAGGGCCATACCGGCGGGTTTCAACCCGTGCACACCCCTAATAATAATCATAACTATTATATATATATATATGTGTGTGTGTGTGTGTGTGTGTGTGTGTGTGTGTGTTACGGTTTGGGGCCACAAATATGGAGATTAAAATAGTAATAATAATAAATTTTGTGTATATGTGTGTAAAGAAATAAGGTTGCAGAAGGTTATCCTTAGGAACAAAAAAGGGGGCTACAATATAAAGTTTTATATATGTATATTATGAATGGTTTTTTAGCGAGAAAACTATTCTGGTCCGAATTTCAGATAGAATTTCTAACTTCTTTAATATATGCATTTACTATTCTCATGTATTGCGTGATTTATGTTATTAAGGTATAGTTGTTATTTTTATGAAATAATTATGAGTACTTATTATGTGAAAATTATGTGAGATATACGTTTATGTGTTTATTTGGGGTTTGATTGAATACACATATTAGAGGAGTTAAGATTCTACTGAGTGTTGGCTCACAATCCGACAGTTTTGATTGCAGGGCCGACGAGAATGAAACGGCAAAGGGAATTATATTTGAATTTCTATTTAATTTGTAATATTTGCATTTATTATTTACGGTTGTAAAATCGATGCGATAATTGCATAATTATAATTATTGCTATAATTGTAAAATTTATCAAATTTTATAAAATGAACTATTTATTACTCGCTAATTATATGTTTGTGAGTATTGGTTAAGAAATTAAATTAGTTCAGATTTATAAAAATTATTGATTCAGTTTATGCTCTATTTGATGCTTAGTCGCAAGATGTCTATTTAATTCAATTAATATAATAAAGTTTGCAAATTTCAAACTTGATATATTGATATTTAAATATTGATAAAATATGAATATATTCAATCAGTTTCCAGTTTTAATATTGATATATCAAATATTATATATTTGATATTTGACAATTTAATTCCACGCTATTTTAAAGTGGTAGATAAAAATTATAAAACAATGGCTATTCGGTGGTCGTTCGGTTTTAGCGTTAGTTCTCTAAGAGGAGAAATTGCGTGGTGGCCCTGGAAAACTGGGTCGTTACAAAGTGGTATCATAGCAGAATTATTAATAATTCTAATTTATTTATATATAGTGAAATATTTAGAGTAGAATTCTCTATAGGAGAAACCTAGTGGCGACTCTGGGAAATCGGGCCGTCACAAGAGAGCCAGCGTTTCACGGCAAAATACGTAGTCAGAGATGCTTTGGTCATCGATTAGTTCACCAAAAACAACATTGAGATTTTGGGGGGAGGGGGGGGGGGGGAGAAAGAGAGAGGTTGAGAGGTGAAAAAGGTTTGAGCGGTGAAGAAAGTCAACGAAGAAAAAGAAAAGGAAAAGAGAAAAAGAAAAAAAAATAGTAAAAAGATTGTTATACTCCTAAAAAATGGCATTTCTATTAGTTTGGATGAAAAATTTAACATAATGACCTTTAAAATCACTTTCATATTTAAAGAGTTTAAACTGAAACGAATAAATTTATTGAACTATATTGAAATGCGTTAATTGCTAGAAGGTCTAAAAGGTATTTTGCCCTAATTATTTTGATTTTAATAAATGATTTTGTGTGAAACCATTAAATATAAAATATTTCAATTATCATTTATGTGAGATCCGTTAAATATGGAAGATTTCAATTCTGCATATCACGCAGGGGTAAACTAGTAATGCCAATTTCTGTGTTTTTTGAAATTGGGATTAAACGGTTCATACAATTTGTAAAACGTGAGTGTTTGCTTCATTTAAACTAGTTGGCATCAATTGGTAGTTTGATACTTAATATAGGCTGGGTTGGTAATTTTTGCTTAAAAAAATAAAAATGGTATATTTATTTGTGAAAAAATCATCTAGAAGTGAATTAAAATTACCCCCCAAAGTACTCATTTGAAGTTGTGGTTGATGTGCCTTATAAGTTATCCCACACTAGCTAATGAAGAATATGAAGAGTTAGTTATAAAGTTTATTGCTCTTGAGAGTGAGAGAGTTACACGTTTCTGTTCGTTGAGCTCTTGGTTTTCAGCGCTGGTACCAATAGTTGTTGATTGTTGTATTCTGAGAGGCAGAAACTCGGTCAAAACTGTAAGCACCATTGCGGGGGCAAAATTTGCTTTAAGGAGAAATCATTAAATGATTGTCTTGATATCTTTTTCTAATATTTTATTTTAGTTTTTGGTTCGTAAAGCAGTAAGTGTCTCTAATAACTTCTTCTTAGTGATGCATACGAACGCCTTCTTTTAATGAATTCAATAAATAAAATTGAACTGAATACGCTTTAAATTGATTTAATAAAATAAATAAAATACAATATATTTTCCAATTACATTTCTAAATATTGTATTTTGTTTATTTATTTTTTGTTTGGTTTATCCACCTTTTTTGGTACTAGGGATTTAAGATCTTGTAATAAAGTGAATCACGCCAATGGTACGAGTTCTTCTTGTATCCAATATACAATATCAAAGTTAAAAAAAAAAAAAAAAAAAAGAAAAAGAAAAACCATATTGCTTTATTTGTAACACTCTCAGAAAATGTTTTTTTTTTAGAAAATTTTATTTATTTAAAAAAAGATGAGGATTTATACCCGCTGGGATTTAAAACAAAAACTAATTTGGGCTAAATCTTAAAGAAAATTGAATCGCCCTTATAGCACTGAGTTGAAATGGTATGCTTGATCATCAAAAATTTTAAAAATCTATTTTTATCGAAATGGACCAAGCTTTGGACTCCAAAAAACCAATTGACCAAATTAAAAATTCCAAAATTTAGGATTCGGTTATGCTCAGAGAATCGTTACGTAACCGAAGACACCCGTCCTACAAGAGTACCTATGTCTAACAATATTCAAATTAAACTAGGTTCAAGTGAGTTAATTTGATCCTTACAAAACTTTTATAGTTCTTGTTGGTTAGGGTGTGAAAATACTTATTTTATTTTTATTTGTTATTTTTATTATTTTGTCTTTTTTTATATTTTTAGTATTATTATTGTTATTATTTATTCTTGTTTTTCTTTTACACACTCAAAATATTTTATATGCCCCTGTTTAACTACTTGCCGATTATGTTTGAATCGCAAGGTTGGTCATCGGGAAGGGGGGTTATTGTGGTGGATCTTTAGGTTAGATTACATTTGTAATTAGTTTTATTTAAAAAATAAATGGGCGTTTTGGACGCATACATAGAATATGATGACACGATCTTGGTATAAGAAAACAATATTAGAGATGTGAAGTTGGTCACAAGTTTTTTATGAATGCAATGTTTGAGTTTAAAATGTGATACGGACTTGATCCTTTTTTTTTTAGAACCAAAGGATGGGTGAGAGTGAAAAAATTATTTGTCCATTCTTTTTAGAGAAAATGTATGTTACATTTTTTGTGTTTTGAATTAAAGGTGGCATGTTCTTGGCATGCAAATCATAAGAAAAGAGTAATACGTGTTTGGTATGAAATGGCATGAACTTGAATGATTTGAAATAAGACGATTGTATTACTTTTTTTTAACTTTAGGCATTTTTTTTTTCCTTTGGACGAATATGCAAGCATACATTTATTTATTTATTTAACCATTTACACTTGTCAACATTTCAATTGACAACCGTGTATGGAACAAATATAATTTATCATGTGATAAATGGATCTATTTATTGTTGTTACCAGATCCTTTTGAAGTACTATGCGCACCACCCATAGTAGAAGAAATAGAGTCATTTTGAGGTTCCCTATAAAATGAGGCATAAAAGGGAGCTAATTCCAATATGATCCCCATGCTTCATTAGCCCATACTGCTCTCGAGAACAATTAGCCAATCTAGATTTATAAATTATTATAGATAATTCATTGGTAGTAAGAGAAATAAATACCATTTAAACACTGTTTACATTTCAGTCATCGTTAAAACCGTTCTACTTAATAGATGAACCATTATATCTCTATGTAAAAGGTGGTCAAACTTTATTAATGAACCACCAAATATTAAATGCGTTAATCGGCCGAAAATCCCAAAAAACAGATCTAATTTAAAAAAAATCCCGCCTAAGATATAAATTCTAATTTAATCCCTTAAGTTGAATTTCACTTTACTTTTAGTCCCGCATTGCAGGGATTGTAGACGCCTTGCAGGGAATATAAGGTGAACTTGGTGAATAAATTCAGTTTTATAGTGAATATTAGTTACATATAACAAATATTAGTTACAATTTAATAATTGTTAAATTTTTACATATATCTGTATATTTTGGGTTACATGTACTTATATAATATTAGTTACATGTTACAATCACACACACACACACACACACACACACACACACATATATATATGTGTGTGTGTGTGTAATATTTGTGACATTTAATAAATATTGGATACATAAATTAGTTTAATATTAGTTATATATATTTGTGTACATTTAGTTACATGTTATTAATTACATGTATTTTGTATGATTTTTGTTACATCTAACAAAATTTTACACACAAATTAGTTATATGTTAAAAAATACAGTAATATTTATTACATCTAACAAACTTTTATACGCAAAATTATTACATGTAACTGCGCGTTTACAAGAGCTTATAATGGCCTTCCACTTTTTTTAAACAGGTTGGACTAAAACACAAGTTTCTTCCGCCTCTGAGACTTTTTTAAAATTAAGGGTGAAATAAAGGATCTCCAACCGAATGACCCAAAATAAATATTAACAAATTTCTTTTTTGTAAACATTTAAATAGATTAATGTTGGCTCAGTGAGCTACTCAAGAGGAGGGTGAATTGAGTAGTAATAAAAAAATATCAAATAATAACACTTGAAAAATTAAAATAATTAATTTTATCCTAAATTAATTATTATCTTTATGGCAGCGGATATGTGTTATCAACTACGTACACACCCAAACAACAAAATATAAATAATGTAAAGAAAACAGCACACCAAAATTTATACTGGTTCACCAAACTATTCTTGGCTAATCCAGTCCTTCGAACTCTGCGGAGAGTCGCACCCACCGATCACTATAATCCCTTTAATCAGGTAGGAACCAAACCCTTACAAAACGATTCTTTTCGCAGGCTTTGAATCAACATTTACAATTTCTTTTCACAGGCTAAGAAATAACTCTATTTTTTTCCAAGCTAAAGATTAACCTAATTCTTTTATACTTAGGCTAAGAATCAAACCTCACAAAAACACTCCAAGTATCCTTTTACTCGGTAAGGATTGAACCGTTACAAATTCACTCAAAATTTAATTCTAGTCAAGAAGAATTACCCCTATCTCTTTTCACGGCAAAAGAGCAACCTAATCTTTTTGTATTCTAAGTAAAGATCAAACCTCAATCTCTTTACTAGAAGAGATTGAAACAAGCTATCGCTGATTAGATACTCCCAATAGTATCTAATTTGCACACAACTTATCAATTATAAAATTGATAAGTTTTTTTTCACTCGGAGCTTCTACCACCCCAGATTAATTTGAACTCAATTAATGTCCCGAAACTAGTGGTAGATATAAAATGAGAATTTCAAATTTTGATTTTAATAAAAATGGGTAGCACACAATTTAGCACGTAATCAGATTTTCACAAGAAATCATCTCAAAAAATTTCAATCAATTTAAAGTTCAGAAAAACGATTTCAAAGATTAATATTCCAAGTAGTAAACAATAATATCAAACAATAATTAATAGGAAAGACTTGGAACGCTCTCACCACGAATCCACCGAATGAATAAAGAATGAATAGTAATGAAACTCTAAATCTATAACAACAATAATCCACAACAAATTTTTTTAAGAATAATCTCACAATATACTCAGTATGAATTCAGAACGATCAATCTCAGAAAGCTCAGGAACTGAATAACTCTTGAAATTTGATTAATTAGGATTATTAAAATATTAAAAACGTAGGTCTATTTATATAGAATTGAAACAAGTCCTCCAACGATTAGTTTCCACATATCATGACAATTAATTGCACTTATAGACCCATTATATCATTATGACTCAATCTTGGTTCAATTTACTCAATTATATCTTTTAAAATATTTAATTTAGTCCCTCAAATATTTTCTCAAACTCAATTAGATAGAATAGAAAGTATTACACGCACTAATTTGAGAAATAATTATATTATATGAACCATATATATGGAGATATCAAAATATCAATTACATATCTCAAATAACATCAAATCCCTAAGATATCTCTTTGATCTTAACCATAAAATGGCTAGTAACGACTACTTCTTTTGGAAAAATCTATGAAATCCTCTAAACCTGAAACCGAACCATTGGTTGACCAACCAATCACCACAGATCGACCGATCGATTCAGGTTGTAGCCCAAACCAAAATTTTTAGCCCGTCAGTCGACTGCTACTCCTTGGTCTGTCGACCGAACAATTCATAGAGTTTCCCCAGGCCAAAATTCAGCTATAGTAGGTGGACCGCTCCACTTTGGTCTGTCGACCTAATGATTCAAAGAGTTTCATCTTTGGCCATAGATCGACCTAGCTGTCGACCGAACGATTAAGTGATTAAACTATTTCCCAGCTCCTTCTCATCGGTTGACCAAACCATGCTAGTCGGTTGATCGATCCTGCTAGAACTCTTTCTTCCTTAATCAATTTTTAATTCAACTCTTCAACTTTTTTGCCCCTTTAATCGATTTCTTTTCTTAGTTAACTTAATTAACACTTTAAATCAACTTTAATTTCTAATATTTATTAAATCAATATTTCTTCTTCAATTTCACATAGGAGCAAATATGTTTAACTAATTAGGATCCTACACATAATCATAAAATCATTTTTGTGTCGTGTGTCATTCTAATCGGGATACATTAAGAGTAAAAATTAACTGGAGTTGTTTTCTCCTAGATTCTTCAAAATCATCAGTCTCTTAATACTCTTCTTTTTGTCAGTCTCTTGTATCCATAACCTTCTTCAACAATTTCTTCATGATTAAAACGTTAATGAAACTTTATCACTGAAACACTTAATAAACTCATTAGTTCCACAAAAAATATCAACATTTAATTGTCCATCAAAATCTTAGGATCAACAATCTCCCCCATTTTTATTATGATAATTAACTTTGATATTTTTGTCAAAATAATATGTAACCACACTTCCCCTAAATCTGAGAACGGATTTTTTTAAATCGTTAAAGCAAAATCATGAAGAATAATTTTAAAAATACATATAATATTTAACAAAGCACAAAATCATCTCAATAATCAATAATTCATAAACTCCCTCTGCATATGGTCACTCCCTTAAGATATTCAACACTACATCAATAAATTCTCCTCCTCTGTCATCTCAAAAAGTGGGGAAGAGGAACCACAAATCAATTATTCTAGGTAAATAATGTAATATATACTTGAAAGAATAAACCTAAAGTGATTAAATCATGATATATAACTCGTTTAAAAGCACATTATTTCAAAATAATATATCAATTCATAAAACTCAATTTTAAGAACCAAAACCCATTTTAATACATCAACTTTTAAGCATAAAAACCATTTTCAACAAACACCATGTGGATCATCATTAGAGATAAGTATTTAACTAAGTAGATCAAGTCTAGCTATTCCATCAAAATCTATACACTAAAAGTTAAGTTTCACCAAAAAAACCTAGATTAGCTATTATAGACCAAAATGAGATTATTTAATCCATAAGAATATAAGATAAATTAATGAGGACCCTGTCCAGTGAACTGATAATATAGTCCCATCGGATTGGTAGCTGGCTGCTAAGGATACTGAACTATCGGCTGAACATTTAAACTTGAAGGCATCTGTTGATGATATGGCGTTGACGGTCTTGTTCTCGATGGTCCCGCTCCAAATGATCCTGTCGCAGATGGTCCTCCAAAAGACTGTTGTGCTCCAAACATGGTTAAACCTATGAAATGTTGCTGAGCACTATACTGCTGCTGGTATGCATGATGTGATGACTTCATAAACTGGAACATTTATTCCAGATTTCCCGTGATTTTCTCAAATCCTGCTTCCATATGCGTATTCATTTAAGCCATACTATTTTCTAGCCCAGCCATCCGATGATCCATCATATCTGCATGTACTCTAAGATCATCAACCTGATCACGAAGTAAATCTATCTTCTGGTCCGAACTCATTTCATTCTCATCATCTTCTTCTTCCTCAACCTGCACTCTCTGTCTTCTCTCATTTCTCTTCTTTACCCATCTATTTCCTCTACACTCATATCTCATTCGTACAACATTACCCACATCAATCGATCCTGGTGTAATTGTTATGAATATTTCTTCATTGGGATCAGTTTCCACTCCAAAATGATTAAACAACATTTGAAGCGCATTAGCATAGGGCAACACTCTGAAGGGTTTCTAAAGGTGATATTTCATGTGATCCATCATGATATGTGCCAAATCTAACTTTCTTCCTTCAACAATCTCATTCATCAAGTAAAGATCAAAGTCATTCACATTTGCATGACTTCCCCATCTAGGCACAATCGAATAGGTTAGCACCAAATGAAGGAATCGGTGCTCAAGAGTTAATGATCTTGCTTTGTCACCCTCCAAGTCAATTTTTTGTGTTATTTCCCTTCTATTAAAATTTAACGAAAGCCAATGGAAAGTATTAAATAGAAACACATTTCATTTCTCTAATTCCAAAATAATACTCAATACGTCGCTATCAAACCTAATTTCTTTTCCTTTAACAAAAGATGTCATATAAACATTGTTATAGGTAAGATTACTATAAAACATCCTTACCCACAACGACATCCATTTAATTCTTTGGGTAACAAAATCGGTCCATCGCAAATCTCTAAAATACTCTTCAATATCAAGATTTTTCTCTTTTAAACGGGCAAAATCTACAGGTTTGCAACCTACAATATTTTGATTAACAAACTCCTCATTGTATCTAATTTCTTGCCCCTATTTTTTAAAATAGGTATTATCATATTTAGATTTTCGAGAGCGCTTATTGATTTTAGGCATTTTTCTCACAAATTCAAAAAAAATCAACCAAGATAACCCAATAGATTTAGCCTAGATAAAGAAGCAACCGAAACCCTAGAAAATAGAGAGAATACTAACCTTATCTCGGAGCAAAGGGTCTCCAAATCTTAGATCCAAGCCCTAGACCTTCAGATCCAAGCCAAAGATCTTCAAATCCAAGCCAAATCAAACTGATTTCGTGAGGTTTAGGAGTGAACGGACTTGGGAGAGAAAGGGTTTTCTGGAGAGAAAAGGGTTTTAAAATCGAATGAAGTGAAATGAATCGGCAACGGGATTTTAAATCTCGTAACGACAAGTCGACCGCCCATTTAGGGTCGGTTGACTGATGGCTGCAGTGCCTTTCACTCTTCCCAGGCCTGCTACCCTCGGTTGACCAACGATTCACTGTCGATTAACTGACACTTCTGACCTTTTCGTCTTTTAGTGCATTTAAACCCTAATTTGATCAACTTAGCTCAATTTTTACATCTTATTTTGATCCACACATTTTATTAAAAATATTTTTCAATTACTCACTCATTTAAACTCACAGACCCGCATATCACAAACATATAAATTTCAAAATATACAGGCTCAGTCTCCCTAACAAAATTTATATAATTAAACTTTAAAAAGTTTGATATACCTAGATCATCCTTGGGAGAATTTGGTATGTGTAATTTTGGTAGATTATTAATTTCTGGCTTGATATCCTTTGATTCCACCAATTTTGCTTTTACTCGATTTATCACTTTGATTTCTTCTTTCTCAGCAGTGGTAATTTTCTGGATTGGTTCGATAATAATTTCTTTACCTTTGTTTGGTGCTTTGCGCTACTTTTCCTCATTCTGCTTTGGCACGACTCTGTAAATACTCTTTTTCTTGTACTGGTATCTTGCCGTTTGTTGTGGATAAGCTTTGTTAGCTCTCACGTAACGAGCCTGTTGTTCCTTGACCCTTTCATTTTGCATGTGCTGATTCTTTCTTTTAGGTACATTGAACCTTGATTCCCTTGTCGGCATGTAATGTTCATTGTATCCTTGGAATTGTTTGAATTTCTTATTGGTACCTGCATCAAAATTTTCTCTTTTTGGTATCCAGTTGTTTCTGGATTTGAAAAGGTAACCATGCAATAAATAACAAGATTTTTCATAATGACCAAATTTGCCACAATAAAAACATTTAATAATATTAATACGTCTCTTTGGATAGTTATTGTTTCATACGGAAGTACGATATTGTTCGCGATTTTGAGAAGCAAATTTAGTGACTATTAGTTTTTCAATAGGTTTAGTACTCTCAATATCCTTGAATTTATTCATTGCTTCTTCAAGCTCCTTTTGCGTCTTCTCAAGTAATCTCTCATTGGTGCTAACGTTTACTTATAGACTAAAATTCTTTTTATACATAAATCTAAAATCATTCTTAAGAATTTGACACTCATTTTCAAGAGTTCTTTACATAATAAATATTTTTTAAAAAAAAATTCTTGATAACACCCGAGATCGAACATATTTATCAAGGTCGAGTATCTCGGTGTTGTGAACACCGGGATCACTTTGGTCCCGGTGTTCGCAATATCGGGATACTCGACCTTGGTAAATATGTTCGATCTCGCGTGTTGTCAGGATTTTTTTTTTTTTTTAAATATTTATTATGTAAAGAACTCTCATTTTCAATAGAATGGATTTTCACACGAGCTCTATCATGCTCACATCTCGCATTATCTAACTCAATGTTCAAGGCCTCATTCAAAGTTTCAAGATTTTTCTTTTTAAAATCATTTGGTTGAAGATCATAAAAACTATTTTTCAAAACCTCATTCTCATTTTCAAGAGACTCAATTTTCTCATACAACTTACCAATTTCAGATAAAGCATTTCTAAACTCAAAGTTTCAAAATATTTGTCCAAATTCATTTTCTTGAGAGATTTGACAATACTAAACTTCTTATTTTCAAGAGTTACAATTTTTTGCTCAAGTTTAAAATTATCTTTTCCAAAAACATACGTAAGAGGAATAAGCATCTTAATAGCTTTATCTGCATTATCATCATTGCAAATTCTATCAGTCTCACGAGTAGAACAATGACTATCAGAAGAAGTAGAATCAACAGTAGTGCACATAATTTCAGTATCAAGACACTCCTTGTGATCGTGTTTAATAGTGCAAATGATATCAGAATCAGGGCACCTTTCGTGATTGTGTTAGCTATACTGTGAAACCTATCCAGCTAAAACCAGCTTTGATACCAATTGTTGGCCCAACGAGTTACCCAAGAGAGGGTGAATTGGGTAGTAATAAAAAATAATCAAATCATAACACTTGAAAAATTCAAATAATTAATTTTATCATAAATTAATTATTATCTTTATAGCAGCGGATATGTGTTATTAATTAGGTGCATACCTAAACAACAAAATATAAATAATGTAAAGAAAAAAACACACCAAAATTTATACTGGTTCACCAAGTTATTCTTGGCTAATCCAATCCCCCAAGCTCTGCGGAGAGTCGCACTCACTGATCACTACGATCCCTTTAATCAAGTAGGAACCAAACCCTTACAAAAAGATTCTTTTCACAGGCTTAGAATCAATTTTTACAATTTCTTTTCATAGGCTAAGAAATAACCCTATCTTTTTTTCAAGCTAAAGATTAACCTAATTCTTTTATACTTAGGCTAAGAATCAAACCTCACTAAAACACTCCAAGTATCCTTTTACCCGATAAGGATTAAACCGTTACAAATTCACTTAAAATTTAATTCTAGTCAGAAAGAATTACCCCTATCTCTTTTCACGAGAAAAAAGTAACCTAATCTTTTTGTACTCTAGGTAAAGATCAAATCTCAATCTCTTTACCGGAAAAGATTGAAACCGACTACCCTTGATTAAATACTCTCAATAGTATCTAATCCGCACACAACGTATCAATTACAATATTGATAAGTTTTTTCCCACTCGGAGCTTCTACCACCCCAAATAAATTTGAACTCAATTAATGTCTCGAAACCAGTGATAGAAATAAAATGAGAATTTCAAAATCTGATTTTAATAAAAACAGGTAACACACAATTTAGCACGTAATCAGATTTTCACAAGAAATCATCTCAAAAAATTTCAATCAATTTAAAGTTCAGAAAAACAATTTCAAAGATCAATATTCCAAGTAGTAAACAATAATATCAAACAACAATTAATAGGAAAGACTTGGAACGATCTCACCACAAATCCACCGAATGAATAAAGAATGAATAGTAATGAAACTCCAAATCGATAACAACAATAATCCACCACAAATTTTCTCAAGATTAATCTCACAATATACTCAGTATGAATTCCAAACGATCAATCTCAGAAAGCTTAGGAACTGAATAGCTCTTGAAATTTGATTAATTGGGATTATTAAAATATTAAAAACGTAGGTCTATTTATATGGAATTGAAACAAGCTCTCCAACGACTAGTTTCTACATATCATGACAATTAATTGCACTTATAGACTCATTATATTATTATGACTCAATTCTGTTTCAATTTACTCAATTATATCTTTTAAAATATTTAATTTAGTTCCTCAAATATTTTTTCAAACTCAATTAAATAGAATAGAAAGTATTACACGCACCAATTTGAGAAATAATTATATTATATGAACCATATATATGGGGATATCAAAATATCAATTACATATCTCAAATAACATCAAATCCCTAAGATACTTCTCTGATCTTAACCATAAAACGGCTAGTAACGACTATTTTTTTGAAAAAATTCACAAAATCCTCTAAACCTGAAACCTAACCATTGGTTGACCAATCAATCACCACAGATTGACTGATCAATTCAGGTTGTAGCCCAAGCCAAAATTTCTAGCCCGTCGGTCGACTGCTACTCCTTAGTCTGTCGACCTAACGATTCTGAGAGTTTCACCTTTGGCTACAAGTCGACCTAGCTATTGACCGAATGATTCAGTGATTGAACTATTTCCTAGCTCCTTCTTATTGGTTGACCGAACCATGTAGGTCGGTTGACCGATCCTACTGGAACTCCTTCCTTAATCAATTTTTAATTCAACTCTTCAACATTTTTGCCCCTTTAACCGATTTCTTTTCTCAGTTAACTTAATTGACACTTTAAATCAACTTTAATTTCTAATATTTCTTAAATAAATATTTCTTCTTTAATTTCACATAGGAACAAATATGTTTAACTAATTAAGATCCTATAAAAAACACATATAATCATAAGATCATTTTTGTATTGTGTGTAATTCTAATCGGGATACATTAAAAGTAAAAATTAACCGGAGTTGTTTTTCTCTAAATTTTTCAAAATCTTCAGTTTCTTAATGCTCTTCTTTTTGTCAGTCTTTTGTATTCATAACCTTCTTCAATAATTTTTTTATGATTAAAACGTCAATGAAACTTTATCACTGAAACACTCAATAAACTCATTAGTTCTACAAAAAATATCAATATTTAATTATCCATCAAAATCTTGCCATTTTATTCAACATAATGGTACTCCTCATTTTGATATTTATATTGAACATTCAGAAAAATAATAAAAAAATTATAAATAACATATAATAAGTATCCACTAATGAACATTAATTATTTCAAAGTTCAATAATGAAGTTTTACTAATGAATATTCAAAAAATAAAAAATAAAAATTATTAAAAATGAACATTCAACATGAATGAGCCTTTCGATAATGAACATTTTTAACAATGAATGTTCACTAATTACCATTGAAAACTACTATTCCAATAGCCAGTGAACATTAAAAAAAAATCCAAAAATAAGCAAGAGGAGTGTCAAAATGTAGAAACCGGAACGTACTTTGGTATTTTTTTTAATTATTTTTGTAATTTAAATAATTTAAACCTTCACATTTTTTTTTTTTTGCACAACATATTCGAAAACCCTAGCCAACGATGAATCCGCAAGAAGATCAGAGTATAACATTCCTCCTCCCTTTATTCAAGTTCGAACCCAACAAGCAAGGAACTTTATTTTTGCGGTAATTATGCTAGCTAAAAAATGCAAGACGTGAAAGCCGCTAACACACTTTAGAACCTTATTGCCAAGCGCACAACTTAAGCTACTATACAACGCTTTAACCCACTTAAATACGTTTTTTGATATATCTGGTGATTACTTAAGCGATATAAATTAACCCGTGCTTGACAAACCAAGCAAACAAATGATCCTGCATTTGTTTACAAATTATATCATATTTTAGTTTCTATTTTTAACCTATTATTAGTAACATTCTTGAGAATTTTTTTTTGTTAGTCCTAAAAATGATTTTTTTTATACCCTTTTTTTCATTCTCTTATTTAAAAAAAATTGTGAAAGTGCCCTCGTAACATGGAAAACACAATCTAATATCATTACTTCTTATCTTCATTACCCCCCACCCCAACCCCCCCCCCCCCCCCCCCCCCCCAAAAAAAAAAAAAAAAAAAAAAAAAACCTCCATGGCAAAACTTTCATATCTATATATAAAAAAGAATAGTATATTGATGATATTAAAAAAGCTCTACAAAAAAATATCAAATTATACATTTTTTCAACCTTTTTTTTTTTACAATTTGAATTGAATTCTAATACCTAAATTATATTTTTAAGGGTCGCTTACTAGGATATCCCAACAGCAATTGGAAATTACCGATCACACCTGCTACCTTTTTCTTGAACCGAGTGGTTCTTTTGTCATTTTTGTGACGAAAATGCCCCTAATTATTGCGCTTACATAATACATCCCCATCTTGCGGAGCTAATTTAGGTAGATAACTATTTATTAAAATGAAAATAACTATTATTGTACACATTTGTTTTACAATATATTTATATATTCATATTCATCTAAACAATATCTTCAAACGATATCAAATTCACTATTTTTTTCATTAGTTTTTAGATTTCACATTTATGTTACATTCCATATGGATACTTCCAGATTTTTTTAGTTGTTTACGAATTATAAGATGTTACATGTAACATCTACATGAAATACGATTTAACACAGATAATGTTACATTCCTCACGCAAAGAGAATATATGTGTTGACAGTAAATAAGAAATGTTACAAGCAATACAGACAATGCTACATTCCACACACAAAGAGCATATTGCATATGGAATGTAACATTACCCGTATTGAATCGGATGTCGTAACGATTGTGAATACTACATGTAATATGGTGTAATAATAATGTTACATGTAACATCCATGTCTACAATTGTATTTAGGATGTCCGCGTCACATCTGGTTATGACTCTTTATTTGCATGTTTAATGTAACATAAAAGGTAATTTGGATGTTGAATGTAACAATCTATTGCCTTTGATAATGTATAATATCGTATTAGTTGCGACATGAATGTGAAAATTAAAAATTCTGGAAGTATATGTTGAATGTAATATAAATGTGAAAACTGAAAATTTTGCAAGTGTTATGTTGAATGTAACACGAATTTGAAATTAATAAAAAAATAAATAAATAAATTTGAATGTGATATCATTTTGAAGATCTTATTGAAACGAATTAAAATATATAATTATATCGTAAAAAAATATATACAATAAAAATTATTTTAATCTGAATAAAATAATTTTGTTTGAAACCTCCAAATAAGGAAGTTATAAAACATCATAAACATGCAAGAGCAATTTTGTCATATAATTTTCACATTTTTTAATATTTGGAACTAGATGATTCAAAAAATCTGTAAATTGAGATTATTCGGTTCATTTACAAACATACGGGTTTAATTGGTAGTTTCATGCTTAATTTAGGATTGACCAGTAATTTTTTCTATTTTTAATTGATCGCTAAACCCTAACGTCTCGTTTAGTTGAATGACATAGAATGAGGATAGAATAAAATAAAAGAAATAATAGAATGAGAAAAGTAATAGAATGAAATTGTCAATGAAATCACTATTCCATTAACTTGTTTCGTTTGTATGAAATTAAGAAAGAAATAGAATAGTAAAATATAATAAATTTTTATTATACCCTTATAATAAAATTTTATTATATTTTACTATTCCATTCCTTCCTTCAATTTATTATATTTCACTATATCATTCAATTTTCAATTTTTATTCTCAATTTAAAGTTTCTGTTCTCAATTTTCTATTTTCTATTATCTAATTTTCTGTTTCCATTCTCAATTTTTTATTCCTATTCTCTAATTTTTATTTATTTTATTTATGTTCTCCATTTTCTGTTTTTGTTCTCTAATTTTTAGATTGAACTGGATTAATATTGAATTTTTCGTAATTTTAGTTTTAATTCCACTAAACTTAATTTCAGCCCATTTCAAATAAAATCCCGTTCTCCTGATTTTCATTCCATTTCATCAAAGAATCAAACAACGGAATGAGAATCGAGGGCGGAATGACGATTCCATTCTGTCCCGATTACGTCGAACCAAACATGCCGTAAACTCCAAACCAACTTCGCATTTTAGTCGCACAAAATTACAATACCCAATTGAAACACTTAAAACACAATGCAAAAATACAAATAATACCAGGAAAATACGATGAACAACTCAGTCCCTTAGATGTTCATAAAGAGTTGCGATCATTTTCACAAATCATTAGAGATCTGTAAGACTCATCACAGTTGTTCTTTCGAATCCCAGACACTTAATTTCACACGAAAAAAAAATCAAAATGCACAAACATGAATAGAAATCTAAGAAATATGTATAGTTGCTCTGCCATTCTCCAGCACCGATTGGAATATCGCCCGCGGATAAAATTAAGAAAGAACAACACATTCAATTTCGCTTCAAGGGAACGAGTCTATCGAAAACTAGTATATTCCGACGACCAGATAGCGAAGCTTTACCAATACAAGCCATTTGCTAGAACTGATTCAGATATAACATTCTCAATAAATTAAAACACAAACACGCGAGTGTGAACTTCGAATTAGAATTAAAAAACGTGATAGAACTTAATCATATGCAATCAAAAACAATATATATAAATATATATATATATATATATATATAGAGAGAGAGAGAGAGAGAGAGAGAGAGAGAGAGAGAGAGAGTAAATCACATTAGAAAAGCATCAGCACAACAAACTGAGAGAGCGTGAAAGTAAACGAACCAGGCGAAAACCCTAGAGAGAGATTGGACTAGTGGGGCTTCGGTAAGAAGAAAGCGAGCTATTATATAGAGAGAGCAGAGTGACGATCTGACGGTGTTAATGTCGCGTAGGTCAATGAGCGGCTCAGATTTATGATAATTTATTGATCAAGAAAAATCCCAAATATCACTAAATTTGGGCTAAGAAATGTTCTCCATGGTCTGGGCCATCGTGGGCCGACATCTTTTTCACCGTATTATGTGAGTTGATTTTTTTTTCTCACAAGTGTTCTAAAAAATTATGATTTTTAAGTATGGCCCCAAATATTACCACATTTATCATATTTTCACACTCATCTTTGTTTGTTTTTTTTGTTTTTTTTTTGGGATAATTAGTGATTAATCTCAAATAGCAAGTGTAATCTATTATTAGCGTTGGTGTCAAAAATTAGGAAACACACTCAGTATGGTCTGAACAAGTGACACATGTGAATTTGTTGCTGGTGTAGAGGTGATGCACTGGAGAATTCGAATTCGATGAACTTTTGACGCTTTGGAGATCCTTGCAATTCGACCAGAGCTCCCCACTTGACTCCAAAATGAGATCCTCTTTTATACCTAACTTGAGCTCATTGTTGAACTTCGGCCCGAAATCCTGTTCAAACTCTGATCTGGCCTCTGTTCCGATTCCCGAGCTGAGCTCCAAGTCTACACTTTGAGCATTTGCACAAATGCCTATCGGAATTGTGTCCGGTGAGGCCCTTCCGGCGTGAGAGTAAGTATTTGGGGGGGGGGGAGAAGGCTAAAAAATGCTCTAGGGTGAAATAGAAGCAAGTACCTTGTAGTAGTGGATGCCAAGGGGTTTATGTTGATTCTAAGATTTTGATGGACAATTAAATGTTGATGTTTTTTGTGGAATTAATAAATTTATTGAGTGTTTCAGTGATAAAGTTCCATTTATGATTTAATCATGAAGAAATTGTTGAAGATGATTTTAGATGCAAGAGACTGACAAAGAAAATAACATTAAGAGACCAAAGATTTTGAAGAATTTAGGAGAAAACAACTCAGGTTAATTTTTACTCTTAATGTATTCCGATTAGGATCACAAACAAAACAAAAATGATTTTGTGATTATGTGTATTTTTTATAAGATCCTAATTAGTTAAACATATTTACTTCTATGTGAAATTAAAGAAGAAATATTGATTTGAGAAAGATTAGAAATTAAAGTTGATTTAAGGAGTCAATTAAGTTAATCGAGAAAATAAATCGGTTGAAGGTGCAAAAACGTCGAAGAGTTGAGTTAAAAATTAATTTTGGAAGATGTGTTCCAACAGGATCGGTCAACCGATCAATGAGGATCAGTTAATCGATGAACTAGTAGTTGGGAATGGTACAATCTCTAAATCGATCGGTCAACCGACGGGTCGACTTGTGGCCAAATGTTGAACTCTCTGAATCGTTAGGTCGATAGACCGAGGAGTAGCGGTCGACCTACCATAGCTGAAATTTGGCCTGAGGAGCATCCTGAATTGTTCGGTCGATAGACCAAAGAGCAGTGGTCGACCAACGGGCTTGAATTTTTGGCTTGGGCTACAACCTGAATCGATCGGTTGACCTATGGACTTTAGTCAGTCAACTGATTGTTAGGTTTCAAGATTAGAAGATTTCGTGAATTTTTCCAAAAAGTAGCCATTACTAGCCGTTTTATGGTTAGAATCTGAGAGTTATCTTAGGGATTTGATGGTATTTAAGATATGATATTGATATTTTCTTATCCCTATAGATATGGTTCATATATTTCGATTATTTCTCAAATTGGTTCGTATAATTATTTCTATCATATCTAATTGAGTTTGAGAAAATATTTGAGTGACTAAATTAAATATTTTAAAAATATAGAATTGAGTAAATTGTACCAGGATTGAGTCATAATGATATAATGGGTCTATTAGAGCAATTAAATGTCATGATAAGTGGAAACTAGCCGTTGAAGAGTTTGTTTTAATTTTCTATATATAGACCTGCGTTTTTAAGATCCAAAAATCCCAATCAATCAAATTTTAAGAGCTATTCAGTTGCTGAATTTTCTGAGAGTTATCATTCTGAGTGTAGTGTGAGATTATTTTTTAGAAGTTTTCTTGAGAAAATTTGCTATAGATTATTGCTACTACCGATTTGGAGTTTCATTGCTATTCATACTTTATTCATTTGGTGAATTCCTGGTGAGATCGTTCCAACTCTTTGGTATTAGTTGTTGTTTGATATTATTGTTTATTACTTGGAATATTGATTTTTGAAATTGTTTTTTCTGAACTTTAAATTAATTGAATTTTTTTTAAAAGATTTCTTGTAAAAATTTGATTAAGTGTTAAATTGTGTACTGCCTGTTTTTATTAAAATTAAATTTTGAAATTCTCACTTTATTTTTATCACTAGTATCGGGATATTAATTGAGTTCAAATTAATCTGAGGTGATAGAAGCTCCGAGTGGAAAAAAGAACTTATCAATTTTTTTTTTTGTAATTGGTGAGTTGTGTGCGGATTAGATACTATTGGGAATATCTAATTAAGGGTAGCTGATTTTAATCTCTTCCGGTAAAGAGATTGAGGTTTGATCTTTGCCTAGAGTACAAAAAGATTAGGTTACTCTTTTCCCGTAAAAAGAGATAGGGGTAATTCTTTCTGACTGGAATTATTTTGAGTGAATTTGTAACGATTCAATCCTTACCGGGTAAAAGGATACTTGGAGTGTTTTTGTGAGATTTAATTTTTACTCAAAATATAAAAGAATTAGGTTAATCTTTAGTCTGGAAAAAAGATAGGGTTATTCCTTAGCATGTGAAAATGAATTGTAAATGTTGATTCTGAGCCTGTGAAAAGAATCATTTGTAAGAGTTTGGTTTCTACCTGATTAAAGGGATCATAGTGATTAGTGGTTGCGACTCTCCGTCGAGCTCGGGGGACTAGATTAGCCAAGAATAGCTTAGTGAATCAGTATAAATTTTTGGTCTGCTACTTTCTTTACATTATTTATATTTTGCTGTTTGAGTGTGCACCTAGTTGATAACACATATCCGTTCCTACAAAGATAATAATTAATTTGTAATAAAATTAATTATTTGATTTTTGAAGTATTAATTATTTCATAATTTTTATTATTACCCAATTCATACCCCTCTTGGGTAGCTCACTAAGCCAACAATTGATATCAAAGCTGGTTTTAGCTCGATATGCTTCACAGTATAGCTAAACACGATCACGAGAGGTGCCCTTATTCTGATATCATTCGCACTATTAAGCACAATCACATGGAGTGTCTTGACTCTGAAATTATGTGCACTACTGTTGATTCTACTTCTTCTTATTGCTCTTACGTATACTTTTGGAAAAGAGAATTTTAAACTTGAGCAAAAAATTGCAACTCTAGAAAATAAGAAGTTTAGTACTGTCAAATCTCTTAAGAAAAAGAATTTGGACAAATATTTGGAAACTGTTGAGTTTAGAAATACTTTATCTGAAATTGATAAGTTGTATGAGAAAATTGAGTCTCTCGAAGATGAGAATGAGGTTTTGAAAAATGATTTTTATGATCTTCAACATAGTGATTTTAAAAGAAAAAATCTTGAAACTTTGAATGAGACCTTGAGCATTGAGTTGGATAATGCAAGGTATGAGCTTGATAGAGCTCGTGTAAAAATATATTATGTTAAAAATGAGTGTTAAATTCTTAAGAATGGTCTTGAATTTATGTATAAAAAGAATTTTGGTCTACAGATAAATGTTAGCACCAACGAGCGGTTACTTGAGAAAGCACAAAAAGAGCTTAAAGAAGCAATGAATAAATTCAAGGATATTGAGGGTACTAAACCTATTGAAAAACCAATAGTCACAAAAGCTGTTTCTCAAAATCACCAACAATATCATGCTATTGTACGAAACAATGACTATCTGAAGAGACGTTTTAACAATATTAAATGTTATTATTGTGGGAAGTTTGGTCATTATGAAAAATCTTGTTATTTATTGCATGGTTACCCTGTCGGATCCAAAACAATTGAATACCAAAAAGAGAAAATTTTGATGTAGGTACCAATCGAATATTCAAACAATTCCAAGGATACAATGAACATTATATGCCGACAAGAATATTCGAACATACATAAAGATACAATGAATATCCTATGCCGACAATGGAATCAAGGTTCAATGTACCTAAAAGAAAGAATCAACACGTGCAAAATGTAAGGGTTAAGGAACAACAAACTCATTACGTGAGAGCTAACAAAGCTTATTCACAACAAACGACAAGATACCAGTACAAGAAAAAGACTATTTATAGAGTCGTTCCAAAGGAAAATTAGAAAAGTAGATCAAATCACCAAACAAAGACAAATAAATTATTGCCAAACCAATCCAGAAAATTACCACTACTAAGAAAGAAGAAATCAAAGTGACAAATCAGGTAAAAGAAAAATTGGTGGAATCAAAGGATATCAAGCCGGAAATTAATAATCCACCAAAAATACACACACCAACTGCTCCGAAGGATGATTCAAGTATGTCAAACTTTTTAAAGTTTAAGTATATTAATTTTATTAGGGAGACTGAGCCTGTACATTTTGAAGTTTAGATGTTTGTGATATGCAGGTGTGTGTGTTTAAATGTGTGGATAATTGAAAAATATTTTTAATAAAATGTGTGGATCAAAATGATTGGTAAAAATTGAGTTAAGTTGATCAAATTAAGGTTTAAATTCACTAAAAGACGAAAAAGTCAGTATTATTAGTCAACCGACAGTGTATCGTCGGTCAACCGATAGGAGCAGGTCTTGGAAAGAAACAAAGGCGCTACAGCCATCAGTCAACCGACCCGAAGTGGGCGGTCGACCGATCATTACGGGATTTAAAATACCTAACTTATTCATTTCGCCCCATTTTGTTTTCAAAACCCTCTCTAAAACCCTTCATCTCCCAAGTTCACTCACTCCTAAACCTCACGAGATCAGTTCAATTTGGCTTGGATTTGAAGGTGTAGGGCTTGGATATAAGATTTGGAAACCTCTTGCTTCATTTTAAGGTTGGTATTCTACCTATCTTCTAGGGTTTTGATTTTTGATTTACCTAGGTTAGATCTATTGGTTTAGCTGGGTTGATTGGTTTTAAATTTGTGAGAAAAATGCCTAGAATCAAGAAGCGCTCTCAAAAATCGAAATATGACAATACCTATTTTCAAAAAGAAGAACAAGAAATTAGATACAATGTGGAGTTTGTTAATCGAAAGGTTGTATGTTGCAAGCCTATAGATTTTGTCAATTTAAAGGAGAAAAATCTTGACATTGAGAAGTATTTTAAAGGTTTGGGGTGGACCGAGTTTGTCACTCAAAAGAATAAATGGATACCGGTGTGGGTAAAAATGTTTTACAGTAATCTCACATATAATGATGTTTATATGACATCTTTTGTTAAAGGAAAAGAAATTCGATTTAATAGGGGATTACTGTGTGATATTTTAGAGATACCAAGCGGGGATGTATTTTATTTCAGTACTCCCCACTGTCTTTCGTTAAATTTTAACAGAAGGGAAATCGCACAAAAATTTGACTTGGATGGTGACAAAGAAGGATCGTTAACCCTTGAACACCGGTTCTTTCATTTGGTAGTAACCTATACGATTGTGCCTAGAGGAGGAAGTCATGCAAATGTTAAAGACTTTTATCTTTACTAGATGAATGAGATTGTTGAATGAAGAAAGTAATATTTAGCTCATATCATGATAGATCACATGAAATATCACCTTCAGAAACCCTCCGGAGTGTTGCCCTATGCTGATGCGCTTCGAAGGTTGTTTGACCATTTTGGAGTGAAAACTAATCCCGATAAAGAAACGTTCATTACAATTACACCGGGATGGATTAATGTGGGTAACGTTGTGCTAATGGGATATGAGTATAGAGGAAATAGATGGGTAAAGAAGAGAAATGAGAGAAGATAGAGAGTACAAGTTGATGCAGAAGAAGATCATAAGAATAAAATAAGCTTGAATCAGAAGATAGATTTGTTTTGTGATCAGGTTGATGATCTTCGAGTACATATAGATATGATGGATCATCAGATGGTTGGGTTAGAAAATAGTATGACCCAAATGAATATGCATATGGAAGCAGAATTTGGAAAAATCACGGGAAATCTAGAACAAATGTTTCAGTTTATGCAGTCATCACAGTACGCATATTGGCAGCAGCATAGTGCTCAACAACATTTTACAGGTCAGACTATGTTTGGAGAACATTAGTCTTTTAGAGGACCATCTGCAGCAGGGCCATTTGGAGTGGGACCTTCGAGAGCAGGACCGTCAACGCCATATCATCAACAGATGCGTTTAAGCTCAAATGTTCAGTATCCTCAACAACCAGCTACTAGTCCGATGGGACTATACTATCAGTTTACCGGATAGGGTCCTCATTAGACCATCGCCTAAGCGGTGAAGAAGCTGATAAGAGCCAAATGTTACTAACGGACGACCGCCTAAGCGAAGATTCCATCGCCTAGGCGAAAATCCAGCAGAAGACGAAGATGGACTACTGACAGCCGACCGCCTAGGCGAATATTCCACCGCCTAGGCAGAAATCCAACAGAATGTTCTCCCAGTCCACCGCCTACTTCACTGCCTAGGCGATCAGACCGAACCATCCTAACTCTGCCTAGGCGAAGAATCCACCGCTTAGGCGGATTTGCCCTGCACAGTCTTGAGATATTTTGGCTATAAATACCCTCTCTCCTCCTCCTTGGCCGGTGACTCTCTTGCCCTCATGGCTTTTTGATCCCTTTAGGCTATATCTAAGGGTATAGTTAGGGATAGGGATTTTAGGTGTGGAGCTCACATCCCGAAGTGAAGAAGACGGCGAATCGATCGTAGAGCATTCTTAGCGGTTTATCTTCGGACGAGGCTAAGTTCTTCGATTGTTTTTCCTTATTTCTATATCTTAGGAGTATGTGAACATGTTTAGCTTGTTATTTTATTGTATATTCGGCTATGGCCTCAAGTTAAATATGGATTGTAGTAGGGATTAACACTATATTTATAAATACGTTGTTTAGATGATTTCGGTGTTTCGTTTGTGATTATTCTTTATAGTTTGATTGTATTTATCGTATTGTTTGTTTATTATGCTTGGATTGATAAATGGAGAATACGGGATTTTGACAAACCCCGGATTCGGATTAAGGTAAACAAACACCACGATTCTATAACTCGGTCTGGGTATGAATCGTAGACAATCGATGATGTGGGGCAAGACACACGCTACCTAGGGTCTTTAAAACATCGAGGGGGACTTATTCGTTGGCTCGAAGTTGCATTATATCCCTCGACTTACACTCGAGATAGGTGACGAGGGAGTTTTAGAACGGAGATTGTTGATAGGATAAATATAACGCGACGATCCAATAACCCGGGAGAGAGTTGGATTGTGTGCAATCAATGACGCTGGGCGAGACTCACGTGACCTAGGGTCGTTAAGACATTGAGGGGGACTTCTTCGTTGGCTCGAAGTCATGTATTCCCCCATCTTACACTCGGGAGATGTGGCGGTGGAGTTTACGTACCGAGATTGTCAAATAGGTCGAGCAACGTAAACGTGAGTAAACCGAAATCGAACACATATTTGTAAACACGTTAATCCCTAGGCAATTCTTTACCCTAAAATATATTAGCATATTAGTGTAGTTAATTTAGGTTAGATTATTATTAGTTTAATTAATTAATTACATTTGTTTTTTGCCTAGATAAAATTAGGTCACGACAAACGCGGTATTCGACAGTAACGACACCAATCCCTGTAGATACGATAACCCGATCTTAACGATCACACTATACTAAAACTTAGACCTCGTATACTTGCGAGTGTAAGTAGCGGCGTATTTCACGCCCTACCATTGTGTTAATTGGACAAGTCCCACATTAGCATTTTGGTCTATAATAGCTAATCTAGGGTTTTGGTGAAACTTAACTTTTAGTGTTTGGATTTTGATAGAATAGCTAGACTTGATCTACTTAGTTAAATACCTGTCTCTAATGATGATCCACATGGAATTATTTTGAAAAATGATTTTTAAAAGTTGGTTTTTGTACTTAAAAGTTGATTTTTATTTTGAGCTTTATGAGTTGACTTATTATTTTGAAATAATGTACTTTTAAAAAAGGTTATATATCATGATTTAATTTTTTAAGTATGTATTACATTATTTACCTAGAGTAGTGGTGATTAATGGTTCCCTTTCCCTACTTTTTGAGATGACAAAGGGGAAAAATTTATTGATGTTTTGATGAATATTCTTAAGGGGAAACCATAGTTGTGCTTTAAATGAGTTTAGTTAATGTTTAGGTTTGTTTGCCCAAGCATTGCACCAATGCAGGGGGAGTTTATGAATTATTAAATTTTGAGATGATTTTGTGCTTTGTTGAATATTATATGCGTATTTAAATTTATTCTTCATGATTGTGCTTTAACGAGTTAAAAAATCCGTCCTCATATTTAGGAGGAGTGTGGTTACATATTATTTTGACAAAAACATCAAAGTTAATTGTCATCATCAAAAAGGGGAAGATCGTTGATCCTACGATTTTGATGGACAATTAAATGTTGATATTTTTGGTGGAACTAATGAGTTTATTGAGTGTTTCAGTGATAAAATTTCATTGATGATTTAATCATGAAGAAATTATTGAAGATGATTTTGGATGCAAAAGACTGACAAAAAGAAGTGTATTAAGAGACCGAAGATTTTGAAGAATTTAGGAAAAAATAACTCAGGTTAATTTTTATTCTTAATGTATCCCGATTAGGATCACACACGACACAAAAATGATTTTTATGATTATGTGTATTTTTTATAGGATTCTAATTAGTTAAACATATTTGCTTCTATGTGAAATTAAAGAATAAATATTGATTTAAGAAAGATTAAAAATTAAAATTGATTTAAGGAGTCAATTAAGTTAACCGAGAAAATAAATCGGTTAAAGCGGCAAAAACGTCGAAAAGTTGAGTTAAAAATTAATTTTGGAAGAAGTGCTCCAGTAGGATCGGTCAACCGATCAATAAGGATCGATTAACCGATGAAGTAGTAGCTGGGAATGGTATAGTATCTGAATTGATCAGTCAACCGACGGGTCAACCTATGACTAAATGTTGAACTCTTTGAATCGTTAGGTCGACAGACCGATGAGTAGCGGTCGATCTACCATAGCTGAAATTTGGCTTGAGGAGCATCCTGAATTATTCGGTCGACAGACCAAGGAGCAGCGGTCGACCGACGGGCTTGAATTTTTTGCTTGGGCTATAACTTGAATCGATCGGTCGACCTATGGACTTTGGTCGGTTAACCGATGGTTAGGTTTTAAGATTAGAGGATTTCGTGAATTTTTTCAAAAAGTAGCCATTACTAGCCGTTTTATGGTTAGAATCTGAGAGTTATCTTAGAGATCTGACGGTATTTAATATATGATATTGATATTTTGTTATCCCTATAGATATGGTTCGTATATCTCGATTATTTCTCAAATTGGTTCATATAATTCTTTTTGTCCTATCTAATTGAGTTTGAGAAAATATTTGAGGGACTAAATTGAATATTTTAAAAGATATAATTGAGTAAATTATACCAGGATTGAGTCATAATGATATAAGGGGTCTATTAGAGTAATTAAATTTCATAATAAGTGGAAACTAGCCGTTGAAGGGCTTGTTTTAATTTTTTATATATAGACCTGTGTTTTTAAGATCCAAAAAATCTCAATCAATCAAATTTCAAAAGTTATTCAGTTCTTGAGCTTTCTGAGAGTGATCATTCTGAGTGTAGTGTGAGATTATTCTTGAGAAGTATTCTTGAGATAATTTGTTATGGATTATTACTACTTCCGATTTGGAGTTTCATTGCTATTCATACTTTATTCATTCGGTGAATTCCTGGTGAGATTGTTCTAAGTCTTTGGTATTAATTGTTGTTTGATATTATTATTTAATACTTGGAATATTGATCTTTGAAATCGTTTTTTCTGAACTTTAAATTGATTGAAAATTTTTGAAACGATTTCTCGTAAAAATTTGATTACGTGCTAAATTGTGTGCTACCCGTTTTTATTAAAATTAGATTTTGAAATTCTCATTTTATTTTTATCACTAGTATCGGAATATTAATTGAGTTCAAATTAATCTGGAGTGGTAGAAGCTCCGAGTGGGAAAAAACTTATCAATTTTGTAATTGATGAGTCGTGTGTGGATTAGATACTACTGGGAGTATCTAATCAGGGGTAGTTGGTTTCAATCTCTTTCGGTAAAGAGATTGATGTTTGATATTTGACTAGAGTACAAAAAGATTAGGTTACTCTTTTCCCGTGAAAAGAGATAGGGGTAATTCTTTCTTACTAGAATTTGAGTAAATTTGTAACGGTTCAATCCTTACCGGGTAAAAGGATACTTGGAGTGTTTTTGTGAGGTTTAATTCTTAGCCTAAGTATAAAAGAATTAGGTTAATCTTTATTCTGGGAAAAGAAATTGTAAATGTTGATTCTAAGCTTGTGAAAAGAATTATTTGTAAAGGTCTGGTTCCTACATGATTAAATGGATCATAGTGATTAGTGGGTACGACACTCCATGGAGTTTGGGGGATTGGATTAGCCAAGAATAACTTGGTGAACCAGTATAAATTTTTGTTGTGCTACTTTCTTTACATTATTTATATTTGCTGTTTGGATGTGCACCTAATTGATAACACATATCCGCTGCTACAAAGATAATAATTAATTTGGAATAAAATTAATTATTTGAGTTTTGAAGTGTTAATTATTTAATAATTTTTATTACTACCAAATTTACCTCCTCTTAGATAACTCACTGGGCTAACAGTTTGTATAGAGCGCAGGGCTCGATTAGCGTCGCAAAATTAGGGACTTCAGCCCGGTTAATTAGCTTAATTTAATTGGCAGTCAATGAGCTTGCAGTTTAAGGTCCTAAACATCTGGACTAGACTTTTGGGCTTACTTGTAGAAGTCCATGGGCTGTCCTACTTGAAATAGAGACTAAGGGCTCGTTTTTAGCCCCTTTAGCTGATCAGGAGGTGGAGAGGACAACAAAATGACATTGGGAGCTTCAAAATGGCCCTAGGAGCTTTATTTGTAGAAGAATCCTAGCTGAGGGTGCTCGAACCCCTCAGCTCGATTTTGTTGACCTTCAAGGTGAACTGGGAGGGTCTAATTGGAGGGAGTTCAAGCTAAGGGTGCTTGGATACACCGCTTTAATCGTCACTTGGGAGGCCCCATTTTTGAGAAAGTTCGAGCTGAGGGTTCTCGGACCCCTCAGCTCGGCAAAGTGGCTTAGATCTTCATTTGAGAGGCCCCATTTGGAAAAAGTCCCAATTGAGGGTGCTCGGACCCCCCAGCTTGGCAAGGTGGCTTCGATCTTCATTTGAAGGGCCCCATTTAGAGAAAGTCCTAGCTGAGGGTACTCGGACCCCTTAGCTCAGCAAAGTTTTCAATCTTCAGGGTGGCTTTAGGGTTCCACTTAGAGGGTGATCCGAACTAAGGGTGCTCGGGTCCCTCTTCTCGGACATAATTTTCTCAGACGTATCAGGTGTCCCTTTGGGAAAATTCGAGATAAGGGTGCTCGGACCCCTCTTCTCAGCATTCTTGGTCTTCTTTACGGTTCGAAGGCTTCCCATTTTGCTAATCTCCGAGCTAAGGGTGCTCAGACCAATAAGCTCGACCCATCTTCAATACTTGGGGCTTGAAGGAGCTCTTGAGTGACATAGGTTCGCCCCTTTCGTATATGTCCGAACTGAGGGTACTCGGAGCCCTCAGCTCGGCCTGCCTCCTATGCTTGAATTGTAGGAGCCTTGGAAGGTTTTGGGGTCCCTTCCTTTTGCCGTTATCCGAGCTGAGGTTGCTCGGAGCCCTTAGTTCGGCCTATCTTCTATACTTGAACTGGAGGATCTTGGACAATTTGAGGCTCTCCCTTTTGCATATGTCCAAGCTGAGGGCGCTCGGAGCCCTCAGCTCAGCACATTCTTGATACTTGGAGACTTTCGAGGAGACTAGTCTTCAGGATGGTTTTGAGCCTCTTAATTTGCCATTATCCGAGCTGAGGGTGCTCGGAACCCTCAGCCCGAATCATTATCCATACTTGGGTTTGGAATGAGCCTTAATGCACATGTGGGCTTGACGACCAGATTTACCTCCATCAATTAGTCCTATTTAATAGTTCCTTAAATTAATTTTTGTTTGCATATTAGTCCTGTATATGCTCACGCTTGTGTAATTAATATTATATGTACTTATGTAATATTAGTTACAAGTTACAAATTATATGTAATTATATTACATGTACTTGTGTAATATTTGTTACATTTAACAAATATTTTATACAGAAATTAGATATATGTAACTGAGAGAGTGCAACGCGTGTAATGGGTCTTCCGTCTTTTTTAATGCGCGGGACTAAAATACAAGTTGCAATTGCGTATAAGACTTTTATAAAATTCATGAAAAAATAAAGGACTTGCCACAGAAACACTTTTTTTTTTAAACAAAAATCTTGTGTTCTTTTTTTAACAATAATATTATTTAATAGACGAATAACAGTTTGGAACAAAATTGTTCCAAATTTATTTCTGTTACTAAATATTCATCACCACCAGTACCGCTACAGACAATACTGCTACTACAACAAATATTCACTATCGTCAAACATTGCCATCAAGTGCAACAAAACCACCTCCACATAAAAAAATAATGACAAAATAAAATTGTAACAAACATAAAAAAAAATGTATTTTTTTAGGGCTCCCAAAAAAAATATTTTTCTAAGGACTGGCTGCCAAAAGTATATAAATAATTTCATTCCAAAATTATCCCTTCTTTATAGGTGTAAAAAAACAATTTTCACTATTTTTTTTTCTTTTTATAATTATACTGATTTTTTTATTTTTCCACAAAATTTAATTTTCAAAAAAAATTATACTTAATTTAGAAAATGTATAATTTTTTTTAAAAAATATCATAAATACCCTTACATACGTTCATTTGATTTTTTTATTTTTTTTTATCACATTCCACTTAAACTTTTAAAAATATAAAAAGCTTTAAATTTTAAAAATATTAAAACTATTTAATACTAAATTATATTTTTATAAACAAATTAATTACCAAACAATTATCAAAAAATCGTTGTTTCACTTAACTTTTTATAAAATTACTAAATATTAACAATTTCACTATTTTTTTTTTTTATTTTGGTGACAACTAACAATTCCACGAAAGTTAAGAAAAAAAATAAAATCATAACATGCTCTACATCAATCTAAAATTCAAAAAAACAAAACATTAATAGAAAAATTCAAGCAACCAAAAATGAAAAATCACTTATATAAATTTACATAATTATCAAGAGAAAATTCACTAAAAACAATTAAGTGGAAATTCACTAAAAATTATAGAACCCCGAAACATAAGTTCTGAATGAAAGCAACCGAAACTGAACCAATATCAACATGCCTTTACTTTACCACGTTCTCATGAATAAATCCATTAAAATGCAAAATTGGAGAAGTCAAATCCATTGAATTCCACTGAAATTGATCCCAAAAATCAGTCCAAAAAAAAAAAAAACACAATTGAAAATAGTGAATAAAGTTCAAAAATGAAAAATCAAGTCAGTTTTGGATTCGTAAGAGTGTGCCAATGTAGTGAGAAATCCACTTAGAAATCCTTTCTAATGTCAAGCAATTGAATATCGATCTTTCCTAACACAAACAATTCACATCCTTCAATAGTCGTTGCTTGTGGTATTCGAAGGTGGTAGTGGAGCGAAGGAAGTAAGAGTGGTGATGCTAGCAACCTAGATCTGCTTGGAGATCTGTGTTCAAGGATGGATACAATGAAGCATATGACGACGTGGTGGCGGCGACGATGGATGAAAACAATGAACGGGCGACGAATTGGAGTGGTGGTGGTAAACAATCAAAGACTTGCAACGATGACGGAGATGACGAAAGCGGATTTAGTGGTCCTATGAAAACAAAAACTCTTGGTGATGTTGTAAGACCTTAATTTTTGCATACACATAATATTAGCTGTATTTTAAAATATTGAGAAAATAACGGGGTAGATTGTGTCATTTATTATTTAATTTAAAATTTTAAAGATCAATTTGTAATTTTTAAAATATTAATTTTAGATTTTGGGTTTAATTAATAACTTTAAAAAATTGAAGGGAATTAACATAATTTTGAAATAAAATTTTTAAATCTTTTCCTTCTCAACGAAGAAAAACGTGATATCTATCTATCTATATATATATATTAGAGATCAAACAACGAGAGAGGGGACGCGTGGCAATTCTCACATATATATATATACACACATATACATCCATGCACACGGAGAGATCACCATCTTGAAAGAAAAAAAAATAGAGGAAAGAGAGAGAGAAGTCGGTTGTGGGTTTTTGGTCGGCGGTGCGGGCTATTCCGTCGCCGATCATGTGGGTTGCCGGCGGTGTTCTGCTCATCCGGTGGGAGTGATCGGCGTGTGTGCGTTGTCGATTGTCGATGGTGAGGTGAAGTCGGTCGGCGTCTACGTTTGTGTGTGTGTGAGCAGATTGTTGGTCCGACAGCGGTGGCGGTGGTGTGAGCTGTGCAGGCGTCGGAGGTGGGGTTGTTCTATCAAACAGTGGGTATTGCGTCGGTGGTTGGTGTCGATCGTTTGGCCGGCGGTGAGTGAGAACTAGTGAGAGAGAGGGAGTCTCCGGCGGTGTGTAGGTGATCGGATGTGTGTGCATGTGTTTCGCTTGTGTGAGTGTGTTCTGCTCCTTCGCTTGTGTGTGTGTGTCCGTGGTCCGCTGTTGTTGCTGTGTGGGTATGCGCTGATCACTGAGGAGGGCCGGCTGTCGGTCGTTGCGCCGGTGTGTGGGAGTCCTGATCCGTCGTCGATTGTGAGGTTGCCGGTGGTGTGTTATTTAGTCCGGTAGGTTAGGGTGTAGCGTCGTCGGCGTAGGCGTGATCGGAGCAAGTGATCAGCGGCGGCGAGACATCAAAACAGAAACAGAAAAGGAAAAAGAAAGTAGAAGAAAGAAAAAAAAATACACAAACAACCCCAATAAAAACCAAAAACCCATCTCGTGACCGGCAGAAGATTCGGGACAGGTAGAATTCCAAACTCTCTTAATATATGTATTTAATTGTCTTATTGTGTGATTATGGAATTATCTAGTAACTTGTTGTCCCGGTTTTTCATTGTGTGATTTATGATAAATTGTTGTGGAATTTTACTTGTTAAATTATATTAATAATTTGGACGATATGAAAATTATGTGAAAAACATGATAATGTGTTTTATGTGTCGTATTAATTAAAGGGAAAAGTACGATTTAGACCCTCTAACTATAGACACATTTCTAAGTAATCCCTCTAAGATTAAACGTTTCATTTTAAACCCTCTACGTATCATACCGTTTCAAATTCGTCCCTCCGTTAGAGATTCCGTTAAAACTAATAGAATCTCAGGGGCAAAATGGTCTTTTCACATTTTAAATTTTTTTTTAATCATTTTTAATTAAAAAAAATTACTTTTTTCCCTCTCTCTTCCTCTCTCTCTCCTGCCACCTCCCTCTCCCCGCCACCTCTCTCTCCCTCTTCCTCCCCTTCCTCTCTCTCCCTCCCACCCCACCCCACCCCCGTAACAGGGGGTGAACCTACCCCCTGTTGCAGGGGGGTAGAGTGGGGTGGGAGAGAGAGAGGGGAAGGGGAAGAAGAGGGAGAGGGAGGTGTCGGGAGAGAGAGAGAGGAAGGAGAGGAAGAGAGAGAAAAAAAAATTTAATTAAAAATGATTAAATTTTTTTTAAAATGTGAAAAGACCATTTTGCCCCTGAGATTCTGTTAGTTTTAACGGAATCTCTGACGGAGGGACGAATTTGAAACTTTATGATACGTAGAGGGTTTAAAATAAAACGTTTAAACTTAGAGAGACCACTTAGAAATGTGTCAATAGTTAGAGGGTCTAAATCGTACTTTTTTCTTAATTAAATGTACATATTAGAGGGGTTGGAGTTTTATTGAGCGTTGGCTCACAACCCCATAGTTTTGGTTGCAGGGCCGTTGAGGACGAATCGATGTCGGGAATTATATAAGGAAACGTTATTTGTAATAATTGTAGTTAATATTTACTGCTGAAAAAAAAAAAAAAAAAAAAAAACTGACTCAATAAAATGAATAAAATTATTATCGTCTCAATTGTAGATTAAATTACAATTTAAACATTGTATTAAATGTACCAGTGCCAGAAATTTATTTGTATATTTAAAAAAAATATGCGGTGACAAGAATTTCAGCTGAAGTTATAATTAATTATGAATCCATAATATAATTCCGTTATCTTACATAAAGGGGGTTTATGAATCAAGTAATGGATGTATTTTTTAAATTGACGTTATGTGTATATAATTATTAGTTACTCTAATGGTCATGTTTAATATGCAAAATAATAAGGAAATATATTTAAATAAAATAGTAATCAATATACGCGGTTTCAATAGTGTAGGATTGATTGTGTGAAATTATTAAAGGAAACAATTTATTATTTGAATTTTTATTTGTAATAATTGTATTTACTTATTTATTATTTTAAACTGAAAAGACATGAGAGTGTTTGCATGAGATTATTTATTTATTTAATTCTTTCAAATTGATGAAAAAGAAAAGAAAAGAAAGAGAGGTGTAAATACTAAGGTGGCATTCTGTTGGTGTTTATGTTTCCCAGAATTCTGTTTATGTTCTGTCTCCGATTTCCTGGACCATTATTGTAAGACCCTGATCTTCGTCATAAGTGTCATTTAAAGTCGCGTTTTAAAATATTTTAAAAATACCGGGGTGACTGGTGTAAATTATTAATTGATTTAAAAAAATTGAAGGGATTAAATTGTAATTTTCAAAAACATTAAAACTAGAATGGGTTTAATTTATATTCTAGTTACAATAAAAGGGGGCTTGGTGCAATTACCTATTATATGTATATATTATGGTGGGAAATGAATGGAGGATGAGATGACCACTTGGCCGGCCCTTGTTTGATCACACACACACACACACATATATATACACGCTTTCGGGAAGAAACGGAGAATGATACAGAAAAAATAGAGAGAGAGGAGAATCGGAAGAGAGAGAGAAACCAAAGAGAGAGAAAGAGAAAGAAAGAAGAGAGAGAGAACCAGATGAAAAGGGGGTCGTCGGAGGTTCGTGATCAGCCGGCGGTGTGATTGGCGTGTTTTAATCTGGTGTGTGTGTTGGGGACGATATGTGTGCTGCTGTGGATACGTGTGTGTGGTGGGTTTCGTCGTTGGTCCGGCAGTGTGAGCAGCTTGTTGGTCCGGTGAGTGTGTATATGTGTGTGATCAGTGTGTGTGTGTGGCTTGGCATGTGTGTGTGTGTGTGTGTGTGTTCTGAACGTGTTTGTGTATGTGTATGCCGTTCGTCGATTTTGTTGCCGGTGGGATTGTGTGTTGTGCCGTCGTTCAAATTGGTCCGACGGTGGTTGGTTTGTGTGGGTATGCATGTTCGTTGTGTGTGGTTTTGATTTAAAACATGTGTGTGTGCTCGGAGGTAGCGTCGTCGGCGAGAAGGAGGAGAGAGAGAGAGAGGGAGAGAGAGAAGGCTGAAAATCAAGAAAACAGAGCAGAAAAGAGGAGTGTCGTCCGCCTAGGCGGTGGAGCATCAGAAAGTAAACCAGCGGGAGTTCGCCTAGGCCAAAGTTTCTCGCTTAGGCGGTGGGCCGTCAAGGTGTAACTCAGAGTCGTGGAAGAGCTTGGTGGCCTAGGCGGTGGATTGTTTGCTTAGGTGGTGGGCACAGGAGCATAAAGCAAGAAAATTTTAAGGAGAACGACAACCGTTTCGGAGCGGGTAACGTTTCTCATTAACTTTTATGATTACTAAATTAGTTTTCTAGCCTTAAAATGTAAAAAATGAAGATAATAAATAATGAGACCGTTTATACAAATAAAGTCTATATAATAAACTTTAATGGAGCGATATTAAACGAATAGAAATATTTTATAATAAAAGGCGGGAACGTAGGGTCTACATTTGTATGCTTAGGTTATCTTTGCCTAAAATATTAATTTAGGCTCTGTTACTATTAGGTTTGCAGGCACCGAAATATCAGTAGAGCATAGTCGGTAAAAGTCTTTGGAGCGAATAATCAGGTGAGTGTACTGTCTTCTTGCCAAACTATTTTTATATATATAAATGTTTGTAAAATGGATTTTACTTGACTTGAATGATTTTAAAACCACGTGGATCAAGCCGGTTTTGGGTGTGTTGGGGAAAAATGGATTTTTGGTAAATTGTGCTGGTTTTGTTTTAAAGAAAGGAAATTGGAAAAAAATGGTTTTTTCTAAAAGGGTGGTACTTTTAAAAAGAGAGAGAAAAACGTGGTTTGAAAATTCTCCGCGTCAGGGGTGTGGTTTGAGTAAATATGATTTTGGAAATTCTCCCCGAAAGGGGTGTGGTTTATATTCTTCCCATAAAGTGTATGGATTTTTAAACGAAATTGTTGATTTGGACGATGCCATAGTTTTCTCCCCGTAAGGGGTGTGGATTATTTCTCCCCGGAAGGAGTGTGAATTTCTTCCCATGGGATGTTGATAGTTCTCCCCGTAAGGGGTGTGGATTATATTTCTCCCCAAAAGGAGTGTGGATATTTTGTAGGAAGACATTCCTACGGATGTTACGGTACCGTTACAACTCCCGATCGTGAGGTTAAAACCATTATTATAGCTAACCAGTGAGTGGTGTGGTGGTGTGATGGTGTGGTGTATTGAGATATTGTGTTTTACTTATATTTGGTGATTTATTATATATGGTGATTGGTATTATTTTATACTAGATGGGTTTGAATGGAACTTATATATATTGATTTACTTTCACTGCTTATATTATGGTGATTTTTATTAGATATATGTTCTTTGTATACTTATGCTTGATCCATTTAAATGTGGTATTACTTAGAATGTATTATTATTTTAAAAATATTTTTACTAAGAAGGCAGTACACTCGCAGATGAAGCAGATAGGAGTCGGTTCCCTACTGGCGCTAGGTAGAGTCCTACGATGGAATCGTATAAGAGTTTTGAGATGAGCTGTCCGAGGTGAACCTGTGAGAGGTTCATAGTATTTGTTGTTGGTTATTGTGTATTTTTGGGGATGGGTGTGTTCCCTTATGAGATTATATGTATATCCTGTATAGAAGATTATATATTGATGTATGCATATAAAACCTCAATCTTTGACATACGTATAATTTTAGTCGCGTTTTAAAATATTTCGAAAATAACGGGGTCGATGCTGTTAATTATTATTTAATTTTAAATTTGAAGAGTTAATTCAAAAAAAATTTTAACATTAAAAATTAGCAATTGGTTTAATTAATATCTAAAGAAAAAACACAAAGTCAGGGAGTGTAAGTATAAATTGTGCCAAAGCTTCTCCAAGAAGCTATCCAAAAAAATAAAATAAATAAATAATAAGAGGAAGGGAGCCGGCCACTTGGGTTCCCTTTGTTTAGCTAATATATATATATATATATATATATATATATATATATATATATATATATTATAAATGCACATATACACACGCATATATACATATCTACACCCACACACACGAGAGAAAATGAGAGGAAGAATCAAGAAGAGAATGAAGAAGCAAATCAGAAACAGGAAACGGAGGAGAAGAGAGGTGTGGCGTCGTTGTTGTCGGTGTGGGATCGGTTCGGCAGTGTAAGCCGCTTGTCGCCGTCTATTTGTCCGGTGAGTGTATGTATGTGTGTTGTCTATGCTTTGTGTGTGTATTTGGTCACCGGCGGTGTGGGTTTTTGTTGATTTCATGAGTATGTGTGAAAGTCAACGGGGTGTGTTGGTTGCCTCTCTGACTGTTCATTCCGGCGATCGTGTATGTGTTGTGTGTTTTCCAGTCTATCCGACGATGGCGGTCGGCGGTGTATATGTGGGTGTCGTTCGTGGGTTTTTATACAACGATGAGTGTGTGTTGTTCGGTTGTTCGTTCCAACGTTGAAGTGTGTGTGTGTCTCGGTGTAAGCGTGTGAGCCGTCGAAGTGGGTTGACGACCACTGTCGTTGGTGAGTAGGTGGTCGGTTGTGGGTCGTCGGTCATCCATGACGGAGTGGATTTGAGTGTTTTCCGTGGGGGTGGTTGCTGGTATTGGAGAGAGAGAGGAAGAGAGAGAGAGAGACGACAAACGGAAAAGAAACAGAGAAGCGAGCAAGAAGGCGTTCGCCGCAGCGGAAATTCCATCGCTGCGGCGGTGGTTGAAAACATAACCGAAACAGCAAAAAGGAACGGAAGAAGAAGCAGGAAATTAGAATGAAGGGAAAAAAAAAGAGAAAATTATACAAACCACCCCACGAAAAACATAAATCTAATCTCGCGGCCGGTGGAAAATTTGGAGAAGGTAGAATTCTGCACTTCTTTAATATATATATTAAATTGTCTTAATGTAAAATATATGTTATTATTATCATTGAATTTAGCGTTATGTGTTCGCATGAAAAACGTCGAAATAGCGATAAGAAATAGTGAGATCGTTCGCATGAATAAATTCGATAAAGTAAACTGTAACGGATCAATATTAGTTAAATAGACATATTTTATATTCAAAGATGGGGAATAGGAAATTATGAAAAATTAGGACCTACATGGTTCGGATAGGGTATTTTTACATCAAATATTAATTTAGGCCTTGTCACTAATAGGTTCGCGGGCGTCGGAGAATCAGTAGCGGAGAGTCGGGGGAGCTTGTGAGTGCAGATTATCAAGTGAGTGTACTGTCTTCTTGCCAAATTATTCTCTCTCTCTCTCTCTCTCTCTCTATATATATATATATATATATATATATATATATATATGATGGAAAATGATTGTGCTTAAATTAGATGATTTCAAAATAATATGGATTAAGCAGGTTTTTTAGAGTGAGTTGGTAAAACGATCTTTTTGGGAAATTATGTTGGTTTCTAAAAAGAAGGATTTAAAATAATTTTCGTTGGATTTTGGGTGAGTTGGCGGAAATGGATTTTCGTTAAAATATGGTGATTTTAAAAGAAAGTTGAAAAATGAGTTTTGTTGAATTTGGTGTTTTCAAATGAGGATAGAAAATATTTGGTTTTCATAAAAATATAAAGGGGAAAATACGATTTTCGGATTTAAAAGTTGGTTTTGCGAAAGAAAGAGACGTTGGTAATTTTGACGATATTGATGAGGTGGTGATTTATATATTATCTATCCGGAGGGTGGTCCGGCAGATGGATATTGATTTGTGATTTGTTGATGATATTATTGAGTTGACTATGCCATAGTTTATGTTCTGTCCGGAGGGTGGTCCGGTAGGAGGTGATTTATATTATGTCCTGTCCGGAGGGTGGTCCGGCAGGTGGTGATTTATATTTGGTGATCGATATTATGTGGTGATTGATATTATGGCCTCCGGAGACGTCCGGTAGGCAGTGATCTGCGCGGTTAGGTCCGCGAGGAAGGCATATCCTACAGATGGTTACGGTACCATTGCAACTCCCGATTGTGAGGCTAAAACGATCACTATGGCTTAGCCGGTGGGTATGGGATTGAGATGTGTGTTTGAGTTGTAGTGTTTTATATATATTGGGTGATTTATTATTGATTATGGTGATTGGTCTTATTTAATACTGGATGAATTTGAATGGAACTTATTTATACCGCTTTACTTTCACTGCTTATATACTGGAGATTTTACCAACGGTGTGGTGTATATATATTTACGCTTGATCCATTTAAATATTTTATTATTTAGAATGTATTATTATTATGTTAAAAATGATTTTTACTAAGAAGGCAGTACACTCGCAGGTGAATCTTTTAGGAGACGGTCATCTACTGGCATTAGGTGGAGTCATCTGGGAATTTTTGAGTTGAGCTGTCAGAGGTGAACCATATAAAAAGAAAAAGATTATGTATGTCTTGTATAATGAATTGTGTAGTAATGTATGTACTTTTTAATGTATAAGAAGTAAAAAATGTAATAGGTGATGTCATGTTGTCGTCACGCCGGCCTTGGGATGACGGGTGTCCGGGGCGGGTCGTGACATGCATATTGTCATTTATTAGTATGCTGACGTTCAGGTGATGTCATGTCGACGTCACGCCGGCCCCACGGTGACGGGTGTCCGGGGTGGGGTGTGACAATTTTGGTATCAGAGCCTAGGTTATAGGTTCTGTAGACTTTCCAGGGGTTGTGTTAGTAGAAGACCATGAGATAGGAGGACGTGCCAGTCGTCTAGTCAGTAGGGGGACATGAGATAGGGTGTCGATAGGTGAGTGCGATATATGAGTGTTAGTTATTTCATTATATTAGTTAGTGCATCGGCATCGTGCATGGTTGGTTGGCTTGTTGGCAAATAGTGATGTGACAAAATGGTGATATTGTCAGTCGGTGGATTCGAGTGATGCTGTGTTAATGGTAGTGGTAATGGGTGGATCGCGATTGTGGGAGTATTAGTAGTTGAAAATGTGAGATTATAACTGAGAAACAATCATATATGTAGTATTTAACGATAAGATTAACTATTGGTCGCACTGAATATGTAGTAGGTAAAACACATTTCAGTTGGATTATAAAAATAAAAAAGGAAAGTTCGTAGGAGTTGGAATTAGGGATGTGAAAATTGGAAAGGAGAGGTCGTATTAGTTGGTTGGAACTAGGAATGTGAGAAAATTGTGGCGATAGTAGAAAAGATTTAATTTGGTAGTACGTTCTAGGTTGACGGGAAGGTAGAGTAAAGGTTTATGGAACTAGCAAATATAACAAACGTAATAGAGAATGATATATAGAAAGTAGCGGAGAATTGTGGGTTTGTGTTGATAGCAAGTGCGCATAAATTGAGTCTATTTCGTATGAGTAATATAAAGTTGTTGGTGAATAGTTTAAAAAAGAAGTTACTTTTCCAATATGGGATGAATCAAAGTTTGTATTTTAGTGAAAAATGTAATCATTACCCCAGTCAATTTGATAGTTGGCTCAGAAGATTAGGAAGGTGTTAAAGAAAGGATATCAAAATATTTTACGCAGGTGTTGGGCACCAGTCAGAACCAGTTTAGGCGGTGGATATTGTAGTAGCTAGGGAAAGAAATTATCGGGGTGCCAGTAAGCATGAATAATAATCGTAGTTGTTGAAAAATAGGTTCCATAAGTTTAATGAATTGAACATTCGGCTCAACAAGTTGGCTAAATATAATCGTGTTGATAAAATGTGGGAAATTAGGATTTTAAATATAATCTTGGGACTCAAAAAAAAATAAAAAAAAATTGGTCGTCTTTGCGTAGAAAAATGAGTGGATTAATTTTAAGTAAAAGATTGATTTTCACTTAGTGGTATTTAATAATTTCCATTGTAAAATCAGTAATGAGTTGGTTTTAGCTGTAGGAAGTCTCTATAGGAGAAGCCGTGTGACGGCCTTGGAAAACTGGGTGGTTACAATAAATTAAACTGTTAACTCATGATTAACTTAGACTTGGTGTTTCTCTCCATGAAGATCCAGTGTTATTCGTAAAGAAAAAGAGAGGTATATTGAGGATGTGTGTTGGTAACTCATAAGTTAGAAATGATGGTTTGTTTAATCAACTGCGAAAGGTCAGAGTGTTAGATTTTTGAGTAGGATATTACCAGTTGAAGGTCAGGGGCTGAGACGTGGTGAAAACGGTAATTCGGTTGAGAGTAGAAAAGAACGTGTAGAATATCTCTAGATTGAGTTGCTGATGCTACGAGAAAAGCAATTGTATGCCAAGTGCAGTAAATGTGAGTGTTGGTTGGATCGAGTGGTAAATTTGGGACGTGATCTTGAGAAATAGTATTCACGTGAATCCATAGGAAGTTGAAGCTATGGTTTAATGGGAAAAGCCGAAAAGTGTGACTGGAATTCAAGACTTTTGGAGTTGGCAGTGATTGTAATTGCCTTGAAGTTTTAGAGACCTTACTTGTATGACGAGACTGGTGGGATATGCACCGACCACCAGAGTTTGACATAAGTGCTTATTCAAAAAGGAGCTAAATTTGAGGTAGAGACGTTGAATAAAGTTGATCAAAGATTATAATTGTACCATCCATTATGTTTGAGAAAATGTCAATGTTGTAGCGGATGTTTTGAGTTGGAAATCGGCTAGTTTAGTTGCACAAATGGATAAGAGAAACTCTTGACGACATGTTGTTAAAACTTGAGAAAATACAAACGGATGGCAATGGTCCGGATATGTTAACGAAGGCTCTAACAAAAGGAAAGCTTGAGACTTGTTGCTCAATCACTGAAATGACGAATCTATCCACATAGTCGGAAATGAGGAGATTTGTTGGGCTTGGTTTTTCTCAATGTGGAGACGCCCAACAAAGTTGGTTAAGCACATGGAAATTGACAAAGGGCAAAATGGTAATTTCACACCTTGAGCCTATTATTTCAACTTTAATTGTTTCTGATTTTTTTTTTTTTTTTGGGTTAGTGTGTGGGAGTGGAACAAAGAAAAACGCAGCAGAGAGAGAAAGAGAAAAACTCACCAAAAACCCTTGTGCACTGTTCCAATCAAACACCGATTGGAGGTTGATCCGCCATCCGATTTTTTTGAAATTTGGATAACAATTTCGTGACTCAAAGTTCTACAATCTGAATGATGGAGATCGGGATCTGAGTTTGGCATACATTGTTTCCGGCAGGACAATTTCGACATTATTTTGAATCTCTTGTGGTGAGATCTCTTCAATTCTTTTTGTTTTTTAGATTTTGTTTATTGCTAAAGTTGGTTTGATCTTGAAGTATTATGGTTGTATATCTCTAGTTATAACTAGAGATGACTTGTATTCCTATTATTTGTGGTAGTGGAGTTTTTTGATGGACTTCGGTCCCGTGATTTGTCTCGTGTGAATGTGATTGTGGTGTGTTGATTCAAGTATCACTTTAATTTAATTCCTACTAGGTTCGTGCAAGAAATGGATAAAATTAAATTCCGTTGCGCGTACTTATTCGGTAAATCATTTCGAGTTAGTTGTTTTATCCCATCATCTCGTTGAGGGAGAGGGCGACGATGGATTGTGTAGAGAAATAGAACATCGATGAAGTGATGGAGTTTATTGAGAGAGAGAGATTTAAGGGCTGGATGAATAAATGAGAATCTGATGGGAGTAATTTTGTCATTGAAAAGGTTTGGAGTTGGTGCAACTTCCTTTTTTTTCTTCTTTTAGATAGAACTTATAAACCATGTTTTATTTGATTGATTCTCAAAAAGTTGGTTGGTTTTAAAATTGAACTTGTGGAGGAAAATTTCATAAAAAATCTAAAAATTGTTTGCACCAAAAATCAAACAAAAATTGTAAAATCTGCAGTAAATTTTCTGCAAATATAGTAAAAAATATTCCCAAAAAATCAGCAAAAGACTACCACAACCAAAAAAATGTAGCAATACAAATCTGCAACAATGTTTTTTTGTAAATCTACAAGAAATTTATGCAAAATTACAATAAAAATAACAAATTACAGTAAACAATATCAATTAATTCAATCCTGGAAAAATATTATCCACATTTGGAAGAAAAATAATCAATATATTTTTTTCTAAATCTAGAGAGAGAGAACGATAGTGTATTGAATGCAGTGGCCACAACAATCTTAACGGCGAAGATGGTGGCTATGGTAGAGAGGAAATGGTGGCGAAGCGACAATAATGGCTCACGTGGAGGCATTTTCACTTTGCGTGAAGGCAAAATTGGCTCACATACGTTTTCGTCACCATTACTCACGTTTAGGGAAAGAGAAGCAGATAGCAAGAGAGGAGAAGAACCAAAAAAAATTAGAAGTGGCGGCGCATCTGTTGAAAATGGAAGGATAATTTATTTTTTCGTTAAATTACGAATAAAAAATAAAAGATAGAAGACCATCGTTTAAATCCATGCCAAAATTTCAAATAGAATGGAAATAAAAATTTGTTCTGAATACTTTCTATTAATCAATTTATTGGATCAATAAAGTTTTCTTAATTAACTATAAAAAAAATTAAAAAAATAACATTCAATCTTGAACATAATGTAGAAGAAATTTTGTTTTTTGTCTTAAATTAAGTCCTTCAATTAACTAAAAGATACACAATTGGAATAAGTTACAAATTGCCCTAAAATTAAAAACAATTGTAAACAATCATACTCTCATTGGTGCATCAATTCACCACCTACTTCTAACCCACATATAACTCAAAGGATTAAATATCACTAATAACCAATTAAATCACCAAAACTAATTAAATCAAGGAGGTTAGAAAAAGAGAGCAGTGTAGAACAATTGGTTCCAAGTATCAGGCAAGCCGGGGAGGCACCAATGGCTGCAGTCGGATGAACGGTCGGGATTCGCCCTCTGGCTGGGGCTGAGACTACCGCTGTAGATGGAAGGGTGGGCGTCTTTTCTCATGGACGACAACATTGTAATGTCGAGGAGGTAGGCCGGGTTGTTCATGTCTTGTATCACTTCCTGAATCACCTTCATTTGGTCGGAGTACACGGAGGAATAGGTTGGGATGTTCGTCGGAGATGTTTCTCCGTAGCATGTTTTTCCGGTGGTCGCTCCACCGGCAATCCACTCGCTTGGGCTGCAAAATTATCAGGAGCTATATTCATCATGCTTTCACATTTAATTTCCACAAATCTATATCTATACATTTTAAAAAAAAAAAGAAAAGAAGAAGTCAAAGTCAAAGGTTAAACCTTCAGAGAACTTATAGAAGTTTATTTAAGCTCTCCTATTAGTATTAAGAGTTTTTGCACTTTCAACCCTGAAGTTTTAGAGAAATTCCAATTTAGTCTCTATACTTTCAATTTAAACAAACCCTGAAGTATTCAAATTGTGTCAATTTAATCATTTCATTATTTTTTATAATGAAATTTACAAACAAGAGTAATTTCGTGTTTGACATGTGACTGGTTTTCGTTATAAAAAATGACAGAGTTACCGATTTGGATATGTTCAAATTGAAAGTAAAGGAGTTAAAATGAGATTTCTTTGAGATTTTAGGGGTGCAAAGTGCAAAAATTTCTAATATTAATATACATATATACATATATTCAATAAATATATTTGAAAAGAGTAATCTCTTGAATCAATGAGTGCACAAATTCAATGAGAAATATAAATAATTTGATTTTTTTTTTTCTAAGAATTTCAATTTGTCTATCAAAATTGACCGTAAGAATTGGAAAACAACATTCAAAAAAAAAATAAAAAAAAATACATGTATTTATTTACAATTCATATTATTACAAGCAAAAAAAATAGCCAAACAGAACTTTAGTGTTTATGTGTAAATATTGATTTACTAACATAATTTTTTTTTTTAAATCCGCACATTATGGGAATCAAAAATTAGTTTATTTTAAAATTAAAATTAATATTCAACCAAATTAAGAAGGTTATTCTTTTGGAGTAAAAATTGAACTTAAAATTGAGAGTTGGTAGAATGGGTGATTAATTTTACATGGATTTTATTTGTTAATTATATATATTTTATAATTAATTCAAAATCTCTTTGATCTAGGTATTGTGATTTTTTTTATTTATAAAAAAGCCATGCTTTAGAGATGGAGTATAGCGTAAATCCAAGTTCAAGAGATCTCTGTAAGGTCAAAAATTTGCATTTAGAGAAAAATACTTATTGAGAGAAATAACGACGCATTTCGAACAAAATTAGTTTTACACCCATGGTGTGTGAGGATACTCCGTGGCTTAAAAATAAAAAGGAAAAAAAGTGGAGTCAAAGGAGAAGCACGGTAATTGAAATTGTAGATTTCAAGGCAGACCATGGCATGGACCCCCAATGCCAATGGTGTAGAGAGGAAACTAGTGTTGACAGCTATCAAAAATTGACGGAAATCAGCGTGGTGGTGGCCAGCGTGCCAGATGACCGACATGGTAGTAGTTTTCAATGTTTAACCTTACAAAACAGGAATAGGTGGAAGTAAATAGGAATTTTTTTTTTTTTTTTATTTCTCAAATTTTTAAAAAATTCTAGATTTATTTGTAAAATTTTGAGAATATTTTAAAAACACAACATGTTTACCAAATACATAAGAGGATAAGATCAGAAAGTGCGGAAAAACTCGTTTGGTAACCGTTTTCATCTCAGAAATTTTCATCCCATTTCTAGAATTTTGGGATTTCTATTTAGGAATAGCATTTGATAATTTTTGTTCCGTTTCCCATTTCATTCCTATTTGAGAATTGTGCCTACTTTTTTCTTAAGAAGTGAGAAAAAAAAAAAAAAAATCTCATTATTCCCATCCCATTCCCAAAATACTATCACTGTTCATCCGTTGTCTGCCGTCGCCGGTCACCTTCGGCATCGCCGGCTGGCCACTGTTGGCAAATTCTGGCGCCGCCAGTCGTTTGGCCACCGTCACCCACCCTCCGGACAGCGTCCGGCCGCCGCCACTGTCTGGCAGCCGCCGCCGTCCGGCTAAAACAAAAAAAAAAAATCTCAAAAAACATAAAATAAAAAATTTAAGATAAAATCATTACTAAACACGATTATCTTTACAAAATAAGAAAAAAATTATCGTTACCGAACGCGATTCTACTCCTAAAAAAGAAAGAAAATTTTCATCCCATTCTTATCCGAATGGGAACAAAAATGTTACCAAACGCCACCTAAACAAACGGCCGTACAAATAAAAATATTTCAGAAATAAAAGACAGTAATAGTACTGTTTATAAAAATTTGAGTGGGAACATCCATTCAAATTAAAAGAATAAAAATTTATTTAAATAATTAAAAAAAATAGATAAAAAAATTAACAGTGATATAGTTAAAGAATAATTTAAATTTAAAAAAAATAAATTAAAATCTATATATATAAACAGTTAAAGAAAGAGAAATAATTACCTGTTATGAGTGGGAGAAATGGACTGGAAGAAAACCCTTGTGGTGCGACTGTCGACGTTGGTGTCCACCCATAGGGCCCACGTCCTCAGCGCTCTCTCCATCGCTTCCAGATGATCCATGTCCTGGTACATCTTCCCACCCGATTCCATGTAGTCCCACCTGCACCGTATCATTTCTCTCTCCATAAATAACGATTTAATTAATTTAATAATTAATAATTTGAAAGATATTACCCTTGGAGAGATCCTTCGTGGCTCCACCAGTGACCGGTGTTAAACGACAGCACATCCACCCCCGTCCACGCGTTCCCGTTCCCCCTTATCTCGTCCAATCTCAGTACCCTCTTCCCATTCAATACGTCGACGTCCACTAGGTACCGCGCTTTGTAAAACGACACCGTTACATCGTACTCCTGTACCAATCACGTGTTTTAATTATTATTATTATTTTGAAATCATTATTTTATTTTTAATTTAAAAAAAGTCACAAACCAATTACAATTTATGTTTTTATTCTCGTGCATTAACTCTCACAATTATATTGTATTTGTCTAATTTATGTATAAAATATTTATTAAATGTAAAAAATATTAACAAATAACATAATTATATATAATTTATAATATAATTATATATATCCAATTTATATATAAAATATTTATTAGATATATCAAATATTACATAAATATATATAATATGATTATATATAATTTATAATACATAATTAATATTACACAAATATATATAACTAATATTACAAAGTCGTGATCACATATATGACTAATACACAAAAAAAAATTATGTTTTAAATGGGAGTAATAAGATATTACAATTTGTTATTTGGAATTAATCACTAATTATAACAAAATAAAAGGTGAAATTTTGTCAGCCGTCGGATTAAGAATCTCACCGGAAATTTGATGGTGGAGAGAGGTTCTCCTTTGCTGATTTGGGTGGGAGATTGTGGGGCCCCAGCTGAGATCATGCAAATCAACGACTCCCATTGGTTGTTCCCCAGCGAGTCTCCGACCAACATCACACTCTTCCCTCTCATTCTCCTCAGAAATTCAAGCCCATTGAACCTGTTATACTCAAAATTACACTTACAACCCCCAAACCATAACGAAATCATAAATTAAGCAAAAATAAACCAATAATGCATCACAGGGGTATAGCATCTGATAATACCTGGGGAGTTGGCAGTTTTCCGGCTGCCAGCGATATCGGAGGTAGTCGGAGTCCGGTCGACCGTACATCTGGCAGTTGAATTCGGGATCGATGAATGGACAACCGGGGGACTGGTAGACGGGAGAGGAATCGTCGTGAACCCAACTGCCGACGAACAAATCGCAGGATGTCTGGTTGGATTGGAGCATCGGATTCCGGTGGTGGGGGTGGCCGTGGTGGTTCTTCAGACCGAAAAGCAGAACCGATGAAGCTATGTCGGAGTTGAGGTAGAGAATACATAGGAAAGAATGGGCGTAGAGATAGAAAGAAGGGAGAGAAAGTGAATAGAAAAGAGCCATGGCAGAGGTTTTAGGGAGACCTGAAAAAGTAGAGAGAGAGAGAGAGAAGAGGAGAGGGAGGGGTATTATTGAAAAGGAGTGGGAGTTGGGGTGACCATGTTAAGATATTTTCACGTGTATTACCACACTGCTGACGGTGGTTTGAATCTCGGCAGGGTATAAATTTTTTGAAAATATAGTTTAAATTTTTATACAATAGTTTTACGATTGATAACAAGAAATATAATAATTATACATGAACACACAAACCAACATTATAAGGGGTGTACAATTAACCCGCCAAACCCGACCCACTCATGTAAATTGCCCAGCCTCAACCCAAAATGATCGGGTAATGAAGTGTTCGGTCGAAATTCGGGTGAGAGGCTCATTGTTTTTTAGATTTGCGGGTCTACTCTACGTCCATCCAAATAAACCTGATCCAACCGTATAATTCACTTAAATATGATTTCTTTTTTCTAGGGTATTTTCTATCAATCTTCATACTCACCCCTCAGCCGCCTTCGTTCTCGATATCTCTCTTCAGTCTTCTCCGATGGATCAAATCTCTCCGCTTCGAATCATTAGATTGTTTTTTTTCTTCCCTTTTCACTCTTCAATCTTCTTCCTCTTTGGTTCTTCTTCTTCTACAATTCTTCTTTTTCGACAATTCTTCTTCAGTTCAGTGGCTTGAGAACCCTAATTGTCTAAATCATTTAGATCTAGTGCCTGTGGACAGTGAGTGACAATGTTACAAGCCTACAACGATAGCAATTGATGACTTAAGGTATGTTTTTTGTTTCTGTTCTATTCAATATATGAATATTTCTATTTCTGTTTCCATTGTTGTATGTTTTTGTTTCTGTAAATCTGTTTATGCGAATTTGCTTATGTTTTGTTAGTTCTATTTCTTTGATTGTTAGTTCTGCGAATCTGTTTGTTCTATTCAATGTTTTCATTCTTAAATTCTCATCTCATTCTCAACCTCCGTTTTCTGACTGGACCCGAAACCATCCGACAACGTTGGATGTTTGATAATATCGCTCGATAACGGGTTCAACATATCTGACCTGATGACTTTCGAATCGGGTGTCGGATTCACCCAAAAATAGTCTCACCCAACCTGTGCACACCCCTAACAAAGATCCATCTATTTTAATTATTTAACTCTTGGACAACAAGACGATGAAAAAAAAAAAAAACTCTACCCCTACTTCCCTTGAATATATAGAGAGGGAGGGTAGAGGCCGCTAGGGTCCCCTTTATTCGAGAATTGGGGCCTCACAACCACTAACCGTTAACCAATGTACTTTTCTCTTATGCCTTTCTTCGTTCATAGTTGGATATTCTGATGTCCTAGGCAATGAAATTTTAAAAAACAATTGATTACGTATAATATATGATCATGCTTGGAAATGGATAACTGGACACGTCACATCTGAGATCCGGGAGCAAAGGATTGTCAGGGCTATCTCACTGTCCCTCGGTCTTGTTCATGCAAAACAATGCACCGCGGGTGAGTCTACCGACGTTGCACATCCAGTGTGAGAATCAGTCGAGGGTACTGAGAGAGAGGATAGTAAGGCAATAAACATAAGAGCTTGTGTATTGCGTAAGGTGGATTTCACATAAGATTGTACATACCTCAGACCTTTAGGGTTCTGACCTTTATATAGGGAGGGATGAGACTCGTTTGGTAAGTCTCTCCTGATACTCTGCGCATCGTTATGGTGATAGCGCGGATCTCAGTCCCATTACCATAGAGATGGTTGTGATTGCGGAGGGAGATCGTGAGACTGTTATTGTGGGAAAGTAACGGTACCTTCCTTTCTGGGGAAGGCGACTCGGACTGCCATTGGAGCCGGAGTATTGTGGCACTCGCACTTGAGGAGGTGTGACCTCGGTTGGGTCTGGAGATGGGGCCTGACCATGTTGGCCGATATTGGAGTTCTCGAGCCGGTCGTGTGCTCGAGGAAATGTGGCACCTTCGTAGCTTCTAGCCGAATTTTTCCTCATCAATATCGTTCTTTGTAAATTGAAAGACAAATAAATGGACCCAACAGAGCTGGAGAACATGAAAAAATAATTTGATTTGTTTGATAGGAGCTTGAATAAAAAAGACTATGATAGTCTAATTGCTCAAGAATAAATGGTCCCTAAACCTCAAGAACATGAATAATCCAGTATGCAATATGCAAATAAAATGACTATTAGAGTCTATTTGTTCAAGAATTAGGTCTTAACAAATAGATATCATAAATAAATCATTAATTGAAAGGAAGATTTATATACAATAACCGATCACAACTTATCGATATTCAAGGGCCTCATTAAAAAAATATAAAATAAAAACAAAATTAATAATTGTTAATATATATATATATGGGCGTGAATTACTAGGTTAAAACTCTAACTCTAGGTTTTCTTAATCTCCTATAAATATATCTATTGTAAAGTTTTATTATTATATTTTTTTTCTTAATATCAATATGATTGTTTCATGTTATCTATTCCACCTCTCAATTATTTTTATATGGTATCAGAATCAATGTTTCTTGACCTTGTTCCTGTTAAAATTTTCGAAACCCTAACAAACCTTCCGTCGTGCCATTTGTCCTGTTATATCTGCTGACTGCTACGAATCTCGCCATCGTTCCGAAATCATCTCTCATCACATCAAAACCTTCACTCAAGAGACGAGCACAACGCCATCAAAATTACTGCCAACAGAGCTTTCACACGCTCACACGTGCCGTTAAACGCTAGCAGTAACACCACCACCAACCATCACTGTTATTGAGCTCTATCGAAACAACCAAGGCTCCAAATCCATCACCGACCATACCATCAAAACCGTCTTGACGAGACGATTCCAAAGCAAGAAACAGATGCCCCATCCGCCCCCTCACACGCTGGAAACAACAATTGCCGTGTCCAGTGTCAGATCCACGCGCCTCCCTGCTGCCCACTGTCATGGCAGCCGCCAGCTCGTCGCCACGTCAGCGACATATCAGCTTTGATTCACATCAACGTTGACTTCGACCACATCATCATTGACTATTTGTCACATCAGCATTGACCGAACTAAGTGACAATAAGAGACCGAACGTGATCATCCTTGATATGTTACATGATAATTTTTCTTCGGTCAAAATAAGATATCTGAGATATGATGTATTTTATGAAATTTTTGTACGGTATTGTATAGTTCATGTATGAGTTAGTATACAGTGCGTGGTAATATGGGAAAACACGACATTGATTTATTGCTTTGAAAGTATATAAAAAAAACTTGGAATAAAAACAAAAATTTGAGGACATTTTTTTGTTTTACTTCCGATGTATTTATATTTTTAATCTCTATTTTATGTGGGAACAAAAACAGAATTATGAGAATAGGAGCCTTGAACAAAATGCCACGACCATAATTCCTCACCTCATCCAAGAAGAAAGGTACAGTAAATAGACACAAGTTAAGCATAAAAAAACAGCTTGATATATTTGTTCTTTAATTCATAGGTAGGGAAGAAGGAAACACATTTCCATTCTTCCCAATTTGGGAAAACAAAATCCATGGAAATGGAATATGAAAAACCCTGTTTGGCTCAAAAAAGTTTTCTTTTTCTTTGTAAATAAATCTAATGAAAGATAAACATATATTAATAAATATATTAATATCTCGCCTAATGGACATCTAATTTACCTTCGGAAGGTCTAGAATTTAATCTCTTCCCATACCACAAAACATATATATATATATATATATATATATATATATATATATATATTAATCATCTTTCATTATATACAAAAAAGAAAGGGAATTAAGAGATTAATCCCCAAAATTAACTCTCTTAATCAGCTATACATAAAAGAAATAAAAACAGGATTAGCTCGAGAAAAAAGACCTCATACACTAAGCAAAATTTAAGGTCCCTTCCTCTTGACTTAAAATAAAGAAAAAAAAGAGAGGGAAATAAAAAAATAAATAAAAGAGTTTCAAATGCTCAATATCTTCCTCCTCTTGAAGCACATCATAATAGGATCTTCAGCTTTAGCTTCAGCAATACTGGTAAAAAAAAAATAAGATTAGGAAAATTGAACCCCCCCCCCCCCAAAAAAAAAAAAAAAAGAAAAAAAAGAAAAGAAAAAGAGAGAAAAACAGATTGTTGTGGCTTCTATTTAGGGTTTTTGTTCGCGGAATTCTTGGAACGGATCTAGAATAGGGAAACGATTCCCATTTTTTTAATATATATAAAAAAATTGTTCAAAACATCTGAAAGGGGAAAGAAAACAATTTTTATTTCCCCATATTTATGTTTCTGTTTGTTTTTTCAAGGAACAAAAACACTAACACTACATTTGGTACGTTGGAATGGAATGGAATAGAATGAGTATGGTATTGGAATGAATGTGTATTGGAATGTAATGACTATTACCATTCCTACGTTTGGTGACAAACATGATTAAACATGGTATTGGAATGACTATTACCATTTATACGTTTGGTTATAAAATACATTAAACATGGTATTGGAATTATCGATAAATAAAAATGAAACAATATTCTTAAATATTCGAAAATTTTAGAACAAAATTTTGAGAACAGAACAGAATTATTCAGAGGCACTAAACAAATGTCACCTAAGTTATCCTTTAACCCGACAAACTAAAGGGTTTGGAAGTACTTTCGTGTTTTTGTTTCCCTTTTTTCTGTTCCCAAAAAAACTTATTATTGAAAAAAAAAAAAATGATTTGTTTATGTTCTGATTCCAGGATTTTGTTGTAAAAATCTAAGAAAAGAACAGAACAGAACAATTTTTCTCCTATTTTACTGATTCTATTCTAATAATTTTGTTAACAGACTTAATATAAAAACACCAAACCTCACTTATGTCTGACTTGTTTAATGTTTTTGTTCTCATAAAATTAGGAATACAAATAAACATATGGAGGAAAAGTTGTTTATTCCGAGTTTTATATCTATGTTCCAGATTTTCTTGGAGCACAAATAGAAATCTGAGAACAAAAACAGAAATATGTTCCCAGATTTCTGTTTTTGTTTTTGTTCCCAGATTTCTGTTTCTGTTTTGTTCCCAGATTTCTGTTTTTATTTTTGTTCCCATATTTCTGTTTTTGTTCCCAGATTTCGTTCCCATATTTTTGTTTCCGTTTCATGTCTTTTTGGGAACAGAAACATGAAAGCAACACCACCATACCAATTTTATTTTCTATTGTGAAAAATACGGAAATAGAAGTATAGACCCTTCTTCTTACCTAATACCTCATTTTATTTGGGATTAGGTAATCCCAGGATTACCTAATATCTCATTTCATTTGGGATTGATTAATTCCATGAGTTGTGAGATTAGTCATTACTTGTGAATGGGAATGAAAATCAATCCCACCAACCAAACGTAAGAATAGAATAGTCATTCCCAATTTCATTCCAATTCCAAGATGAATCCCATGTACAAACGTGACCTAAAAAATTGTCACTTAAACTTTTTGTATCAATTTCAGAAATGAAAATTCGGCCTTTTGTGTGCGAGTGTGCCTATATTTCAAAAACTTCTTGGCAGTCTTATTCTTAATTAAACCATTTATCTGTTAATTAAACCATTCATGGCTTTTATTTAGAGTTTCTGTTCCCAGAAAACTGTTTCTGTTCTTAGAAAAAGATTATCGTCATTAGAAGCTACATTATGGTCACTTTTATTTAGGGTTTTTGTTCCCAAAAATCTTAGAACAGATCCTCAATTAGGGGAACAGTTTAAATTTATAAATATAAAAATTGTTCAAAAAAATTAGAAAGCAGAGCAAAAACAGAGTTTTGTTACGATATTTATGTTACTGTTCCATTTTTCAAGAAACAAAAAACACTGCACAAAGGGCACCTAAACTTTTTGTCATTGATTTCAAAAGAAAAAAAAAAAAATCGTCCCTTTATGTGCGATTGTGGCATGTCATTGCTTTTATTTAGAGTTTCTGTTCCAAGAACTATTGGAACAGAATTCTGTTCTGAAAATTTGGGTAAAGAAAAATAATATTGTTTGCTCCCAGAAACAGAAAAACCAGAAACAGAAACAGAAATGGGAACATACTCGATCAATGTTTGTTCATGATCTGCTTGAAGTACTTCAGATACAGCACTGCCACCGTCGATTTCTTGGAGTGGTTCTGAGAATATAAAAATAATAATGAATTAAAAAAAATAAAAAAATAATGGAATTATTTAAAGTGAAAATAAAATGCATTTAAAATAACGAACTCGAACCTATTGATTTGAAGGACTGGGGATCAAATAGGAGCTTCTGGCACATGACCGTGCCTTGGAAATCAAGAAAAGAATAGTCCAGAAATTTTAATCTCTCGGACTCGGCCATGATAGAAAAACCAAAGCAGGAAGTCCAAGTATGGAGCACACTGGGAACAGCAGGCAAAACCAGCCTCTTTACTCCAAGCTCCATTAGTTCCTGAAATGGAAATATGCATGTTCCGGAAACAGAAACAGAAATCCCAGAACCAAAAAATACGGAGGTGGCATCTGTTTACTGTTTAAATAAAAGTATCTGTTTGATGTTAATGTTTTTATATCCGGATTTCTGTTTCTGTTCTTGGAACAGAAACAAAATCTGGGATTTGGTTCCCGAAAAAACTATGATCCGACAGAAACAGATTTTTTAATTAGTGCTCATATTTATCTTTCTGTTCCCAGTTTTTTGAGATCATAGACATAAACTTGGGAACAGTGGTGTTTATACTTTCATAAATTTGTTCTAAAAATTGTGGAACAGAAGTACTGAACAGAAACATAGTTAAAAAACACTCTTTTGTCCATATATTTTGTATTGTGAACAGAAACAGAAATCTGGGAACAAAAAACACTAAAAAAGTGCACCGACAACTAAGACCCAAGAGTACACTTATTCAAGCTTCCCGTCACAGTTTTTTGAATCATAAACATAAATATGGGAACAAAGAAAACAGAAACATATTTTAACAGTTTTTTATTTGTTGTTGTTCATATATATTGTTTTGGTTGTCAGAATTGAGAACAGAAACAGAAATCCAGGAACAAAAACACAAAACAAACGGATCCCAAGATTACCTTTTCAATTCCACTCATCATATACCGACACATTCCTTGTCGGCGATATTGAAATCTTGTCCCAACAAGTGGTACTTCAGCCACATCCTCTCCGTGAACCCTAAAACATGAAAATAAAAATAAATTAATCAAAAATCACAAAAAAATAAATAAAAATAAAAAAATAAAAAAAATTCAACTTTGCCGCCATTTTCACCAACCAAACAGTACCTTAGAGTAGCCACAGTAATCAGTTCATCGTTCCTCTCCAAAATCACCGTATAAAACCCTCGAAAATTCAACCGATTCAGCTCAGACCTTCAAATTCAAAATTATAGAAAAAAACTTTTTAAAAAAAGTGATAAATCAGGAAAATAAATATAAAAATAATAAAAAAATAATTATTTACCATCTACTAAAGATGACATCTTCAACAAGATCTCTCCTTGTAGTAGGTTCTTTAGCGGGTTCAAAACACTCGTGCATAACGCCAAGAGCAACGTTAAGCTTACTGTAATTCTCCATTACAGCCTCCTCAGAACCTCCATAACCGCTACTGTCAGATTTTATGTTCTTTAGTAAAGTCCAGGTGAGATTATGGACTCCCACTGGTATCGGCTTTCCCAAAATTCTATGTAGGCCAAAAAATATCTAAAAAAAAAATGAAAAGTCACCAAAAATCAATTATTATTTATTTTTTATTTTTACAAATTAACTTCGAAAAATCAACAATCATACCCCAAAAAAAATTCATACCCGTTCGCATTTATCATTGCAGAACCAATTTCCCTTTGGATAAGCATCCAGATTTGGAAAACCGTTTCTTCTCAAGCAACAAATATGATCTATACCAAATTAAAACGCATAAATTAAACGTATAAGGGCAAAATAGGCATAAAAGAAATAGTTTCGAGTTTACGTACATTGTCGCTCACACTGATCACAACAGAGAACACTATTCTCCAAGAACTGCTCGGTGTCTTTATCGAACCTGCTTTCACCACAAAGCCCACAGCAGCAAGTCGGACAGAACCAATCACCATCCGGGACATCCTATATAAATTTGATTAAATACGGTCAAAACCCATAATTTCAAATCACCATTTATTTTGTATGTGTGTGTGTGTGTATATATATATATATATATATACATATATATATATATATATATATGTATGTATGTATGTATGTGTGTATGTATGTATGTATGTATAAGTAATGTTTAAAACTACCTTCAAACCAAGACAACTGGTGTGGAATGAGGACGGGCATTGATCACACAAAACAAGTTCACCCCCGTCATGACAAACCGAACAGATGTAATCGTTTTTAACATCGTTCCGATCAATCTTAGAGTCACAAACTTCAGCCTTCGAATTTTTGCTTTTGAATTCTGACAGGCACTGAAATAAAGACCGTCCATCCTCCAAGAAAATATTGGCCGAGGGCCGGTGATTTGTACTTCCAGCATGAGCTTCAAACTTCGTAAGAGTGAAAGTTTTTCCACAACAACTGCATTTGATCCCTTCTCGAGATATCCTCCCTTCAGCCATTGATTGGCCGTTTTTATGCCGGTATTCCACTTTTGCCCTCGGCAAGACAACGTCGTTGTCAATCAACAAAGACAAGACCGTCCTAGGATTATGATGAGCCGAAGAAGGAACAACCACCTCACGAGCCTTCTTACTAGACCTAAGCACTTTATTCAAACAACCCCGACATTGTTTCCTCTTCTTACCCAAACTGGAACACGACCCATCATTTTGATTTTGATTTTCCGCCTTTTTTTTCCAGATTTTCTGATTTCTTTGGATTTTTTCGACGTTTTCCACCCCAAAATTTTCACTAGAAACACAATTATTATAGTAAGAATTCCCATCTTCGTCCAGCAAACTCCTGCAAGCTGTTTTCAGAGAATAATACACTTTCCCCATCGGCGAACAATACCGCAATTCCTTCTTATCTTTCTTCCACTTGTAATAAAATTTCCAGCCGACGGCCGCCAAATGCTGCTTCGCTTTCATTGCCTTAATCCTAACCTGAGAGGCTCTCTCCTTACCATCATAATTTCCGATCAAATAATAATCCACTACAGCTTCAGGACAATATTCAGACACAACCGAATGAACATCCGAATCTTTTTCCTCCTTAATTTCTCGAACTGGTAAAACATCGACAATTGATAGAGATAAAGATTCTGATTTTGATTTGGGTTTCATCAAAGTCAGACAAACCTGCTTGAGTGATTGAAACTGCTTCCCATCGGGCGAGGTGTAATAAAATCGCGTCATACCTTTATCGATAGCATACTTGATTTTCCAACCCAGAAACAAGAGATGTTTTCGAGCGTTTGATGTTAAGACATTTTTCGATCCACCGTTTTTTCTAAGATATTCATAAATCGAACTTGGGCAATTTTCGGCTTCAGGACAATATTTAGACACAACCGAATGAACATCCAAATCTTTTTCCTCTTTAATTTCTCGAATTGGTAGAACATCAACAATTGATGGAGATACAGACTCTGATTCTGATTTGCATTTCATCAAAGTCAGACAAACCTGTTTGAGCGATCGAAACTGCTTCCCATCGGGCGAGGTGTAATGAAATCGCATCATACCTTTATCGATCGCATACTTGATTTTCCAACCCAGAAACAAGAGATGTTTTCGAGCGTTCGATGTTAAGACATTTTTCGGCCCACCGCTTTTTTTAAGGTATTCATAAATCGAATTTGGGCAATTTTCGGCTTCAGGACAATATTCAAACACAACCGAATGAACATCCAAATCTTTTTCCTCAATTTCTCGAACTGGTAGAACATCGACAATTGATGGAGATACAGATTCTGATTCTGATTTGGGTTTTATCAAAGTCAGACAAACCTGTTTGAGTGATTGAAACTGCTTCCCATCGGGCGAGGTGTAATAAAATCGCATCATACCTTTGTCGATCGCATACTCAATTTTCCAACCTAGAAACAAGAGATGTTTTCGAGCGTCTAATGTTAAGACATTTTTTGATCCACCACCTTTTTTAAGGTATTTAGATATCGAATTCGGGCAATTTTCGGCTTCTGGAACCAAATCAACACCAGCAGGACGCCTTTCGAGTCTCTTTTTAATCTTATTCCTGATTGGAATTTCTTCTTCATTCTCTTGTAAGAAATCAACACCAAGAACATACTCAGACAAATCGAAAGATGGATTTTTTGGTTCTTCCAATATTAAGTCGTTGGAAGCGTTCAACTCTTGAAACCCTTCTTCTAAATCCCTGACCTAAAAAAATAAAATAAAAAACAATAAAAAAATAATAAAACAAGAAATTAAGAAATTGATGAAAACCCCACGAAGTCTTCACAACTCAAAAATTCCCAAATTAAACCTTGCATGTACTTCGTATTTAAACCGGTTTCGACATTAAAACCCCAGATTACATCCCGAGTGATTTCATGTTTCACATTATGCGACTGAAGAACATAATCGCGAGTAAAATCCACGAACGGAAAATAAAAGTACACAAGAAAATCACAAACAAACCCACAATGAATTTGATTTCATAATTAAGAAAGAACTAAATTAAAGGGAACCCATTAACCCTCGATAAACCCTGAAATCAACTCGCATTACACAGACATTGACCCAGAAATTCAAAAAAAAAAATTTGAAAATACCTCGATTTTTTCATGAACAAATAGTGATGGGCGATTCTCCATTCTTCAGATTTTCACCAAAATCATCAGAAGACATTGAAGACAAAGAGAGCTTCGAGAGAATTTATTAGATCAGATACTGAACAGAGAGAGAGAGTGAGTGGGGGCTTTTTTGGGGGGATTTGGGATAAAAACATAGTGTTTTTATCAAGCTTGATGACCACGGAATAAAAAAAATAATAATCCTGAAACAACACTCACTGAATCTCTCTCTCATTCACCTTTCCTAATTCGATTTTCGGACATAAAGAGGAAACAGAGAAGACTTGACCTAACGAACTTTGACCTAATGCGCAACTTTAGGCGCTTAGCTGATACGTATAATTATGTCATTAATTGCCGTTTACCACCCACCTATTAATTTTAAAACTCTTCATTTTAACCCCTTCTATTTATAATAAATTAAAAAAATTATTCATTTATTTTTATTTAATTTTTATATGGATTTAAGATGCTACGGTAGAGGCGTGGGAAAATGAAAATGGATAAAATTAAGAATGAAATTATTAAAAAGAATTTACGAATAACACTCATCAAAGAGAAGATGAGAGAATCGTTTACGGTGATTTAGACATGTGCATAGAAAACCCATAAATGCACAAGTGAGAAAATGCAGTTTAGTTCTAGTGGAAGAGGTAGATCTAAGAAGACTTGAAATGTGATTATTAGAACTGATTTGATGACATTGAACTTGACTGAGAGGATAACCCTTAATTGTTCATTATGGCGTAAATTGATTCATGTAGCCGATCCTACTTAAATGAAATAAAGACGTTATTATTGTTGTTTTTAAATTTTACATGAAATTAATAAAAAAAAAATATTTTATAATTTTAATAATTTTTTTTTTTTTGCTTTAATTAATAGTACAAATAGGTAATGTGTTATAAGTTTTTAAAATAAAAGGGTTAAAATAAAATAAGACTAACTATAAGAGAATAAAAGAGAATTAATTCTATAATAGTTTAAATTACAATACCATTCCACTATTCCGTGATTTGAGAGCATGTATGTAGTTGATAAATAAAATAAACATTAATTAGAGCTAAAACAAAAAAGGAGGATAAAATTGGAATCCAAAGACTTGTTATGCATAAAATTTAAAATTCAATAATTTATTTGATAATTATTTTTAGTTTTAGTTTTGATAATTTAAAATTCAATAACGAAATGATTTGATCCTAACTAACTCTTCTTTTTTTTTTTTTTTTTTTTTTTTTTTTTTTTTGGGAATTTGAATATTTTTTCTATATATTTTCTATCTTAATATGTTGATTTGATGATAAGTGATATAACATTTAAGACTTGTATTTGTAAAACATTTCTGTCACAACCTGTCCCGGACACCCGTTATCCCGAGACTGGCGTGAGTACAACAGGACATCTCCAACAAACTCACAAATAAACTAATGAAATAAAACTATACACACACTTGATAATACAACCATCTATTATGGGGGACACGCCTGTCCCGAAATTCATGAACTGGAAATATTTATCCATGAACTTTTATATGTTCGCCTTTGACAGCTTCTATCGATCGCCTATATGACTCCATCACATAGCTCGACCTAGTGCCAGTAGGGGATCGACTCCTAGCTATTGTACCTGCGAGTGTACTGCCTTCTTAGTAAAACATTTTTAAAATAATGACACGTTCTAAATATCACCATAATTAAATATGAATCAAGCATAAGTATATAAGCAGTGATATAGATAAGTTCCATCCAGTATAAAATCATACCGATTACCATAATAATAAATCATCCAATATGAGTAAAATACCACATCTCAAACACATATCTCAAACACACCACTCCACCACAACACACACACTAGCTAGCCATAGTGATCGTTTTAACCTCACGATCGGGAGTTGCAACGGTACCTTAACATCCGTAGGAATGCCTTCCTACGAAATATCCGCACCCCTTCTGGGGAGAAATATAATACACACCCCTTGCGGGGAGAAACATCCACTTCCCATGGGAAGAATCCACACCCCTTTTGGGGAGAAAAATAATCCACACCCCTTGCAGGGAGAACAATTAAGGCATCGTCAAAATCATTAGTATAGTTAAAAATCCACATCCCTTACGGGAATAAATACATTTTTATACCGTATAGTCAAATTAATAACATCATCAGCTCACACATTCATCTCAATTTTCCAAAATCGACTTTTTAGTCCAAAAATCATATTTTCCACTTTTGTTTGAAGACCGTCTAATTTCAACAAAACCCCCTTTTTATTTTTTTATTTACCTTTATTTTCAGAAAATCAAATATTTTCCATTCTTTTTTTAAAAACCACCAAATTGCACAAAAATCCATTGCCCTCAACTCACCCCAAAATCCAACGAAAATTATTTTAAATCTATCTTTTTAGAAACCAACACTATTCCCCAAGAATTCATTCTACCAACCTACCCCAAAACCTGCTTAATCCATATCATTTATAAAATGGTACAGTTTCAGTAACCACACATTTCGTCATATATATATACATAGAAAAATAATTTGGTAAGAAGACAGTACACTCACCTCGATATCCGTTTTGCAAAACTGACACTGACCGCACTTTATCTGGATGCCAGTGCCTGCGAACCTAATAGTGGCAGAGTCTAAATTAATATCTTATCTAAAACATCCTAATCATGCAATGCAGACCCTATATTCCAAATCGTTACTAATTTTATGTACCACGTACTTAAAATTAATTAATCGTCACGAAATTATTATGATTTTAGGATTTGTAACACTAACTAAAATTTAATTTCACGAGAATTAATAATTGATTGAAGTTTCACCTGTTTTCGAAACGTTTGGTGACCACAAGATGGGTTTTGGATTTTCCTGTGGTGGTTTATGCAATTTCTCCTTTTTTTTTTCTTCCCCATTTCCTGTTTCTGCTTCCCGTTTCTGTTTGCTATTTTGGGTGTCCACCGGCCGGCCACGCAGTCGTCTCTCTCTCTCACCAACTCCGGCAACCCCACTCAATACACCCACCCACATACACATGAACACATTCAAAATACTCACATACACAGACAATAACTCAAAACAGAGTACTCACGCAAGGCCGAACCCACACAGCCCACCGGCGAACAGTACCCACGCAGCTGAAAACACACACACACTCACCACCGGAGGAGCTACACATCATCGGACCAACTGAACGACGACATAACATACACACTCGATAGACACACACACATACAACCCCCACAAACGGAAATGGCAGCGCACACACACACATAGACGGCAGACCAAAATCAAAGAAAAACACGCACATATTTCGGCGATGATTCAAACCACGCACCACCACCACCTTCGTCAGACCCAGAAGCACTGACCAAACACCCACATACATAGCAACACACACCATCGGCCCGAACGGAGACACCCCCTCCGGCAACGATCGGAGCACCGGTCGAACCCTCTCTCTCTCTTTAGATTTTCTTTCTCTTTTCAATTCTCAACGTTTCTTCGGGAAATTTCGATCATTAATCTATACCTTATATATATATATATATATGCATGAAATTAGTGGGTTAAGCTCGATCCTTTGATTGCCACGTCCCTCGTCTCACTCCGCTCCGTCTCCGGCACCGTGCACACTCACGGCCGTGTATATATATATATATATATTAAAATAAATTTTAGTTAAATTGCACTTTCCTCTCCCCTAACTTTTTCCAATCCTTATTTTAATCCATTCAATTTTTAAAAGATTTTGAAATCACAATTTCATCCTTAATATTTTCAAATTTTTGATTTTTACTTATTAATTTGATTCTCAAGTTTAAATTTATTGTTTTTTTTTTTAAATTTGTCAATTTGACCCCTACAGGTTTGATTTGAATTTTAATTAATCCAATTCCACCCCGAATTTTCCCCGGCTCTAGAATGAAATTATTAATGACGTACTTGCTAAGTCGGGGTCCTACAATTTCAATCTTAAATATTAAAGAATTGGATATTATAAACAATATATTTACGTAGTGGAATAATAAAAAATTTAAATCACACTAATATACAATTTTTTAAACTGGATCTACCGTATTAACATTAAAATAAAGAATCATGCAATATTAGAACTATTTTAATATAACTGTTATCTTTTCTGGTACTTCAACCTCAAAACTGGTAGTTCCCGAGACAAGATCTGAATAAGTTCTTCCGAAAATGTCTCAACATGAAAAAAAACTACTACTAGAGGTTTGATTATCTTATAAGTGACACATATGTTTCATCTCTAATAATATCTACATAGAGGATTTCCTAAAGAAAAGAGTTCTTAAGATTTCTTTGATTTTATCTAATCTCAAGACTCTAAGAGAGCTCTGATTTGAATTTAGGAATAGTAAGACTCAAATCAATAGTGAAAACCGGAAAAACACAATCTCACAAACACAAAGATTTGAGAGAAAACAGGGAGAAGATGGGCGAAAATCCCTATGGCCGAAATCTATATGAGATGGCAGCTAAATGGGGCTTCCACCTTATAATACTATCTAGGGGTCTCAACCCGGGACCCTTTTTTCTATATTTGCACTTTCGTCCTTGAATTTCTTAAGTTCAACATTACTATCCATTTTTTTCTCAAAGACTTTTCTAACATTATTTTTTTTATTGTATGGACCCATTAGGTTCATACCAAACACTTGTTAGGATATACGGTTTGTGAGTAGTGTAAAAATCTAGATTTTAAAAGATTATGAAAATGGGGTCCAGTGTTAGGATTTTCCAAATTAATGTGGCTCGATGGCCTTGAAACTTAAGGGGTAGCGCTACCCCAAATATTGGGACGTGTGAAAAAAAAAAAAAAAAAAAAAAAGAACTCGATTAGAATAGTTTGTGAGTTGTGCAAAAATCTAGATTTTAGAGATTTATACTAATGAAAATGGGGTCTGAGGTCCGGATTTTCCAAACGTTGCTTAATTGCTACAAAACTAAAAAGGTAGTGTCATCCCAGCCATTGGGATGCATGGAAAAAACAAAACTCGATTAGGATAGACGTTTTTTTAGTTAGGCAAAAATTTAGATTTTAGGGACTTATAAAAATAGGGTCGAGGGTCCAAATTTTCAAAACGTGGCCCGATGGCCCCAAAACTTAAGAGGTAACGCCACCCTTGTTATTAGAATGCGTGAGAAAAAACAGAACTGGATTCAGACAAACGGTTTTATGAGTTGTGCAAAAATCCATTTTTTAGAGACTTATACTAATGAAAATAGAGGTATGGAGTCCGGATTCTCGAACGTAACCCAATTATTGTGAAACTTGAGGGGTAGTGCCACTTAACTGTTGGAATGCATGAGAAAAAATAGAACTCAACTAGGATAGAAGGTTTATGAGTTGTTTGAAAATCTAAATTTTAGAGGCTTACACTTATGATAATGGGGTCCGTGGTTTGGATTTCCATAATGTGGTCTGATGGCTGCAAAACTTGAGAGGTAGTTCCACCTGTCTATTGGGATGTGTGGAAAAAAAATAGAACTCGATTAAGATAGACGATTTGTGAGTTGTACAAAAATCTAGATTTTAGAGACTTATAAAAATGGGGTCTGGGATTTGGATTTCCCAAATGTGGCCCAATGGTCGTGAAACTCGAGAGATAGCGCCAACCCGGATAATGGGACACGTGAAAAAAAACACAACTCAATTAGGATAGACGATTTGTGAGTTGTGTGAAAATATAGATTTTAGAGACTTCTGAAAATGTGATTTGAATTTTCCAAATGTGGCCCGATTGTCATGAAACTTAAGGGGTAGTGTCACCCCAGACATTAGGACACGTGAAGAAATAGAACTCGATTAGAATAGATAGTTTGTGAGTTATGCAAAAATTTAGATTTTAGAGAGCTATACTTATGAAAATGGGGTCCGAGGTCCTGATTTTCCAAACGTGGTTCGATAGCTATGAAATTTGAGGGGTAGTGCCACATCAACCACTGGGACGTGTGGAAAAATTGAAATTAGATTAAGAAAGAGAGTTTGTGAGTTATGGAGAAATTTAGAAAGACAATATATATGACTTATACTTACGAAAATTTGAAATTATATTAAAAAAAGACAGTATATATGACTTATACTTATCAAAATGGGGTATAGGTTCCAAATTTTCCAAATGTGGCTTGATGACTCTGAAACCTAAGAGATAGCATTGCCCCAGCCATTAGAACATGTGAAAAAAAATAAAACTTGATTAGGATAGACGATTTGTGAGTTATGAAAAAATCTAGACTTTAGAAACTTGTGAAAATAGCGTATGGGATTTGGATTTCCCAAATGTGGCCCAATGGCCGCGAAACTTGTGGGATAGTACCACCTTAGATAATAAGATGCGCAAAAAAAAAAAAAAAAAAAACACAAATCAATCAAGATAGACTATTTGTGAGTTGCATGAAAAATCTAGATTTTAGAGACTTATGAAAATGTGATATGAATTTTCCAAATATGGCTTGATTGTTGTGAAACTTAAAGGGTATTGACACCACAGCCATTGGAACACGTGAAAAATAGAACTCGATTAGAATAGGCAGTTTGTGAGTTATGCAAAAATTTAGGTGGCATTTGGTTAATGTTCCCACTTTTCTGAACCCAACTGGAATGGGTTGGGTTGAGTTGAATTGGGTTGGGTTGAAAATTTTGGGAACAGAATTACGTTTGGTAATGACAATTTTTATTTTGTGCTGAGAACAGAATGTGTTTGGTAACGATTTTATCCTAAAATTAAATATATTTTTTTTTGAATTTTTTTTTTTGTTTGGTGGCGGCCGGACGATCGTCGCCAGTGGCAAGATGGCCGGATAGCCGGCGGCGGTGGCGGAGGTGGCTGGCAACGGTCGCCGAAGGTGAATGCCGGCGGCGCGGACGGTCGTCGGAGGTGGCCGGCAGCAACGGAAGGTCACCGGAGGTGGCCGGAGACGGCGTCGGCGGCCGGCGATGGTCGCCGGACGGTGGCCGACGGCGGCGGGTGGTGGTAATCGGCCGGCAGATAAAGTCGGAAGTTGAGAACTTTGGGTTGAGTTTTTTGGGTACAAAAAGAAACAACTTTTTTTTTTTTTTGTTTCTGGTTTCTTTAGGATTTTGAGAATCAATTCCTATTTTTTGAGTTGGGTTGGGTTGAGTTTTGTGTTTGCCAAACGCGTTTCCAAAAATCAAACCCAAAATTTTTGGGTTGGGTTGGGTTGGGTTTGGTTGAGAACACTAACCAAACAGGGCCTTAGATTTCAGAGAGTTATACATTTGAAAATAGAATTTGAGGTCCGTATTTTCCAAACGTGGCCCGATGGCTACGAAATTTGAGCGGCAGTGCCACCTCCACCATTGGGACGTGTGGAAAAATCGAAATTTGATTAAGAAAGACAGTTTGTGAGTTTTGAAAAATCTAAAAATATACGACTTATGAAAATGGGATATGGGGTCCGAATTTTCCAAATGTGGCCTAATGGCTACGAAACCTGAGAGATAGTGTCATCCCGACCATTTGAACGCGCGGAAAAAACTCAATTAGGATAGACAGTTTGTGAGTTGTATAAAAATCTAGAAATATAATACTTATAAAAATAGGGTTTGGGGTTCGATTTTCTCAAATGTGGCCCGATGGCTACAAAACTTGAGGAATAGCGACAACTCGGCCATTGGGATGCGTGAGAAAAAATAGAACTCGATGAGGATAGATTCTTTGTGAATTATGCAAAAAACTAAATTTTAGAGAGTTATGAAAATGGGTTCGGGTTTGAATTTTCCAAACGTGGCCCGATCATTGCGAAACATGGAGGTAGTGGCACCTAGGCCATTGGAACGCATGACAAAAAATAGAACTCGATTAAGATAAACGGTTTATGAGTTGTGTAAAAATATAAATTTTAGAGATTTATAAAAATAGGGTCCAAATTTTTTAAATGTGGCCCTGGCCATTGGGATGTGTGGGAAAAACAGAACTCAACGGAACTCAATTATGATACATGATTTGTGAGTTGTGTGAAAATCTAGAAATATAAAACTTATACTAATGATCTTGGGGTCTGGGGTTTGAATTTTCCAAACATGGCCCGATGACCGCAAAACATGAGCGGTAGTGTCACCTCGGCCATTGGGATGCGTGGAAAAAAACAGAACTCGATTAGGATAGACAATTTGTGAGTTTTATGAAAATTTAAATTTTAAAAACGAGTTCTTGTACTTATTTAATAGAATTTGTCTTCTCATATAGTTATAATTATTATTATTTTTTATATATTTGTAGGGATATGATCAAACTTCAGTGTCGTGACTTCGAGTTGTACTTTTTATTGTTTTGTTTGTAATGAAACAATTCTCATTTTTTTTGGATTATATTATTGTTCTAAATTCTCATTTTTGTGGATTATATTGTTGTACTGTATTTTTATTTACTTATTTTCGTGAGTTGTATATAATTTGTTCTTTACGAAGTTATTGTTTTGCTATTGGTATTGTAATATATTGTATTACAAGTTAATAAACAAGAGAAAACATTAAAAAAAAAAAAAAAAAAAACTATTTCTAGCATTTATAAACATATTAACAATGGTTATAACCACCGTTTTTTTGGTGAAATAGGCTCAACCATAAATGGCGATTATAAACGCCTCTTGTAAACTATCACAATTTTTTTGGCAGCAAAGTCTGATGGGAATACTATAAATTGCGGTTATAACTGCCGTTTTTAAGAAATTAGAACCCTTGTAAAACTTGGTGCCTGTTAATATATATATATATATATATATATAGATATATAGATATATATATGGTTTGAGCCATTATGTTAAACCATAATCTCATTAGAAAAACCAAACCCTAATCTATCAGGGTTAACCTAGTCTCCTCCTATATATAAACTATTTGTATGTCTCTGTAATTGTATCTTTCTCATAAATCATTACAAGTCCTGCATGTCTCTCAACATTTCACCTGTCAATTATTCTAACATGGTATCGAGAGTCAATTATTCCTCACTCTGTTCCAATTAAATTTTCGCAACTCCAATTTTTTTTCTTCTTCAATGCCTTCTATCGCGCTGCTACCTACAACCCCAGCTTTCGCCATTCAACAAACCAACACCATATTCACCGCCATCATCCAAATTGATTTGTGAAAATGAGTTTGATAACATAAAAATCACTTGCATCAGTCTTTTCATGCGCCTTCACGTGCAGCTTCAAACCACCACTAGACTGCCGCATTTGTTGACTGTTATAGGTCTTACCATCACTTCAATATCAACACCCATCATATCACCATCTTCGTCTTGAGATACGCCATATTTTTTTAGATGAAAGATCTTAGCCTGCTCACCTATTTTTTTGGCCTCGAAGTTTCATCTAATTCAGATGAATATTTTCTTTCTTAGGCCAAATATGCCTTTGATCTTTTTTCCAAGATTGGAATCACTGATTTTACCACTGCCACTATTCATCTAGAGCTGAATATCAGACTCACTCCACCAGATGATTCACCTTTTCCAGATGTCACTCTATATCGTCAACTGATTGAAAGTTTGACATACTACACTGTCACTTGTCTAGACATCGCTTATGTCGTCTATCACTCAGTCAGTTTTTGTCCGCTTCTCGGACCACTCATTATTTAGTTGTTCTTTGCATTCTTTGATATGTCAAGTGCACCTTATTTTACGGACTTTATTTATCCTCCCAGTCTACTCCCATCTTAGAAGCTTATTCTGATGTCGACTAGGCCGAAGATCTCACCGAAAAATGTTCAACCACTGATTATTATTTCTTCTTGGGAAACTCTTTAATTTCTTGGCTCAATAAGAAATAAATTGTAGTTGTCCGCTCAAGCATTGAAGTTGAATACCGTGCCATCGCTGATGCAACACAAGAACTACTTTGACTTCGTTGGCTCGTTGCTGACATGTGAGTCTCCTCTCCCACTGCCACAATTCTACATTGTATGAATAAGAGTGTTATTTAGACGCCCATAATGACTTTTTCACGACCGTACAAAACACAATGAGATTGATTACCACTTCATTCATCATCACATTCTCTAAAATATTATTCATTTACAATCTATCAGTTTAGCCGATTAGAAAATAGAGATTTTCACAAAGACTTATCTACTTGGACAATTTCACCATTTGATTTCCAAACTCAAGTTCACGTCTAATTTAACGCCTTGAGTTTGAGGGGGGATATTGGCTTGGTCTACTATGTTAAACTCTAGTCTCACTAGAAAAACCAAATTTTAACCCTGTCAAGATTATCTTAGTTACCTCCTATGTATAGACTCTTTGTATATCTTTATAATTGTATCTTTCTTATAAATTAATACAAGTCTCCCATGTTCTCTTAATATTCGCCTCTTAGTTATTCTAACACCGCCAGTAACATATACGACATATATTAAGTATTTACGGTGATTTAAAACCATCGTATTTGAGTAGAAAAACATTGAGCTCAAATACGGCGGTTTTAAATTGTCGTTATGACTTTATATGAAAATGGGAGTTCTTTACCGATTAATTACATATTAAATAAAAAAATTCTGAAAAATGATACCAATGAACTTATATCCCAAATCATCATAAAACGTAGAAGGCATTTGCGTTTTCATAAAAAACGTAGATTCCTTCTTCGTTTTTCACCAAAACAAAAGGAGAACGTGATTGCATTTATATGGTATTAGTGGACAAAAGTAGAATAGGTTTTACTATTGAGTTTGAAAGATGGAGATAAGCGTTAGAGTCTAAAGGTTTGAAGGTTAGCAGAAGCAAGACAGAATACATGCATTGCAATTTTAGTAATGCTTGGAGAGATGGTGGTGTGGTCAAAATTAGAGACGAGAAGGTGCCGAAGGTTGATCGTTTTAGATATTTAGTTTCAATGATTTAGAGCAATGGCGAAATGGATGAGGATATTATACATAGAATTAAGGCAGGTTGGTTAAAGTGGAGAAGTGCAGTTAGGGTGATTTGTGATTATAGGATTCTATTGAAACTTAAAGGAAAATTCTATAAAACTGTTATAAGACCAGTGTTTTTTTATGGTTCAAAATATTGGACGGTAAAAATGAATCATATTTAGAAAATTGGGGTGACAGAAATGAGGATGTTGTAGTGAATGAGTGAGAAGACAAGAATGGATAAAATTAAGAATAAAACTATTAGAGAAAATTTATAAATAACACTCATCGAAGAGAAAATTAGAGAAAATCGTTTACGATGATTTAGGCATGTGCATAGAAGACCCATATAAGTACCAATAAGAAAATGTAATTAGGTTCAAGTTCAAGGGACTACTAGAGAGAGAGGTAGACCTAAGAAGACGTTGGACGAGACTATTAGAAATGATTTGGCGACATTAAACCTAACGAAAGATATGACCCTTGATCGATCTCTATAACGTAAATGGATTCATGTAACCGACCCTACATAAGTAGGACAAAAACTTAGTTGTTGTTGTTATTTTGAAAAAACACAATCACGATTTGCATTTTTTCTGAGAAACGTAAATCATGATTGCATTTCTCACAAGTAACGCTAGACGTAATTGCGTTTCTACAAAAAAAAATAAAAAATCATTTTTTTGGCCGGTAGGAGAAACACAATTTTAGATTGTGTTTTTCTCCGTTCATTGTCCCTCCTTCACCTATTTGGCCAATGCCATTCTCACTTCTCCTTGATAAGGAAAAAAAATTACACTTTAATCCTTTAAGTTTTAGAATAGTGTTAACATAAACCCTATTAAAATATTTAAGGGTATAAATGTTATTTAACTCAAACTAACCGATTTACGTTTTCTGTTTTTTTCTTTTCTTAATCTAGGTAGTACAAAACTTGGAGTTAGGTAGGTAGACTAATACAAATAATATTCATTTCAATTTAGCTCTATTTGAAAATAAAAATAATTATTTTTCTTAAATTTTTGTTTATCATTTGATGATAAAATAATTTTTTATTGTTATTTTGTTTTTCAATTAAAATATTTAAATACTAATTAGAATGCAAATTTCCCGCAGTCTACATTAGTCAACATCAATGATACTAGCCCAACAAGTAACGAACTTGTGGAAGGAAATTTGAGTCACCATGACTTAGATTTCGACTAACATCTAATGACACTTTCTCGACTGTCAAAAAGTGACCTAGAAATAATGTTGGATTTGGATGGATAAGAAGAAGAAAACAGATAACGAACATCTTCAAAACCAATGCAAGAGATTATGCAACGGGGCTCCAAAAATTTATTGTTCTAACCGAGATAGACATCAAATTAAAATTAAACGCAATAACAAGTACAAGTAGTAATAAAAAAAAAAAAAAAGAAAAAGAAAAAGAAAAAAAACAATACATAAATTAGAAAATAATACCCATCATTTAACTTTTCTAACATCGATAACTACTTAGTTTTATCAAACCGTTCGTAGTGAATCTCTCCGTCTTCGTAATCAGATAGTTCTGGATCATCGGAGTATTTAGGATCGGTAAAGTACTTCAGCGTCTGCTTATTTGCATTTGGGGCATTGGTCTTTCGAATATGGTTAAGTCTTTGTTCGACATGAATCTGTTTCTCCATTAGTTTTATTTATCGTTTTACTGCGTGGCAAATTTTGTCGATATTATCCAGTTCGTTTTTCAAAATTTCAAAAGATCGTAATTTTGGAATCTTGAGGTGGTACATATGAGACATTGCCTCATAAAAGTTGTTTTTTGTCATTAGCATTGACCATTGTAAATTCTTTGTCTTTTCACTATCCTTATCTCATTTGGTGTAGTTGTAACTCTCGTGGTAACGACAATTGATCTATCGAACAATTTGTTTGAAAGGATCATCGTGCACCAAGAAAGTTTGTTTCCTCGTGATGGGATTCAACCATGTGCCAGATAGATCTAATTGTCATTGAACACCGGTGATATTTGTAATAACATCTCACGGACCGCATACGTCCTGTGGATAACACAACTTTTCTCAAGCGTTATACCATAGTAATGGGCTATGCGGTTAGTCTTCCCTCCAATGTATGACTTTTGATCAGCGTATCTGGATTTCATACCATATATCTATCTCATCTTAGTACTTAGCATGATCCCTTGTCCTTGAACCCTTACCAATGCAATGGATCTTCGTTTTTTCCTTGCCTTTACCCTTACTCTTATCATTTACTGACTCGCTTGCCATTTGAACTGATTTTCTGAGTAATGAAAATGGAGAATAGGAATGAATGTGTGCGAATGATAATTCTGAAAGTATAGTTGTATATATAGGAAATTTTTGGCGCCTTCCTCATTTCCCGTCAGACACTTTCCCGCCAACAGAATTTCCGTAAAAAAAAAATTTCATCCAATAAAATTCCCAAAAATTTCCTTTTTCTTTTTTTGTGGTTAATTTTTTTTCCACCATTTTGTTCCCCAATATTCCGCCAATTTGTTGTTGATTTCTCACTTTAATTTTTTTATATAAACAGGAACAACCTCAGTTCATAATAAGCAATGCGTATTGTTAAAATCAATCTTTCTTTCCTTTTATTCCCAAAGACAATGAATAAAATTTATGAATAAGATAACGATGAATGTTTTTTAATATATATATATATATATATATATATATATATATATATATATATATATATATATATATATTATTTTCATTCATTCTTAATTCGACAATTTGTTGTTTTGCAGGGAAGTACCTAGTGAATGTCAATGACTACATAACTGGTCAGCATGTTGCCACATTAGGGGGACTAATTAGAACAAGAACAGGCAACTGGTATAGTGATTTTGCAGGGACAAAGTTGGTATGTGGTAACACTTTACCGGAGCATCAAAAAGATGTTAGCATATGATGTATTTGGCAAAGCCTTTTAATGTTGAATCAAACAACGTTCACAAACTGTGTAATTTACTGTGACTGTAAGGCTTTGATTGAGGATGTGATAAACACTGGTAGGTTTAAACGACTCATCAATAAGACAGGTAGCACAGTGAAGTACTTACCGAAATCAATGAACAACTTGGCAGTTAGGATGGCTTCAAAGGGTTAAGACTATTTATTTGAATTTAAAGAGTTTGTAGAATTTTCTAATGGTCTATTCATGGAATATTTCACTGCCCTTCAAGACATTCGAGCACGAAGGTTTGTCGATCCGGCCATCTAACAATACTCGATTTTAAAGTCGTATTTTATAGTAGTTGTGTTTGTAATGGACTATGTGCTTCTTTCTATGTATTGTCATAGTATTGTAAACATTTCTTATCATATGTATGTCTTTGGAATTTAAATGAAGAGAAAATGTATGTTGTTTGGTAGAAGTAGCATTATTATAATTTAACATAGACACGATACATTAGACTTGAAAAGAAATACATAATTAAACTGCAATTGACCAATGCGAAAATACTAAACATTACTCCCATCATCAAACATTTCAATATCTGACTGATATTCAAATTCTCTTGAGCATCACATGTAAATACGAGCTTCGTCAACCAAATCATCTTGTAGACGCTCACGTGCCGTCATTTGAAAATCGTATCAAAGAATTCGTATTTGCATTAAGTTATTTTCTTCGTGGTTGTGATGCAACGTCATCTGAAGATCATGTGGTGTGTTTATTGGCATTGTTCTGGCCAATTGACGTACTATTGGTATATTGCATTGCATTCATCAATCGATAATAATATCTGCTTGGTTCACAAGAAAAGTATATTCTTCCAGTATCCTTACAACCCAATGTGGAGAGTAACGAACTCTTGGATCTAAAGAGTATTAAATTCGTCCTCCAAAACCTAGTGGCGTCCCATTAAATGATATAGATCTAATATCGCGTATATTTGTAATCGATCGAAATGTGTTTGAAGATTGATATAGTGCTATGTGTGTGTGTGTCTATTGTTGGTGTATAAAACTCATACACACCTCGAGTATAGTCCAGTCGGATAACGGGTGGGTCCTCCTGCTGAGGTGGAGTCGTTGGTTGGAAATTCTTCGGGTGAGATTTGCTTGGTCCTGGAAGGATTGACCTGCTATATCCAGAGTTCTGCTCTCCAGGGAGTGTACCTATAGAAGGCTCAGACCGGGATTTATCCTGGTGAAGCCCTTCCGAAGTGGTAATTAGTGCTTAGAGAGAAAATATACAGTAATACGGTAAGTAAACAAATGAACTCGTGCGTAATGTAAGTATATTCCAGTGTACTCGAGCTTACATAGCCCCCGATATATATAGGCGTTGGAGATGATTAGTCGGGCCTAAACACGATTAATTAGTCGAAACCCTGTATTTAGCTGATAATCTAAGGCATTTAGGAGATAATTGTTGGGCTTAGGCTTTTGGGCCCAATTGGCGAAGCCTGCGGGCCTTTGTCAGGCTTGCGGCGATGAGCTGGTGGAGGAGAGTAGAGATCCGTGGAGGCCTGGAGAAGAAACAAGGTGAAAGGGAGAGTCAATCGAGGTGACTTGAATGATCCTGTATTAAGAGCTAAATTGGCTAAAGGTATGGGTCATAATTATTATGGAGAGCCCGCATGGCCCAATGATCTTTTATATATTTTTCCAGTAGTCATTCTTGGCACTATTGCATGTAACGTCGGCTTAGCGGTTCTAGAGCCATCAATGATTGGTGTGAACGGCTGGGTCCCTGAAACTGATCGCCTAAGGCACGACGCAGAGCTCAGAGCGATACGTCCCTGCGGGGCTCCTCGCTCCTCCCTGGATGTAAATGAGGTTTCAGGGAGGAGTTGTGGTCGACGTATGCTCTAGAGTAGCATTTATGGATTTCAGAATGCGTCACTATCACTATAACGACGGAAACGTGGCGGAGTCCCAAGTGCTGACTCAGAGTTGCCCAAAAATACCCTCATCAGTTGCTCCCCTAGCCCTGTGTGGCGAGGGAAGTGAGGCGGTCAGGGATCAATTCCTGGCTAGAACAGGCATCCTGGAGACTTCGAAATGTGATAAACAACTCTGGACAACATTTGTCTGAGAGTTAGTTTTCCCTTGTGGAGCTTATTTGAAATAGGTCTCCATACGGTCGGGGTTTAGAGTCAAGTACCACGACAGGTCTATCCTGAATTTCTTCGATTTCCAAGGCGTCGTTTTTCTCGCGATTAGAATTTTTGAGGAGATAATTTGAAATAGGCTCCCATACGACCGGGGTCTAGGATCAAGTAGCACGACAGGGCGATCCTGAATTTTTTTGATTTCCAAGGCGTCACTTTTCCCACGATTAGAATTTTTGAGGAGTTAATTTGAAATGGGCTCTCATACGGCCGAGGGCTGGGGTTCAGGGTCAGCACTACAGGGTGGCCTCAATTTTTTAGGACGACACATGTTCACTGTGAACAAGCCCTGAGCACGGACTGACCATCATCGTAGAAAAAATTGAGGCAAGCCCGAGAGGGAGAGCGCGCGCCGAGGCACGAGAGGTGAGTCGTACCCGACTACTCGCAGGACGGGCTGGATATACTAGGTTTAGCCAGCAGGGGCTGCTGGCCCATGGCTCGCATACACTGGCCATGGGCCAGCGTGGCGCTAGCCCCAGGGGACCAGTATACGCTGGTCCCTAATGGGCCAGCTCTGTGCTGGCCCCAAAAGGGGCTAGCAAGCGAGTCCATGCACGCCTAGGTGGCGCACATACGCGCTTGGCGTCCCTGCTGTGCCTATCGAGGTACTCGGTGATCCAAAACTAATTTTCTTATAAATAGAGAGAGAGAACCTCATTTAAATGCATTTGAGTTCTCTAGGCACTTGTTTTCTAAGAAGTTTCTCTGCACGATACTTTTATTTTTGAAACATTTTCTCACATTTCTAGCTTTGAATATTCTTTTTCCTCTAAGAGTAACTCAGGGAGCAGTTCAGGCTCCAGCACGTTGAAGCGAGCCTCCCTTTCTGCCGGGGATGCCGGACGGTGCACGGGTGCCCTAAACTCTTCTTCTTTTTCTCTGGTAATTTGGACACCATCGCCCAGGGGAAAACCCTCCCTGGCTAACCTGGTGTACGTGATCGGTTACCCTGATGAATATAGAGGAGAAATCTCCTTGCGAGAGCCCATTTTTGTCTCTATTCTGGAGGAGGAGGACCACGTTACACAGACGGTGTTCCTCCAAGCGATTCTCTTGGTGCCGTGTCCTGTCTGCAGTCCAGGACCCAAGATTTGGCACTCCGTTATTCCCAACCGGAGTCCTCTCTAGGATCTTCAGTCCAACATAACTGAGAAGGACCTGGTAAAAGCTCGAAGCCCATACACCTTCCTCGATTCCGTCGTGATGAGGATGCCTTATGCTGACCAAAGGGCTCATCAGCCACCCCCTGGGCTTCATTACTATGTTCCTCCACCAGCTGATTGCCGGCTTCGCTTTTCCATTCACCCCTGGGTCCGAACGATCTGTAAAGAGCTTAGTCTGTGTTCTTCACAACTATCTTTAGTCAGTACGAAGATAGTAATAGCGGCGTACATTATCTTCAAAGCGGAGGGGGTTGAGCTGAGCCTGGAACTTTTTAATGCTCTCTTTTTCGCCAAGTCTCTGTTATCGTGTGCTGGGCAATGCTACGTGTCCTCTAGGTCGACATTCCTAATTGACATGGAAGCTCGCGCGCCAAAGCTGAAGCCAAGGGACTTTTACCTTGGTGGCGACGACTGGGAGTTTGGCCCTTACGAGGAGGACCACTTGAATCCCATTGAGTGATACTAGGGACAAAGTAGTAAGGAAATCTCGGGGGTGGCTGAAGGAACGGTGCTCCAGGCACTTTGCGCTTATTGGGTTCATGTCTTATTTTTACAGAGCGCGGGAAACCGGGTAAGAAGTTGCACAAGACACAAGAGTTGCGTCCTGAGATCACTGCGCAAAGAAAAAGAATCCTGAGGACACCCTTGAACCAAGTAAATGAGTTGCTTAGCTCAACTCTATACGATATCTACTTCTACCGAGCTTGTCTCTGCCCCCTACTGAGCTCCCATCGAGGCCTAAGAACAGTAAGAATTTTTCATGGTCGTTCATTTTTCATGCCTAATGTCCGATATTCTGAGCCGTGATTTCTTGGCAGGTATGGACAACGTTGCTTTGCTGAGGAAAATTGCTGCTAAGAGAAAGGCTAGGGCCATAGGGAGCCCCAGTTTTGAGTAAGGGCAATCCTCCTAGGGTAGTGCTCTATTTTCCTAACCTCCAACCCACACTAGGGAGAAGACCAGAGAGTCTTGTCCCAGCGCATGAGGGCTGGACACCAAGGCAACTTCGCATAAGAGGGGCAAGCACCCTGTCGGGGAGCCGACCAAGCCAGGCACACAACAGGGCAAGCATCTCTCAAAACCAACACTAGTTGCTCTTATCCCTCTTGAGGCTTATCCCAATTTCTTCGGAGTTGGAAATATCGGGGTGGAAGTCAACACTTGCCTGCTGGGCAACCCAGCGCTCGTACTGGGGTTTTTGGTTCGGGTGACCCCTCCGTCTGATATGAAAACAATCACCAGTAACAGCCTTAAGCGGCTTACCGGAGACGTCTACAGAGACCTGACAAGGGTAAGTGCTTCACTTTTTCTCAACACTTATATTCTTTGCAAATTATCTTGAGTTTCTCGAATATGTTCTCATCTATCTAACTTACTTCTCTCGACAAGCTGCCATTTTATATCACTGGTTGGCAGACCAGATCTTCTCCAAAGGTAGACTTCTTGTTGAGGTGGACTCTCAACGAGCCTCTCTCAAAAAATGTGACGAGGTGGAGGCCAGACTCTGTACTTCTCTGTCCGCCCTTCAAACGGACAATCTTGGACTACAGACTGATTAGCAAAATCTCAATTCATGGATTGATAAACTCGAGGCCGAGTTAGCCTTATACAAGCGACGCACTAAAGACCAGGAGCAAACGTCTCAGGCCATCGCTGCCCAGGCCAAGGAGAAGTCAAATCAGAGACAGTAGAACAATGGAAGGAGGGCCCCGGGTATGAAAAGCTTTGGGTGAATATGGCCAACGACTTCCTGGAACTTGGAAACAAGGCCACAATGAAGGCCATCCACCGCTTGTGCCCTGACTTTTCTCCTGTCCATATGAAGATGGAGTTCTTTGAGCTATAGGACAAAACCGAGCATGAAGGCACTGGGTAGAAAGATGCTGAGGGGGAAGGTGCTATTGATGGGGCCCCTAAAAAGGGTGAGCTTGACGTTTCTTCTCCCCTCCTGGACACTCCTCATTTTGAGAGTGGGGAGGACTAATCTCCGAGCCATTACTTCCCCAACACTTGAGTTTTTGTAAACTTTTTACTTATTCTTTTTGTCGACTTACATTGGGTGGATGATCCCCTCTTTTTGTAATGGGATGATGACCCCTTCTTGTACATCTTCTGGACATATGAATGTAAATTATTTTTTGTGTACTTCTGCAAGTTTGTTATTATTCTCGACATTTGTGCCACGTCATTCTCTATCTTGCATGGTTTTTAGAGTCGTAAAATTTTGGAAAGTTGTAAAAAAAAAAATTCTCTAAACAAAACTTCAAGAGTTACTCATCTCTGTTTAGGAGTTGTAAAAAAAAACTTCTCTAAACAAAAACTTCAAGAGTTACTCGTCTCTGTCCAGGGCCTTGGACCACTACCTCCCCAGTCGGGGACACGAGTTGATCGTGAGAAAATCGTGTCGTGGACTTAGAAGGATGGTTTCCTAGAGCCCCTGGTCCTCTTAGTCCACAGAGATTCAACACAATGATTGGTTTCTCGTGGCCGGTCATAGGCGAGTTCTCTCTAGTCAAGTTCATTCTTGAACCTTTTCAGGTTATCTCGTTTTTAGCCCATGCAGGAGCACCTTCCCCTTTAAAATGTTAGACTTATCATTGACTGGTGGGGAGAGGTACTTAGTTACAGGTCCTCAGACCCGATCAATACCCCGCTCTTGGTGGTTGATCTTAGTATTTTCCCGGGTACGGACTATTGACCTCCGGAAAGGGTCTGGTTGTCACCCTCGATGTTGAGCGATGGGATTAGTCTTGGAGAGAGTCCTCCGTGACGTTGAGTGTCGGGAGACCATTTAGGGAAAATCACCCGCGACCCTGTGGGCCGGGATGCTGTTTACTTGAGGAACACAAGGCATATTGTACAAAACTTCTTCTTTATTTGGATAAGCAAAAACTATTACACCGTAGAAAGCAAAAGTTATTTACAAAGGGGAATCTTCCCCATAGAAGTAGCGCTTCAGATGATCGGCGTTCCACAGGTGCCTGAGTAGCACACTGTCCTCTATTTCAAGATCGTAGGTGCCTGGACGCTTGATCCTGGTGACCCTATATGGACCTTCCCAAGTAGGGGCTAGCTTTCTGGAACCTTGTTCTTTGGTGGTCAGAGTGAATTTTCTAAGAACAAGATCACTGATGTCAAAGGAGCGAGGGTGGACTCATCGGTCGTAGTATCTTGCTACCATCTGGTAGTAGGCAGCTTGCCGAATCTGGGCTTTTTCCCTTCGCTCTTCGAGGAGGTCAAGGCTCAGTGATAACACCGTATTATTCTTGATTTGATCAAAGGCCTCGGTAGTTCGGAGAGTCTGCACGCTCATTTCCGTGGGGATGACGGCCTCGGAGCCGAAAGTAGATTGTAACGATGTGTTTACCCTAGTCCGAATCCAAGGTTACCTCTTCTGAGCGTCAAACCCTAGATTCTTAAATCCAACCCTAATACCTTAACAAGCATATTGAAGTTGTCATAAAATGATAAACACAATCCGATTTAAAAGCAAACAACTGTTAAAGAAACATATATTAAACCAAACAAGTATTTACACAACAACATCGATCCCTAGCAAATATTTATATAATCTAACGTGATCTTAGCCATTGGAACATTAAACCAAGAGGGATTAATCATCATTCACAATAAACATTAAGTTACAAAGAGAGAAACAAAGAGAGAAATATCAAATCTTAAAGTCGAGTGGTTTCTACTTTCGCCGAAGATCGATCCGCTAGTGTTTTCTCTTCCCGAATGATGAATCTCCTATTTGAGCTCTTCAAGAATGGCCAAGAATCACCTCCTAAGGGTTAGGGACGTCCAACATCCAAGAGGACTTTAATGGAAATTAGGGGAAAATGTTTTATAGGTGCAAGGTTTCAAAATATCTAAAAATATCTATTGATGTGCAGAGGTCACCACCTAGGCAATGGAATCTTCGCCTAGGAAGAGGTTAAGTTGGTTAAGGTTCTGCCGTTCCAACGCCTAGGTGGTAGAATTTCCGCCTAGGCAGAGGGGCTGCTCCAAAGTTTTTGTCTCTTTTCCGCCTAAGCTGTGGAATTTCCGCCTAAGCTGTGGAATTTCCACCTAGGCCGAGGGACTGCTCCAAACCTTCTGCCTCTTCTTGGCCTAGGCGGTGGAATTTTCGCCTAGGCCGAGGGACTGCAATCTTGAAACCTTATTTCTTCATCATTTTTTTACCCTTTTTTCACCGTTTTCGCTCGTTTATCTCTTATTTGCGTCCCTACACCTGAATTACATAAAAACAAACTAAAAAACAATTAATTATAACTAAAACACTCGAAAACTATCAAATCTAATTTAGAAGTAGATATGTATTTTACACCTATCAAATACCCCAAAACTTGAAATTTTGCTAGTCCTCGAGTAAAACACCCTAACACTAAATTAAACTAACTACCCTAATTAACCTACGACTAATCTAAAAAGGAAAAATTTAACAAGAAGAAGTATATACATGCGAGTTCCAAATTCAATCTAATAGACCAAATTGGTCCTCCCTCAACATCTCTCAATCTGATCAAGTTCGGGAAATAATACACACCAAGTGGTGTTCTAGAATTTCAACAATCAATTTCAATAACAACCATTCTAGATCCATTGAAAATGTGTGTGTGTGAGAGCTCAAATGTATAACTAACCAAACTCCAGATTGGATAATTCAGTAGACAAGTTCATGACTTAAACCTTAAAGGATTCAGGAAAATCATACACTTGACTGGGCTCGACTATCTACTAATGTAGGTTTGGACATTCACAGAGATCAATAGGGCTTGGTTTTGCTTTGGAGAACGACCAAGGGTATCGCAGGAATAGAAAATAGCAAATCGTTATAATTGAACGATACCCGAGGCACAAACGCTTGTCACTATCTCACTCTTGTAACCCTATACGTTTAAAAATATAACCCTGAACAAGAATTTAAGAATGCCGTATTCATTTGTCGAAAGAAACAGAATTAAAAACTATATGCTCATAGTTGTTGTTGTTGTTGTTGCTTTTTTTTTTTTTTTTTTTTTTTTTTTTTTTTTTACCGCAAGTGTACCCCCAAACTTATTCGAATTTGTAAAATTTTAGGGGCGTGCAAATAGAACTAAAAGATTAACAATTAAATACGCTAATATCAAACCAATAACATATCGTCCGAAACTCTTATCGCTCACTTCAAGTCAGCATTAGTCTATGCTACTTGATTTCACTCAATTTTGACTTTTAGGCTTAGCGACAATTGTTTAGAAAAAATTAATTGGATAGAGTATTGAAACGTGTTCAGAATTGAAAAGTTTATCGGTTTCGACAGGGGAACGAGGTAATAAATTTTTCAGGTTAGCTACAAAAGGTTCAAGCGATAAAGGTGAAGGCCTAAATCCTGTCTCCAGAATTACCTTAACTAGGATTTTGCCTCAAGTCTACCACAAATCAAGTTCTAGATTCTTTTTTTCTGTCATGAACTTATTACTAAATAATCAACGTCAAATCATTCCAATAATTATACACTGGGTCCATGCGATCGTGCGAATTTAGGATCATAATAATTTTAACTAATCGACATGCTAAGCACACAAAACACACATGACTAGCATTATTCCCAACCTCGATATACAATTAAGAGATAATTTTCATCATCGGGAAACGGCCTTAGACGAATTCAACAACTCATCAAACATATACAACTTCATACATAAACAAATCTACATTACTCTAAATACTAACATACATATTCTAAACTAAGAATTTAACATGCATAAACAAAAATTAAAATAAAACTTAACTAAAATTTGAAGTTTTACATACAAAAAATATTTCCATCCTTCACATCTTTCTTTAACAACACAAAACGTGATGTACATTCCCCCCAAACTTAAAAGATGCAGTGTCCTTACTGACTAAGTAGCGAACCCAATAACAATTTATAGCAATAACAAGTAAAATTGAGTGTCGACACATACCTAGGGGTTAAGACTTAAAAGTCTCACCCCTTACCGTTCGTTGGGAGGAAAGTCATCACCACCACTATGACGTCGGAATGGAAATTGTGGCGGTTGCAAAAGGTGTGGCGGCACATGCCGAAGCGGTCGCACATGAACCTGTGGATTTGATCTTGCGTACACACTAATTACAATGTTTCAACAAAATATAAACATGTAGCATGCAATTTTGTTTCACACAATTTAACAATCCATTAAAAACTTAGTTTATCACCAAAAATCAAACCAAAATCCCATAGAGAATGAAGAAAATCGTGAAAATAGGGTTTGAAAATTGATTTTTGGTGGATGAATTGGGGTGGAAATCACAAATTTTGTAAATGGAATGATGAATTTGAGGGTTTGAAACGGTTTGGAATGATGAAAATGGAGAAATTTTGGAGTTTTTGAAGTGGTTGGGGGGGTTTTGTAATAGTAGGATGCTTTTAAACAAACAGAGGCCTCACCGCTGTGCCAGTGTGAGCGCCTTTTTAAACCTTAACATTTTGTTGTTTCACCGCCTCGGCGGTGAAACGTTTATGCTAAAAACTTGACATCCTGAATTTTCACCGCCTAGGCGGTGAGCCTGCAACTGAATTGTCATTTTTTTCTTCAAATTTTCACACAAAAGCTCCACACCATACATTTTCACTTTGCTTTTTCAATGATTTTAAGTGCGAAATACATCTCCGAATATCCTCACTCCTTAATTCTCCTCTAAACACGCTCCGAGACCATTTTGGCCTCCAAAAAAAATAATTAATAGCAAAAATCGGGTAAAATTTGATACCCTCAATTTTGGATTAAAAAAAAACGTTACTTGCTTGCTTTACCGTCCCTAGCTGGACCTATTTAAAATAAAAATAAAGTAAAAGAATTATTTGGATTAATATTCAACTACTTAGTCGCACTATCAATTCTACACATTCAACACCGTCCCCGACAACGGCGCTAAAAACTTGTACGTCGAGGCGTTTACACGCTCGCATATTGACTACTCGCAAGTGCACAAAGTTCAGTTTTAATATAGTGGATCGTTCAAGATTAGATATTGTTCCCACAGAGATGGGTTGAATAATTGAATACCACAATTTACATAGTCTCCTATTATCCAGACGGTTAAAAAAATATTTTAAAATTAAACTAATTTAAACTAAGCTAAACTACAATTAGTGGGTTAATCCTAACTACGTTGATTAACTAGGAATTGATTTCATTCACTTAATACATGTTTGATTTTGTTTTAGTTAACAATAACGGAGTTTATAGTATCCGATATCTCGGTTCGTAAACTCCTCCGCCACCTCTCCTGAGTATAAGACAGGGGAATACGCGACTTCGTGTCAACGAAAAAGTCTCCCTCAACGTCTTAACAACTCTAGGTCGCGTGAGTCTTGCCCCAACGTCATCGATTGCACACTTACTAACGCCCTCCCAGGTCGTTAGATCGTAACGATGTGTTTAACCTAGTCCAAATCCAGTGTTACCTCTTCTGAGCGTCAAACCCTAGATTCTCAAATTCAAACCTAATACCTTAATAAGAATATTGAATTTGTCATAAAATGATAAACACAATCGGATTTAAAAACAAACATCCATTAAAGAAACATATATTAAACCAAACATGTATTTACACAACTACACCGATCCCTAGCTAATATTTATCTAATCTACCATGATATTAGCCATTGGAACATTAAACCAAGAGGGATTCATCATCATTCATAATAAAACATTAAGTTACAAAGAGAGAAACAAAAAGAGAAAGATCAAATCTTAAAGTGGAGTGGTTTCCACTTTCACCAAAGATCGATCCGCTAGTGTTTCCTCTTCTCGAATGATGAATCTCCTCTTTGAGCTCTTCAAGAATGGCTAAGAATCACCTCCTATGGGTTAGGGACGTCCAACATCCAAGAGGACTTTAATGGAAATTAGGGGAAAATGTTTTATAGGTGCAAGGTTTCAAAATATCTGAAAATATCTTTTGCTGTGCAGAGGTCACTGCCTAGGCAGAGGTTAAGTCGGTTAAGGTTCTGTCGTTCCACCGCCTAGGCGGTGGAATTTTCGCCTAGGCCGAGGGGCTGCTCCAAATTTTCTACCTCTTTTCCGCCTGGGCGGTGGAATTTTCGCCTAAGCCGAAGGACTGCTCCAAACCTTCTGTCTCTTCTCGGCCTAGGCGGTGAAATTTTTGCCTAGGCTGAGGGACTACAATCTTGAAACCTTGTTTCTTCATCATTTCTTCACCGTTTTTCCACCGTTTTCACTCGTTTGTCTTATATTTGCGTCCCTACACCTGAATTACATAAAAAATAAACTAAAAAGCAATTAAATATAACTAAAACACTTGAAAACTACTAAATCTGGTTTAGAAGTAGATAGGTATTTTACACCTATCAGCCATCGCAAAAGGTGTTTCTCTAGTTGGAATTCTTGGAGTGGAGTGGTACGCCTAGAGGACAGGGTAGATGTCTTTCACCCACCATATTTTGACTTATCAAGTATTGTTTTCAACCCGTGTAAGAGGGTCTTGTTTGTAACCTCCACTTAACCATTTGATTGAGGGTGGCCAGGGGAGGCAAAGTTCATCCTGATCCTTAACTCTACACAGAAGGCGATAAAGAGAAAGTTATCGAACTGGGTACCAATATCGGACACAATTTCTCTTGGGACCCCAAACCGGCACATTATGCTCTTCCATGCAAAGTCACATATTTTTTCCTTGGTGATTCGCGCCAGTGGCTCGGCCTCGACCCACTTTGTGAAATAATCAACTGTGACGATCAGGAACTTCTTCTGCCCGGTCCCTTGGGGAAAGGGCCTGAGTAGGTCAATGCCCCACTGAGCAAATGGCCATGGACTTGTCATCAGAACCAGCACGATAGAAAGAGCATGAGGGTGCAGGGAAAATCTCTAACACTTATCGCATTTCTTAACGAATTCCATGGCATCCTCATGTATTTTGGGCCAGAAATATCCTTGGTGAAGTAGTTTTCTGGCGAGGGACCTGCCCCCCCCCCCGAGTGGTTGCTGCACAATCCTTCGTCAGTCTTGCTTAGGACATACTTGGCTTCTTCAAGATGGAGACATCTGGAATAGGGGTCTGAGAATGACTTTCGATAAAGAACATCATCAATAAGAGTGTACCTTACTGCCCGATAGCGTACCCTCCTAGCCTTCGTCCAATTTCCTAGGAGGTTACCTCGCTCCAGGTATTGCTTGATTGGATCCATCCAAGTTGACTGATCAGTGAGTTCATGGATAGTGGCCACAGGATATGAGGCTACAGTGCTTGGGGTGTCAAGATACTCTACAAGGATGCTCATCTTTAGAGTCCACTCTACCGCTGAGGCTAGATTTGCCAGGGCATCAACGTGTCTGTTCTCTTCGTGCGGGATTGGAGACCCTTGAATTTTTTTAACATTCATCATAAGTGTTCCAACCCTTTCCAAGTATGCCAACATACTCAGATCCTTTTCCCTGTAGCCACTGTTCACCGGGTTAACCACGAGTTGCGAGTCACAAAAGACCATGAGAGTTTGCACATTGAATTCTCTCGCCTAACGGAGACCAGCGAGCAAGGCTTCGTACTCAAATTCATTGTTCGTAGCCCTGAACCTGAGTTGGAGAAAATATTCAATAACTTCTTTATCAGGGGCTACCAGAATTATTCCCGCCCTACAGCCGCTCACATTGGATGATCCATCTGTGAATAGCTGCCATGCTGTCGGGTCAAAGTCGCATGGGTTGGAGGAGGTCCCCAGGCCTCCCGGAGATGGAGGCCTCTGATGATTTACTTCTAGAACCTACTCTTTTGGGAAGATAAGTTCTACAATGAAATCGGTGAGGACTTGGTCTTTGATGGCCGTTCTCGGCCGATATTCAATATGGAACTGTCCCAGCTTAAAGCTGTACTTCATCAACCTTCCTAAGACATCAAGAGAATACATGATTTTATTTAGAGATTGGTCGGTCAAAACCTCAAGTGTGCGCCTGAAAATATTGCTGGAGTTTTCTAGAGGCGATCAGTAGGGCATAGGCCAACTTTTCAAATTTCGAGTATCTGGTCTCAACATCCAGGAGGACCCTGTTGGAGTAGTACACCAGGTTCTGAACACCATTTTTCTCTCTTACCAGGGTTGCACTCACCGCTGTTGAGGAAACAGAAATGTATAAGAACAACTCCTCCCCCACCTTGGGAGTGCTGAGTAGGGGAGCTGAGAAGAGGTAACGTTTCAGATCACAAAATGCAGCTTCACACTCACTTGTCTAGTTAAAGTCTTTGTTCCCACGAAACACCTTAAAAAATAGTAAACACTGCTTTAAAGACTTAGAGATGAACTGGTTCAGGGCCGCAAGCCTGTTGGTCAACATTTGGATCTCCTTCTTTGAGCAGGGCGAGGACATGCCGAGTATAGCGATAATCTGGTCAGGGTTGGCATCAATTTCACACTGAGAAACCATATAACCAACGAACTTCCCAGTAGAGACGCCGAAGATACACTTGGTGGGGTTGAGCTTCATCCGGTGGGTTCTCAATGTGTCAAAACATTTCTGGAGGTGCGCCAGGTGATCGGGAGCTCTTGAGCTTTTCACCAGTATATCATCAATGTAAACCTCCATGGTCTTGCCAATCTCCTCCTTGAATATCTTGTTGACCAACCTCTGATAGGTGGCTCCGGTGTTGCGCAGGCTGAAAGGCATCACCTTGTAGCAGTATGTCCCCCTGTCCATAATGAAAGACGTCTTGCTCTTATCAGGGGGAATAGGGGGATCTGATTGTAGCAGGCATAGGTATCCAGAAAGCTAAGGAGTGCGTTACCCGCCGTGGTATCTATGATAAGATCAATCATTGGCAGACGAAAAAAGTCTTTGGGGCATGCCTTGTTGAGGTCCTTAAAGTCAATGCAGAGTCTCCATTTGCCTCCGGCTTTAGGGGCGAGCACAACATTGGACAGTCAGTCCAGAAATGTCACCTTGATAAGTGTAAATTACCTATCTATTTTCAATCCGAACATTATTAGTTTTTGAGTATGTTTAGTACGTTTTAATATATTTTTATGTGTTTTTGTCTAAATCAAGTGTTTGAGGTGAAAAAGTATGTAAAAGGATCAAAAAACGATCAAATCGGATCAAGAACTGTGGAAAAATGGTGAAAATGTGCAAAGCCGGTACAGATGCTGTAACTTTAAGGCTATTTTTTACTATGATTCAATTCAATTTTGGAAACACTCAAAACTTGGAAGTTGTAAATATTTCTCTTAGCTTTCCATTTGATTTTGAATCACCTCAATCGAAGTTCGGCAAAGAAATTACAACCAAAACAAGAAAGTGTGTCACCATCTAAGCGAAAATACCACCGCCTAGGCGGTCACCTCTGTGCCAGATATATTATTTTAGATATTTTAGGATATTTTGATCCCTCTTTCCCCTCCTCTCCTCTCCATTCGTCCAAGACACCTCTATAGACTTTAGGAAGTTAGATTGAGAGGTTTTAGGAGTGCTCATTCAAATCCAAAGGAGAAGATCATGTCGCAACGAAGGAGGAGCGATCTCGGAACGTTTTTAGCGATAAATCTTCAGCCTAGGCTAAGTTTCTCTTGTTCCTTCTTTTATTTCTTAAGTTAGGATTGTTGTTTGAGCATGTTTAGCTTAATTTTTATTGTATAATCGAGTATGGCCATGAGCTAAACGGGTTTTTGTCTAAGGATTAATGTAATTTATAAAAGTATTATTTTGTTGAGTTTGTGTTCGGTTAGTGATTGTTCTTCATTATTTTGATTGTGTTTGTCGTATTGTTTGTTTATTATACTTCGAATGATGTCATGAGAATACGGAGTTTGACAAATCCCGGATTCGGACTAGAATAGACAAACGCCACGATCCAATAACCCAAGAGGGAATTGGATTGTGGACAATCAATGACATTGGGGCAAGACTCACGTGACCTAGGGTCGTTAAGAAATTGAGGGAGACTTCTTTGTTGACTCGAAGTCATGTATTCCCCTATCTTACACTCGGGAGAGGTGACGATGGAGTTTTGGAACTGAGATTGTCGATAGGGTAAACACGACACGACGATCCAATGACCCGATTGGGAGTTGGATTGTCTGCAATCAATGACGTTGGGGCAAGACTCACCTGACCTAGGGTCATTAAGACGTTGAGGGGGACTTCTTCGTTGACACGAAGTCGAATTATATCCCTTGTCTTATACTCAAAAGAGGTGACGAAAGAGTTTACGAACTGAGATTATTGGATAAGTCGAACACCGTTAACGTAAACTAAAATGGGACCAAACATATTTTTGTAAACAAAAGTTAATCCCTAGACAATACTTTCCCTAAACATCTCATAATTGTATTAGTATAGTTAATTTAATTACTTTAATTAACTTAGTATTAGTATTATTAATTTTAAACACATTCTTTTTTGCCTAGATAAAATTAGGGCATGATAAATGCGGTACTCAATTATAGTCAAAACCAATCCCTATGGACATGATACCCCTACTCTCCCAATCTATACTAAAACTTGACCTCGTATACTTGTGAGTGAAAGTAGCGACGTATTCATGCGCTACCAAGTTTTTGGGGCCGTTGCTAGGGATTGTGTTTTTTGGTTATTATTGATATTGTGAGTAAATGATTGAATTTTACTTTAGGCATTTTTAGTATTTATAACTTTTTTATTTATAGTTGTTGTTTTTCTTTTCCTGCAGGGTGCTTGAAAATGCTAGATCAACATGTGCTCTTGCGTTTCTTTTAACGGGATTCCGAGCCATATTACTGTGATTGAGATCGTTACAAGGATTTGCTACTCCAGTGTCCGAATTACGGATTCCCGAGAGAGTGTCAACTACTGAACTTCCTCGATGGGTTACAAGTTGCAACCAGAATGTGGGTTGAAAGAGGAAACGGTACCACCTCTTTCAACCAACTAACTACGGACAAAACCCATTGGATGTTGAAAGACATGGTGGCCTTTGATTATCAGAGTTTCAATTCTATGACGCCATGGATTGATACCCCGAATGAATTTGTTGAGTCTTCTCCTGGCCTGGAGAAAATATTTGTTGATTTTATTGGGGATACTCAGGCGTTTTAGAGGAAGACGAATGACCAGCTAAATGAGCACGAGAATCGTCTCGACAACATTGAGACGATTTGCACTGAAATCGATGCGATCGTAACGTCTCTTTAGATGCAAGTTAGTCAGATAATCTGCTTGATTGAGATCAATTCAGACTCGGTGGCACCTGGAGATTCACAAGCCACATTCAATGAAAGCCACCGTGAGGAACCAGAGACAAGCGGGAGGTACTGGGATGAGATTGACGGAGATTCATACATTAATTGTTATCATTTTTGCCATTCGAATTCCAGTTGGTGACACCGCACTCGATCCAAGACGATCATATTTATGAGGATCCGATGTGGCTCATTGATCCTTTGCCGCCGCTAGCAACGTTCCTCCATGCCTACCAAGTACATGAATCGGTGGAGTATCTTGTTGAAAGCTCGAGCTATACATTGCCACATCTCGCCAGTCTTGAGGGCGTACTGAACCAAGGCCCGTATATGATGTTGTACGACACTTACTATGAGCGGAAGCCGCTTTTTGACAAGCACTTCGGCGTGTCAGGCTGACGACCATAAACCAAGCACTTCTTGGGAGGCAACTTAAAGAAAAGAATAAGTTAGATCCGTCATAACCGATTTAATTCGGAGGCGAGAGTCTCTTGCCTCTCAGGTACGTGTTCTAAACCCTAGTCTTCATTATAATGCTTTATCATGTCATTGGAATCGCCGACTAGGTTATTATGGGCATTTCCTATTTGATTCAGGTGTGATGTGTAGCATTTTTTAGTATATGTTTTAGTTAGTATGTTTTATTGTTTCTACGTGTGCATGTCTGTTTAGGATAGTTGTTGTGTTATGTGCTGAGTTGTGACGTCATCTGGGTCATTTACCCGATGATGAGTCTGTCCCCTGATTGTTTATTGAGGTCGAGTGTAAAACTCATCCATGTATGTTCTGTGTGCTCAACATTATGTTTTAGTAATAGTTATTATAGATCCTACTTGAACGAGCACGTTAACTCAATGTAAAACTGTCTAATCGATTTGAAAACGATTATCTGTCACCTAAATTCATAACATTAGGGTTTCTAGAACTTGATTTGGGGGAAATTCGAGGCAAAATCCTAGGCAAGGTAGTTCAGAAGACATGTTATAGGCATTCATTTTCTTGCTTGAGCCTTTTAAGCTAACCATGTTAAATGTTTATCTCTCGTTACCCTGTCGAAGCCTAAATACCAATACCCTAGCCCGATGATCTTTTTTCAAACCTTAATCGCTGAATTTAAAGGTACATTTAAGTGAATCAAGTTAACAATTGCAAATGCTACTTGATGTGAGCGGTTGGGTTTAGGGTGAACTTCAGATTGGTTCGGTATTCAAGTACTCACTTGTCATTTTTCGTTTGTTTTAACCACACCCGTGAAATTATAATAATCGAATAAGTTTGGGAGTGTGGTTAGTTAAAAAAAAAAAAAAAAAAAAAAAACTATGTAAATATTGTTTATTTACGTTTCTTTTTAAAAAGTGAGTACGTCGGTCTTAAATGCATGTTCAGGATTGTTTTCCAATCTAATATGGGGGTTTCGAGTGTGAGAGTGCCAAGCAATGTGCCTTGGGTAACGTCAAGTTAACGACGTTAACCCGTTTTCTCTTTTAAATTTACCCTTAGCCATTTGTCCTAAACCGAACCAAAACCTATTGATTTTTTTGAACTTTCAATCCTATATTAGTGGAGAATAGATCCCAGGCTAAGCCTATGGATTCCCTATACCTTCGGGTTTTCTCTGTCATGCACTTATATGGTGGATAATCCAATCCGATTAACGGACAGTTATATATTTGAGTTTTAAACACACACACACACACACACACGCACTTTAGCAGGATCTATAACGGCATTTACTATTATAAATGTTAAAATTCTAGAACATTACATGATGTGTTTTTATGCCTGAACTCAATAGGATTGGGGGCCGATGAGAGATATTTCGTTTGGCCGGTAGATGATACTCAAAACTTGCACATATTTGTTTATCGTGTTTTTTATTTTTAGTTTTTAGTTATATTTTATTTTATTGCATGGGTGTTTTGCTCGAGAACTAGCAAAATTATGAGTTTGGGGGTATTTGATAGGTGTAAATTACTTATCTATTTCCATTCCGAACGTTGTTAGTTTTTGAGTATGTTTAGTATGTATTAATATGTTTTTATGTGTTTTTATCTAAATCAGGTGTTTGAGGTGAAAAAGTATGTAAACGGATAAAAAACGATCAAATCGGATCAAGAACGGTGGAAAAAGAGTGAAAATGTGCAAAGCCGATACAGGTGCTATAACTTCAAGGCTATTTTTTACTATGATTTAATCCAATTTTGGAAACACTCAAAACGTGGAAGTTGTATATCTTTCTCGTAGCTTTCCATTGGTTTTTGAATCCCTTCAATCGAAGTTCGGACGAAAAAGTTACAGCCAAAACAAGAAAGTGTGTCACCGCCTAGGCAAAAATACCACCGTCTAGGCGAAAAAAGTGCAGAATCAAGCCTAAACTCACTGTTGTTCTACCGCCTAGGCAGAAATTCCACTGCCTAGGCGGTCACCTCTGCGCTAGATTAGATATTATTTTAGATATTTTAGGATATTTTTATCCCTCTTTCTCCTCCTCTCTTCTCCATTCGGCCAAGACACCTCTATAGACTTTAGGAGGTTAGATTGAGAGGTTTTGGGAGTGCTCATTCAAATCCTAAGGAGAAGATCACGTTGCAACGAATGAGGAGCAATCTCGGAACATTTTTAGCGATAAATCTTTGGCCTAGGCTAAGTTTCTCTTGTTCCTTCTTTTGTTTCTTAACTTAGGATTGTTGTTTGAGCATGTTTAGTTTAGTTTTCATTGTATAATCGGCTATGGCCATGAGCTAAGCGGATTTTTGTCTAGGGATTAATGTAATTTATAAAAGTGTTGTTTTGTTGAGTTTGTGTTTGGTTAGCGGTTGTTCCTCGTTATTTTGATTATGTTTGCCGTATTGTTTGTTTATTATGTTTAGAATGATGTTATGAGAATACAAGATTTAACAAATCTCGGATTTAGACTAGAATAGACAAACGCCACGATCCAATAACTCGGGAGGGAATTGGATTGTGGACAATCGATGACGTTGGGGAAAGACTCACGTTACCTAGGGTTGTTAAGACGTTGAGAGAGGCTTCTTCGTTAACTTGAAGTCATGTATTCCCCCATCTTACACTCGGGAGAGGTGACGGTTGATTTTTAGAACTGAGATTATCGATAGGATAAACACGACATGACGATCCAATGACCCGGTCAGGAGTTGTATTGTGTGCAATCAATGACGTTGGGGCGAGACTCACGTGACCTAGGGTCGTTAAGACATTGAGAGGGACTTCTTCGTTGACACGAAGTGGCATTATATCCCTCGTCTTATACTCAAGAGAGGTGGCAGGGGAGTTTACAAACTGAGATTGTCGGATAAGTCGAACGCCGTTAACGTAAACTAAAACGGGACCAAACATATTTTTGTAAACAAAAGTTAATCCCTAGGCAATACTTTCCCTAAACATCTCATAATAGTATTAGTATAGTTAATTTAATTAGTTTAATTAACTTAGTATTAGTATTATTAATTTTATTCAATTTATCTTCGCCAAGATAAAATTAGGGCATGATAAACGCGGTACTCAATTATAGTAAAAACCAATCCCTGTGGACACGATAACCCTTACTCTCCCGATCTATACTAAAACTTCACCTTGTATACTTGCGAGTGAAAGTAGCGGCGTATTCACGCGCTACTACACCTCCTTCACAACACTAGACTTGATTAATTTCTGCATTTCTTTTTCGATGATTTTCTGGCATTCAGGGTGGAACTTCTTCCTCTTTTGTCTGACTGGAGGATGGTGTGGGTCCGCGTGCAGCCTGTGCATAGACACTTTTGGATCAATTCCAGGGAGCTCATCATAAGACCAAACGAATACATTGATGTTCTTTCGTACTAGCTTTGTGAGCTCAGCCCATTATCTTGGGGCGAGCTTGGCTCATACCCTGACAGTTCTCTCTTTAAGAGTTGGGTGAATCGAAACTTCAACCAAGTCTTCATGTGGGCGAAGGCCTGGTTTCTCATCTCTGGGGTTATCAATCAGAACCAGGACTTCTTCAGCATCTAGGGCTATGAGCTCAGGAGTTGCCTGCTCACACCCTTGGGGGTTAGGCCCCACCACTAGTTGTTGTTTCTTTCGTTACAGTGCCCTCCGAGCACAAGCGTGTGATACCACTTGGTCACCTCTGACCTCTCCGATCCCTTGATTAGTGTGAAGTTTCATGACTTGATAGTACGAAGAGCAAACAACCTTGAATGCTGAGACGGTCGGTCTCCCCATGATAGCGTTATAAGGTGACGGTCTGTCCATAATTAAGAACTTAGCCCATATCATCACGAACTTTAGAGTTGTCCCAATCGTGACAGGCAAGGAGACCCATCCGAGGGAATTGACCACTTCTCCCCCAAAACCATCTAGGGGGACCTAGTGGGTTGCAGGCTACCTGCTTCTGTTCCCAACTTGTTAAAGGCCTATTTAAAGATGATGTCGGCTGAACTCCCTCCGTCGACCAAGATGCGCTCCATCCTGAAATAATTGACCACGGTAGTGATGACTAGGGCATCCTCGTAGGGCGTATGTACCCCTCGGAGGTTGGCCTCACTGAAGGAGATAACATTGTGTGTGGCAACATCTACAATCCTAACTTCATATACGTCTTCGTCTGGCCCTTCGCTCATGTCTCTTTCTAGAAGATGATGTTTCACTCCCGGAGTTGAGTCCACCATGGATGACGTTAATCTCTCCATCCACATGTTGTTGATTGTCCCCAGCGTCTGCCCTTTGGGGCTGCGGACAAGGGTGGTTCCCCCGTCTCCTCTAAGCCTGAGGCTCTACCGACAGTTCTTCCTCGGCGGGGCGCTCCTGATTTCCCCTCTGGACGTAGTTCCCAAGATAACATCTTCGGATGAGGGCTTCGATTTCCTACTTTAGCTGGAAGCAGTCCTCAGTAGAGTACCCCCGGTACCGGTGAAATGCACAGTACTTGGCTATTACCCTTCTGAAGATGACGACTATTGAGGCCGTAAGCGGGGTGAACCTTTGTTGGCGATGCCCTAGGGGAGGAAGTGGTCTTTTTTTCCTGGTTAAGGGTCCCAATCTTCCTTCTACCTGTAACCTTCTTGAGCCTTGGGTTTGATTTAAACCTCTATTCCTTGGTTCCCTCGGCTGGTTTGCCACTTCCCTCTCTTTCCTAGTGGCAGTACAGAGGTCAGCACCATGGAATCTAATTTCACAATCTAGAGCTTGATCGAGTGTGAGAGCAGGGTTGGAGCAGAGGTCGTAGGATAATCTCTGATGCCGGAGCCCGTCAACAAAGACATTTAGCACAACAGCATCAGGAAAGTCATCACACAAATTTGTTTCTCGATTGAAACGCTTAACGTAATCACCCAAAGATTCAGTGGGCTCTTGCCGAAGAGTAAGGATATGAGCCACAGTCCTTGACCTCTGCCGAGAACGACTGAAACGAGCTAGGAACAACTGCTCGAGTTCCCTGAAGGTGAAGATAGACGCTGGCCTCAAATCCTGGAACCACGATCTTGCAGCACCTAAAAGGGTGATGGGAAAGGCTCTGCACCGCAAAGCTACAAAGGCCACCTGGATGTCCATATGAGACTTGAAATAGATAGGTGGTCAACGGGATCTGAAGTCCTGGACTCATCTGGGGTGAAGTGCCTCGACGCTACTTCTTCCAGAACTTCATCCACAAAAGGAAAATTCACCTCCAGAATAACACCCGGTCCTACCAGGCCTCTTTGCATCTCCTGGAGATGGGCTTCTAGGTTGGTCAGGAGACGCTCCACAGCCTCCCCTGTTTGAGGCTCTCCCTAGATCCGACTGTCTGCAGCTCGGGCCGCAGGGTGATGATAGGGAGGTGAGTAGGAGTCAACCTCATGCTCACGCCGACCTCTGTGATTGAACCTGATATGTAAGACCCGACTTTTGCATGTGCATAATTTTTAGTTGCATTTTAAAATATTTAAAAAATAACGGGGTGCATTGTGTCATTTAATGTTTACTTAAAAAATTTTAGGGGTCAATTATCATTTTTAAAATATTAATTTTAGACTTTGGGCTTAAATGATATCTTAAATATAATTGGGGGGGAGATTAATGTAATTTGGAAAAAAAATCCATTCCTTGGGATAAATATAAAAAGAAAAAAAAAAAACCTGTGGCCTTGAGTTGCCCAAAAAAAAATAAAAAAAATAGTGGCTTTTGTTGGAGTTCACACACACACACACACACATATATATATATATAAACACACACATTTATATGTGTATTCCAGCCGAAACAAACAGGAAAAAAAGAAAAGAAAAAAAAAGGGTTCGGCCAAAAAGAAAAAGGAACAAAAACAGGTAACCTTCATATTCATATATATATGATGATGGTATTTTTTGGCACCTCTGAGTCAGCACTTGGGACTCAGCCACATGTCAACCCTCACAATGACAGGGACGCATTCCAGAATCCACAACACCACGCTGGAGTATACGCCGACTACGGCTCTGCCCTGGAATCTTATTTGTACCAAGAGAGGAGCGAGGAGCCCAGCACGGACATGCTGCTTTGAGCTCTGCACCATGCCCTAGGTGACCAATTTCAGGGACTCAGCCGTTCATCTCGATTGGCTCCCCTTTTCACCTTGTTTCTTCTCCATGACTCCACGGATCTTCGCTTTCTTCCACCAGCTCACCGCCGCAGGCTTGACAAAGGCTCGTGGGCTTCACCAAATGGGCCCAAAAGCCCAAGCCCAACGATTATCTCCTAAATGCCCCGGATTATCTGCTAAACACAGGGTTTCAACTAATTAACCATGTTTAGGCCTGACTAATCATCTCCAACACCTATATATATTGGGGGCTATGTAAGCCTGAGGTACGCTTGAATACACTGACATTACGCACGAGTTCATTTGTTTACTTATCGCATTACTGTACATTTTCTCTCTGAGCACTGATTACTACGCCGGAGGGGCTTTACCAAGGTAAAACCCAGTCTGAGCCTTCTATAGGTACACTTCCTGAGGAGTGGGACTTTGGATATAGCAGGTCAGTCCCTCCAGGACCCAACATATCTCACCCGAAGAATTTCCAACCGATGACTCCACCTCAGCAGGAGGACCCACCCGTCATCCGATTGGACCATACTCAAGGTGTGTACCAGTTTTATGCACCAACAATATATATATAGTGTCAAAATAAAATAATTATCACGTTTTATTTATGCGACTAACTATACAGACAAGTATATATGTAAATTTATATGTAAAAAATATATACGTGGATTCAGGAAATATACTAGGTATAGATATATTTAACTTGTAAATAATACAATTTAAAATAAACATTGTAAATTTTACTAAAACGACATTTTTAGTATTTCGTCAACTAGTAAAATTTTTAACAGTCGATTACTATTTTTCTACAAATTTAAATTATTAACACGAATTTTTTTGTAATCGTTATTATAATAATTTTTGTACAGTTGATATTGACATAGAAAAGTAGGCGTGTAATAATTTCGTATAATCAAAATTTGGGGAATGGAAAATGTTGCATTTTAGGGCCACGCATTGTATATTAGGTTTATTCAAAATAAATTATTAATTTAGGCCATATCCCTGTTAGGTTCACAGGGGACACCCCCCGCGTAGTATTTCGGCGACAATGTTTTTGTAGCGCAAAAATCGAGGTAAGTGTACTGTCTTCTATGTAAATTTTTAAATTATATTTTCATACTAAAATGTGGGGAAAAAACGTTTATTAAAATTGATTATTTTATAACGTTATGCGAATCAAGTAAATTTTTTAAATATAGAAAGTCGTTTTTATTATCCAACTATACCATAGTTGTCTTCTCATCAGGAGGGCATATCCTGCAAGATGTGGATTACCTGTCAGGAAAGACCTGTAGGGTAGATATGTTGTTACCTATCAGGCAAGTTCTATAGGGTGAATATGTTGTTGTTACCTACCAGGCAAGTCCTGCAGGGTGGATATATGTGGATCTGTCAGGAATATGATAGGGGTAATTTATCTATTTATTTTCAAACCAAATTTGATAGTTTTTTAGTATTTTTATCGTGTTTTAATTTGTTTTAATTAATTTTTATTTGTTTTTGTATAAATCAGGTGTTTGAGACGAAAATGAGTTAAAACGGTTGAAAATCAAGCTAATTGGTGGAACGGCGGTGGAAGAAGAGTGGAAAATGATGAAAAATGCTAAATTGTCCACCGCTATAGTGGTGAAACAATAGAGAGCTCAATTTCACTCATTCTATCCACCGCTTCAGCGGTGAAACAACAAAGTGCCAACTAATGAACCACCGCTGCAGCGATCAAGTCATCGCTACATTGGTGACCACTGCCGACATACCCACCACTGCAGCGGTGAACCCTGCACCTATAAAATGTAGTTTTTAGATATTTTTGTTCACTTATCTTTTCCTCATCCTTCAATTTCGGCCGTTAGACCTCAATAGACATTAGAGGCATAGTTTTGAGAGGTTTATGAAAATGTCGTTTGTTTGAATTGTGTTTCTTTAACGGTTGTTCTTCGCTATTCGTTTGTGTTTACCGTTCTTATATTTCCATTATATGCTTGTTTAGATATATTAAGAAATCGGAGTTTGACACTCAAGAGAGGTAACTTCGGATACAGACTAAGGTTTAAATACAACGGAACGATCTAATAACTCAGGAGAGAGTTAAAAAGTGTGCAATCCATGACGTTGGGGCGAGACCCATGTGACCAAGTGTCATATAGACACTCAAAGGGGACTTCGGTGTTGACGCGAAGTCACATATTCATTCACTTTACACTCAAGAGAGGTAGTAAGTAAGTTTACAATACTGAGATTGTCAGATAAGTCGAACTCCGTTATTGTTAACTAAACAAAACCAAACACGTTTAAGTAAATGAAGTTAATCCCTAGATAATTCATTCCCCTAAACGTCTCAATATAGTATAAATAGTGTAATTAGATTAATTAATATTTTAGTTTAGTATTTATATTTATAAACAAAATATATCTTTATCGCCTAAATAAAGTTAGGTTATGATAATCGCGCTACTTAACGACCATCTAATCCAATCCCTGTGGATACAACAACTCTAACTCTTCCACTCTATACTAAAACTTGACCCGTACACTTGCGGTGAAAGTAGCGACGTATTTACGCGCTACTAAGTTTTTGCGCCGTTGCTGGGGACTGATTTTTAGATTGTTGTTGATATTGTGAGTAAATAACTTGATTTTAATTTAGGCATTTCTTTTGTTTATATTTTTTTGTTTGTTGTTTTGTTTTTGTTTCTCCTGTAGGGTACTTGACGATGTTAGATCAACAGGTACTTTTGCATTTTTTTCAACGAGATTTCGAGTTATTTTATTGTGTCTGGGATCATTACAAGGAGTTGCTAATCCAATTCCCAAACCATCATTTCCCGAGGGAGTGTCAACTAATGAACTTCTTCGATAGGTTACTAGCCGCAACAAGAAATTGGGTTGAAAGAGGAAACGGTACCACCTCATTCGACCAATTAACCGCAGACGAAGCCTATTGGTTGTTGGAAGACATGGCCAGTTATGATTATCACTGTTGGAATTATTCAACAAGCTACCAAAGCTTGGGAGATAGTTTCACCACTACGGTGCCATGGATTGACACTCTGGTTCAAGATGAGGAGTCTTCTCCCACCCTGGAAGAAGTGTTCACCATAGTTATGAGGGAAACTCTGATTTACTTGAGGGAAACGAATGTCCGACTAAACGAGCATGAGGATCGTCTTGACAATATTGAGACGGTTTGCACCAAAATTGATGCGATCGTAACGTCTCTTCAGACGCAAATTGGTCAGCTTATCTTCTATGTTGAGGCCGAGTCAGATGAGGTGGCACTGAGAGATACACAAGCCAAATCATGTGAAATCCACCATGAGGAACCGAATGCAAGCGGGAGAAACTTGGGCGAGATCAAAGACGATCATGCTAATATTGAGATAACCCAAGTATGTATTGGCGATGAAGAATTACATGTTAATAGTTGTGATTTTTCATCGTTTGAATTCCAATTAGTGATTCCAAGACGATCACATTTACGAGGATCCGATATGGCTTACCTATCCTACCCCATTTCTAGCTCCATTCATTTATGCTTCCCAAGCACAACATATGGAGAAGAGTCGAGTTGAAAGCTCATGCTAAATAATGTCAAATCTCACCAGTCTTGAGGACATTAAAAACCAAGACCCGTACGTAGTGTTGTATGACACTTACTATGGGCGGAGGCTGCTCTTTGACGAGCCCTTCACCATATCAAGCTGAAGACCTTAAATCAAGCTCATCTTGGGAGGTAACCCAAGGTTTCAAAAATAAATTAGATCCATCACTGCCGACTTGATTCGGAGGCGAGATTCCCTCGCCTCCCAGGTACGTGTTCTAAACCCTCGTCTTCATTATAATATTTTATGCTTTCATTGGGATCGCTGATGGGTCATTGTGGATATTGCCCGTTTTAAGTTCGGGGGTGACGTTTAGCATGTTTAGTATGTTATTATGTTGTTAGTTATGTTGTATTGTTTTTTTTGTATGCATGTTTGTTTAGGGTAGTTGTTGTGCATGTGCTGAGTTTTGTATTTCATCTAGGCTATTACCCGATGATGAGTCTATCCCCTAGTTGTTTATTGAGATCGAGCGTAATGCTCATTCATGTGTGTTATGTGTGCTTGACGTCTCATTTTAGTAAAAGTTATTGTGGACCCTAATTTCATGAGCACATAAACTCAATTTATAACTATCCAATTGATTTGACACCGATTATCCGTTAGCCAAGTTCATGACAATAGGGATTCTAGAACTTGATTTGGAGGAAATTCGAGGCGAAATCCTAGGCGAAGAGTTCAAGAGATATGATTTTAGGCATTCATTTTGATCGCTTGAGCCTTTGAAGCTTACCATGTAATATCATTTATTCCTTGTTACCCTGTTGAAGCCTATAATCTCGTTTCAATTCTAAACACAAAACAAATACCCTAGCCAATTGAACTTTTTCCAAACCTATATCGCTAAACCTAAGGCACAATTAGAGTGAAATCAAGTTAGCATTTGCTTATACTACTTGAATTGAGCGGTTGGATTTTGGGCGAACTATTGATTGGTTCGGTATTCGAGTACTCAATTGTCATTTTTTCTATCGTATTTCCACACCTGTCAAATTATAACAAATCAAATAAGTTTAGGGGTGAGTTTATAAAAAAATAAAATAATAAATATAGTTTTATTTTTGTTTTGTCTTGACAAGTGAATACTAAGTTTTCAAATATAAGTTCAGGGTTGTTTCGAATTGATCTATGTGGGGTTACGAGAGTGATTGAGCTAAGCGTTGTGCCTTGGGTATCGTTAAGTTAATAACGTTAACCTGTTTTCTATTCCCGATATACCCTTGGCCATTTTCCAAAAATCGAACCAAGTCCTATTGATCTTTTTGAATTTCTTAGCCTACATTAGTGGAGAATGGAACCCTATCAGATGGATTTCCTATACCTTATTGGTTTTAGTCTTGAACTTTATTGGTGGATAATCCAATCCGATTGGTGGATATTTGTATAATTGAGTTTTTGCACACAAACTTTAAAAGGATCTAGAATGGTGCTTACTATTATTGAATATTGAAATTTTAGAACACCACATGGTGCGTTTTACTTTCGAACTCGATAGAATAGAGGGCCGATGAGGGAAAACCGTTTGGCCGGGTAGATGAAATTCGAAACTTGCACGTTGTTGTTTTTAGTTTGTTTGTGTTATTTATTTTTAGTATTTAAATTTCGTAATTAGTTGTTGTAGTTTCTTGTATTGTGTAAGTCTTTTGCTCGAGGACTAGCAAAATTCTAAGTTAAGGGGTATTTGATAGGGGTAATTTATCCATTTGTTTTCAAACCGAATTTGGTAGTTTTTTAGTATTTTTATTTTGTTTTAATTTTTTTTAATTAGATTTTATTTGTTTTTATATAAATCAAGTGTTTGGGATTAAAAAGAACTAAAACGGTTAAAAATCAAGCTAATCGGTGGAACGGCGGTGGAAGAACAGTGGAAAAATGATGAAAAATGCCAAGTTATCCCCCGCTACAGGGGTAAAATAATAGATAGCTCAATTTCACTCTATCTGTCCACTGATGCAGCGGTGAAACAATAGAGTTCCCACTGATGAACCACCGCTGCAGTAATCAAGCCACCGCTGCAGCGGTGACCACTCCCGTCATACTCACCGCTGCAGTGGTGACCCTTGCACCTGTAAAGTGTATTTTTTAGATATTTTTGTTCTCTTATCTTTTCCTCCTCCTTCAATTTCGGCCATTAGACCTCAATAGACATTAGAGGCATAGTTTTGAGAGGTTTTGGGGAAAGCTCATCCAAACCCGAAGAAGAATATCACATTTCGAAGAAGGAAAAACGCTCTCGGAGTGGTTTTAGCATCGGATCTTCGGATAACGGCTAACTTCCTTTATTTCTTTCTTTATTTCTTAACTTCGATAGTTTGTTTGAGCATGTTTAGCTCATTTAGCATTGTATATACGGTTATGTCCATTGGCTAAACATGAATTATCAATGGGATTAATATAGTTTATAAAAATGACGTTTGTTTGAAGAATTGTGTTTCTTTAACGGTTATTCTTCGTTATTCGATTGTGTTTACTGTTCTTGTATTTTCATTATATGCTAGTGTAAATATATTGAGAAATCGGGATTTGACACTCGGGAGAGGTAATCCTAGATTCAGACTAGGGTTTAAACACAACGCAACGATCTAATATCCTGGGAGGGAGTTAAAAAGTGTACAATCCGTGACGTCGGGGCGAGACTCATATGACTAAGTGTCGTATAGACGCTTGAGGAGGACTTTGGCATTGATGCAAAATCACATATTCATTCACTTTACACTCGAAAGAGGTAGTGAGTGAGTTTACGATACTGAGATTGTCGGATAGATCGAATACCGTTATTGTTAACTAAACGAAACCAAACACGTTTAAGTAAATGAAGTTAATTCCTAGATAATCCATTCTCCTAAACATCTCAATATAGTAAAAATAATGTAATTAGATTAATTAGTATTTTAGCTTAGTATTTATATTCATAAACAAAACATATTTTTATCGCCTAAATAAAGTTAGGTTATAATAATTGTGGTACTCAATGACCGTCTAATCCAATCCATGTGGATACGATAACCCTAACTCTTCCAATCTATACTAAAACTTGACTAATACACTTGCGGTGAAAGTATCGACGTATTTATGCACTACCAGAGTGCAAATCTTGCGGGTGGCTGCTCCTACCATTAGAGATATTAAATGGCTCTGACACTGTTAGCTACTTAGATGACACAGTTGCACAGATTACGGTACCGTCGTAACTCCTGATCGTGAGGTGAAACGATCCTATGGCTAGTAGAAAAATATGAGTGCGGTATTTTACTATATGTTGAAATGTTTGGATTGGTTGATTTAAATACATAATCTTATTGCAATGATGAAAGTAAAATTTTATTCTGGCATGGTATGCGGTTATATTATATTATATTTTGAAAAGTGACATTTGATAATTATGTTTAATCCATAAATAATTTTTATTATGAAGATAGTACACCGATAAAATATTTGGTTTCAGGTGCCGCAGCTAGAGACAGCTCTACTACTGGCACTATGTAGAGTTAGGAGGTGGAGTCGTTTTGGAGGGTTGATTGGACAGGTGTGAACCACGAAAGGTTCAATTTTATTTTTGTGATTTTGTTGTGAATATTTGGGACATGTGTATTTCCCGAATTTTGAAGTGAGTAAATATATTTTTGGAAAAAAAAATATAGCGACACGTGTATATATATGTACATATATATATATTTGTTAGTACGTCAGGTAACATCAAGTAGACGTCACACTCGGCCTCAGGCAATGGGGGCCCGGAGATGGGTGTGACATGGCAGGCCGATGAAGAGCACGACCATTAGGGGACACCGACATATCCCTTAGCACAAATTCACGTGGCAGAGGGGGTGGAGATCTTGGCATTACAGGGGGCCCCTCTCCTGTCCTGCAAACTCAGGGTTGCAAGGTGGAGGGCGAACCTCGAGCTCCTGCCCATTCGAAGTGTCCATAAAAATATCGCGATCTTGAGATGACTCCTCGAGCGTTGTGGGTTGGAGGGCTAGTTCACCCTAAATAGGGGGTGGTGGCAAGCGCGCGAGGAGGAGTTATATACTCGACTTGAACTCTTGCATTTGAAATTCAAAGAGATCAACCCGAGATGCCTCTACAACTCATGAGGTTTGTCTCGCAGCCTAGGTGGCAAAGTAGATGGTCTGGCCTGACCATGAAGGGGGCAGTTATCCTCATTAGTGGGAGTTGGGGGGTGTGCGCTTAGATTTTCGACATATCTTCTGGTTCTTCTGTTTTATGTCTATCTAAATTGGACCTTGTGATCACCCAAGCTCAGTTGAGCAGAGAGCAGTGATCTGGGGAAGGCTTTTTGCATGGTTCCCATAGACGGTGCCAAACTGTTGGTGCATAAAACTGATACACACCTCGAGTATGGTCTAATTGGATGACGGGTGGGTTCTCTTGCTGAGGTGGAGTCATCAGTAGAAAATTCTTCGGGTGAGATATGCTTAGTACTAGAGGGACTAACCTGCTATGTCCAGAGTCTTGCTTCCTAGGGAGTGTACCTACAGAAGGCTCAGACCGGGATTTATCCCGGTGAAGTCCCTCCGGCGTGATAATCAGTGCTCAAAGAGAAAAGGTACAGTAATGCAGTAAGTAAACAAATGAACTCATGTATAATGTAAGTGTATTCCAGCATACCTTGGGCTTACATAGCCCCCAATATATATATAGGCGTTAGAGATGATTAGTCGGGCCTAAACATAGTTAATTAATCGAAACCCTGTGTTTAGCCGATAATCTGGGGCGTTTAGGAAATAATCATTGGACTTGGGCTTTTGGGCCCATTTAGCAAAGCTCGTGGGCCTTTGTCAGACCTGTGGCGGTGAGTTGGTGGAGGAGATCGGAGATCCGTGGAGTCCTGGAGAAGAAATAAGGTGAAAGGGGGAGCCGGTCGAGGTGAACATCTGACTCCCTGAAACTGATCGCCAAGGGTACGGTGTAGAGCTCAAAGCGGCACGTTTCTACGGGGCTCCTCGCTCCTCCCTAGATATAAATGAGGTTCCAGGGAGGAGCCGTGGTCAGCGTATACTCCAAGGTGGCATTTGTGGATTTCGAAATGTGCCCCTATTACTACAACAACGGACACGTGGCTGAATCCCAATTGCTGAGTCAGAGGTGCCCAAAAATACCCTCATCATATATGTATGTATGTATGTATATGTATGTGTGTGTGTCTGCATTAATGATAAATAATTGCCTGAATAGTCCAATCTGTCATACTAAAGTTGAATAGTTGATCAATACTAAAAACACTGAAAAAAAAAAACACCCACTGATTTGTCAAATCAACTCTGATAATAGTTGTATCGATGACAAAGGCTGAAAAATGTTGAAAACATGTCGCCCAATACTATATTCAACAGTGGAAAAAAAAAACTAAAAAAGGTTGAATCAGGCTCACAAAGACTGGGAAAAAGTTGAAAATGCTTGTCCCAAAAAAGTTAATGAACATTGAATAAAAGCTGAAATGACATACGACAACTAAGAAAGACTGACGAATGTTGAAATATCAATGACAAAAGTTGAAAAAGGCTGAAAAAGACTGATAAAGCCTGGAAAAGACATGACAAAGGCTGTTAAAAAACTAAAAATGCGTGTCCCAAAAACGTCAATGAAAAGTCACTAATAGCTGGAAGGGTTGACGATTGCTGAAAAAGGCTGACAAAGCCTGAAATATAGATGAAAAAAGCTTAAAAAAAAAAGAAATTCATCATTATCTTTTATTCAATTCAAGTTTATGTAATTTGAAATCTAGGGTCTATATAAGAATCCCTTAGTCATTGAAAAAAACATGTAGAAATATTAATTTCACTCTATAACATTCGTGATATGTCTTCAAACATTAATTCAAGTGAAGAAAGCTCCTATGGTATTTCAAGTGAGAAATACCATAGGAGCCTGAGATCACTATAGACGATGTGGCTTTTACAACCATATTATGATGACTACTAGACCGATCAAGACACCAATGCGATCGAGTATCGTGTCAGCCTACGCAAGAGTGAGAATATAGGGTACAAGAGGCTAACAACCTTGTAAATTCTTTGAGAGCTCTTAATGCAACTGTTCCACATCGTCGAAGTCTTCAGATGCCTCACAGATGTCAAATCGATGACACAAATGAGATAGAATATGCTATTACACAAATTCGCATAGAGAATAATCGAATGTTGCTGCGAAGGAGTCGATATTATCTACTCCAACTACCCATTGAAATGGCACCGCAAGTAACAGAACACTCTCTCAAAACGAATACAATAACGTGATGACGAACAACGATTACCTATCTGAGAGATACATATCGAACGAAGAATAAATATAATTAGCTACTTGTATTGTATTTGTTATGTGTTTTCATGTGACTACTTTTGTGATATTACGTACTGCATTTGTTATGTATTGTATTTGTTATTTGTTTTCATGCGACTACCTTCGTGATGTTACGTACTATACGTTTTAGAAAGTTTTTGGTCTAGCGTAGATCAACAACTTTATAAAAAACTCCATAAGTTAATACATAATGTACATATTAAATTATATACATTTCTACAAATTATAATACATGTCATTATGTTCTATGTACCACACTCCCTACGTTTGATGTTTCTCTGTTGCTGTCGTAGAAGAAGTAGAAGTTCATCCATCTCATCAACCTGGAGATGATCAACTTGAGTCACATGTCCCAAATCCATGGTAGATGGATACAACGGTTCCTCCACGATCAACATCGCATGTCCGTCGTCTGGCAACCAAGGGACCGGCGACACATGTCTTTGAATTCTACTCGGTACGCCTCGTGTTACACTAGGAAGGGGTGTTGAGCTCATTGATGGATGCTCAATCATCGGAGTGACAAATGTGCTACCCAGTGACTTTCTGCAATTGACACCCAGGTTGGCGCCATACTCTGAAAAGAAATTGTTCATCCCATAAGTAGATGGTCCAATACTGCCATCCTCCATTACTGCATCGCCTAGTTAGTACACATCATCATCATGGTTTACGTTAAACCCGTAAGACAGCTCCAATGGCGGATCTATTATGCGCTCCGACCTTGGAGCAACGTCACCCGACATTTGGTAAGGCAGCTGCCAGTACAAGGCCTGGGAACATATGTCATGCATTAATTGTATAAGCTATTTGAAGTTGCCTAGGTGTCTCGTTCGCAATACAAGGTCACTCATACGCAGCAAGGCTAAAATATCTGGTTCCTGCAAAATAAATTTGATTGCACCTAAGTAAATGAACATTAATAGCAACACAGATTAACAAACATATGTTCTAATTAAATTATACCTCTATTGTCAGATGACCACCTACTGCATGATTGTCAAAGGTCGGCCGGTAAGATGGGTTCACTATAAACCTTCTAGTGACTTCTTAGTATCAGGGCATGTAATCATCAAGGACCTATGTCCCAACCTGGAAATTACACAAAATTAGGGGGTCGTTGACTATCCCATTCCCGTATATGTCTCGTGTGCACTACCGATCAGTCCGTACCAAATTTTTCTCTCCGGCTATTCAAATGCAATTCCTTGTACGTGTCGCTTAGCCGTGGAATCCCTTGGTGAAATCCGAACTGTCGTAGCGTACGATAAAAATAATGGTACTCCAAGATTTCATAGTAAATAAAAGGCACGAATGCCATCCATATAGCTTGGCCATCTCTACAGTATCCTGGTAATTTCTCCAAGAGATCGGTCAAATAAGGCATCCAAATCACATGTCCAAACAACATACAAATAAATTAATTAAATAATAAATATAAAAATAAATAAACAAATAAACATCAGTAACATTTTACGTAAATCTATAATTGACCTCGTTATCCTGTAAACGATCTAACTGATCATGATACACAATCACTACGTGTATCGTCTCGCTATCCAGATTAAAAGACACGTTCCAACTGTTTTCGAAAACCAAAATTAAATATTACAAATCGAAATGAAATATTTGAAATGTGTACAAATTAATTATATAATAACGTACTGAGACCCCATAGAGGCAACTGAAAACTTGAAGTCCCCGATTTGTAGGTCGCCCATTCGATCGGCAGTCGTAGATAAAGACACATTACGTAGTCTCGGGAGCCACTCTCATGCCCAACACTATAACAAAAACAGGGGTCCAAACATCTTTGGCGGTAGGGGTGTTCATCAGCATTGGCAGTAGGGGTGTTCACGGTGTAGTTCGGTGCAATTTTCGCGATTTTTGGTCCCTGAATCGAGGTCCTCGATTTTTACATATTGAAAATCGCTCCTTACGTGTTCGGTTTCCATGTGTGAAAAAAATTGTCCTTGTGGTTTATGTCGGGGTCGGTGCGGTTGTAGTTTTGCCCAAGAAAAGGAAGAACAAGAACAACCAAAGGCAAAAAATACAAACTCAAGCAACACAAAACAAGAAATAGAAACTAGCAACACAAAACTCAAACACACAAACTAGATCTGTAACAGATAGAAAGAAACATACCAGATCTAGTAGGGCGACGACGAATTTGCGAGCTACCTATCGACACGACATTTTGACCGTCTCGCAAAAAAATAAAAATAATTATGCTTTATTTTATAGTTAGCTTTGTTTTATTTAATTTTACTTTATTTTATTCTTTTTCCAAAAAATACAAAAATAGTTAAAGAAAAATTAAATAAAGAAAAGGGTATTGAAATTGAAAGAAGAAAGTAATGAGGTTTGAAATTGAAATAATGGAAAATAAGGGAAGTAAGAGGAAAGAGAGAGAGAAAGAGAGAAGAGAGAGAAAATGTGAGGGAGAGAGAGAGAAAATCAAAGAGAGAAAAGAAGGTGGGCCCCTGCAGACTAGGCGTGTGTGTGTGTGTGAACGTGTGAGAGAGGGAGGAAAAAGAGAGAAAAGTCAAATGGGCGGGTGGGCCCTGTTGTCCACATGTGTATGTGTGTGCACTTGAGAGAGATGAGAACGGGCCAGTGGCCCTCTTCCATGTATCGCAGCCTGGTGAGGCAGTGATGGGGCACGTGTTTTACACGCGCCCTGCGTCCAGAATCTTCCATTTTATTCTTTTTACAATTTTACCCTTTCCCAGTCCAATTTGGACTGGGTTTTAGCGGCTATACCTAGTTTTAGGGTTTCCTAAAGTATTTTTCACACCCGATCTTCTCTTATTAATAGGACCCTCCTCCTCCTAGTTTATTCATTCAAAAATTGAGAGGAGTCACCCCCTTTAGAAGAGTGATTCTCAAAACCCTTTTCAGAAAGCCGTCTACAAAAGAGGAGAATACAAGTATCGAGATTCTTGGCCTAAAACAGGTGTGTTTTTCTAATTTTTAATTCTTCTTTCAATTTATTTTACTCTTTTCTCAATTTAAATTTCTGCAAGTTTTATTTATTTATTTATTTATTGTTGTCCTATAATCCGATGAAAAAGGCAGGATAGGTTTCGCGTGCTTAAACCTAACCCCCGATTGTTAGGTGAATGATGTTTTCATTATTTATTTTGTTTTGTTTTGTTTTGTTTACAAATTCATGAAGAAAAACACCAAAAAAAATGATGTCGTTCGATGATCCGATGAAAACGTTGGGGTGAGTTTCTCGTGCTTAAATCTAACCCCCGATCGTTAGATGAATGATGTTTTCGTTGTTTATTTTTCTGCATTTTTTTTATTTATTTTTATTCTTGTTATCAAAACCCTAAAAATAAAAAATAAAAATAAAAAATTCAAAAAATAAAATAAATTTTCCGTGACCTCGTTTCCATTCCCCGACTCAGGTGGAATTTAGAAATGAATGGTTTTAGAAAATCTCTTCCCTCGGTAAATTTTTCGTGGGATTTCTTTTAAAGTATCGAAAAGATTAATTTCAACTAAATTGTTTCGGCAAACCTGCCTCGATTCTCTTATCCATAGAATTTGAGGGAATTTCAAAACGGGATTTCTTTAAATTAATCAGGCAAACTCAAAGTAGATTTTCTTTGCATCCACTTAGCATGTTTGTTTTCTCGTATCATTTAGACAGCATGTTTAGGACACTTTCACCACTTACACTTTTCATACATATAGTTTTTATTTTTTATTTTTTTACGAATTCAAGCTACTTTTTCACATCTTGACATGTGCACCACTTCTATTTTTTAATTAAATCATTGTCACGCATAGTCACATTAATTCACGTAGTGTTCCTTATTCGATTATCGTATTCATATTAGTTTGCATCGACATATTTAAATTAAATCATTTAGTTTCTTTTTAGTCACTCTTGTATAAAAATAAAACTCATTTAGGTTTCAGTTTTGCATTCATATTTCCAAATCTCATGCATCTATTTTAATTTGCCTATTTAAATTAAAGAAGTCTCTCAGAGACATACATAAAATCCACCGGGGACCATCCTTGCCAAATCCTTAATATTCGATAAGAGATTATAATAGGGGAACATTCCCAAAAATCCAAAAACTTGTCATACCTTATTTGTGAAAAATACCAAAACAATTTTATAAGAATGAAATTATTCTTAAAATAAAATAAAACATTCGAACTTAAATTAATTGGACATAAGGTACCGTTTTCGGACGGGCGTCTTGGAGTGTCTAACACCTTCCCTGAGCGTAACCAACCCCCAAGCCTTTAAATGAATATTATGTTTGACCATATTTTTTGGAGTCAATTTTTTTACTTAGGCCTTTTAAATTGCTTTCTAAAAATTCGGTGACCTAGCACACCATTTAAACCCAATGTTAGGTGGTGACTCCTTATTTTTTTAACATGACCTAAGTATATTTTTGAGAAAACCAACGCTTTAAAAAACCCCTCCTCTAGCCTAATTATTTATTGTTTAATGTTATTTTCCTCTTCAGAAAATCGGGGCGCGTCACTACCAGACTGGAATTTCAACGGTTTGATCTCGGGGCGTTCAAGTAGCGACGTTCTCGCAATAATTAAGGTTGTGAATCTTGAGATGAAGGTTTCCATGTTGCGATTGGGGCTGCGATGGTTGCGATTTAGGGTTGCGATCTGTTCTTGCGGCTGGGAGGAGGACGAAGATGACGACGCAGCTGGGAGAAGGAATACGTCGCAACGACGCGACAGGGAGGAGAAGGACATCGACGAACATTATGATGGCAATTAGGGTTCGGCTGGAAGAAGACAGAGGACGGGAGAGGAATGAGTGAATTGAGGTTGAAGTGACAAGTAAGGCGGCTAGGGTTTCCAATTTCTATCATGTTGTGTATATAGATACCCTAAAACGACGTCATTTTGGGGTCTTCGGCGCGATTCGATGTGAACCGTAGTTCACGAGCCCTAAACCCGTAGACGGAACCAGATGTGCGATTTTTTGAGAAAAGTAAACCAGGGAAGGCAATTTTTTTTTGCAGGGGCGGTTTTTTTTTTTTTTTTTTTTTTTTTTGTCAATTTGGTTTTATTTTTTGGTTTGCCAATTTTTTTTAACACCCCTAGTTAGCAGATACCCAATCAAAAGTGGACTGTAGTCATTTCAATTTGAGGCAACCACACTTGATTTTGTCCTCTGGATGTGTGTGGCCAAGGAGGTTGTAGCAAAGTTCCTGTTAACGTGAGACTGGTAACATGTCCTTAGGCTCGGTAACTACTCGCCCATTCATGAGCAGCCTGAATAACACTGTTACGTCCTGCAGTGTCACCGTCATCTCTCCAATCAAAAGATCAAATGTATGCATCTCCTGATGCCATCTCTCAACCAACGCGGTAATCAATGCGTGGTCTAAGTGCTTCTTCCTTAACCAAAAAATTCCATACAGTCCGGTGGCTTGTGTCAACTGTACCACTCGACCGGGTACATGTTCCGTCCATTGGCCTGGAAACATTTCCGCTCCGGAATAGTCAAACCGAGAATAATGTTAAAATATAAATTAAAAAATGATCAATTTAAAAAATACAAAATAAAAAATATATAATTGAATACAATGCTAAAATATTTATTTAGTACAACCTGTACTCCACGTTCTTCCCAAACTGCTACAGATCTATAGTCACTCTGCAAATAAAACAATAACTGATCCACAGGTCTAGGCTCAACCATAACTGTAAGAATCCGAAAAAAAATTGGGGCGCTTGCACACTGTCCAAAATTTAATTTAGATTTTTCACTGTAAAAATTCTTAAACTAGTGTAAAAATATTAGTCCGAAACTAAAATTTCATCAACTAGTACTATACAAAATAAATATGACGTTTATCAACTAAATGATAATAGAATACAACACAATATGAATGTTGTTACAACTATAAACTAAATTAAAAATAAAAATTGTTATCTACATTACAATAAAACAAACTAATTAATTGAGAATACTCATTGGGGTCGGGATGGACATGTCTGCCTATTATGACCAGTTTGAGAACACAACCCACACCGATTTGTCATTGTCCTCTGCGACACATCCATCTCGTTTTGAATGCGAGTGGATTTTGGTCGCCCGCGCTTCACAACTCGGTGTCTATTCTTGTTAGGAAGAAGGATAAAAAAATTAACCATCGACCAATAATTCTCATGAACGATCGATTCAAACGATGACTCCCAAACTTTCAGCAAGTTCGCTATTGTGTACTCAGGAGCGATGTAGCGAAACGCATCTATGCCACAATACTCGATCGCCGCAAGCATGTGTGAGCATGAGTATCTAAAAGCCTTATATTTCCCACAAGTACAATCAAGGTTATCCCCTAAAGTAACTTTGTATGTAACAATACCACCGGCCAGAGTCTTTCTTGTTTTCATGTGATAATATGCATTCTCCCTATTATTGAATATTAGATGATGAATTGAATAATTTGTATTATAAATATTAAAAAAATAAGTAATTAATTAATTACAAGTTAAAAACCCTTACCGATTGCATATTTGGACATCGTATGTTTTGGACTTGGTTTGAGATTTCTGAATTTTCTCAACGACATGTTTTACATACCCCAAATCCATGGCCAAGTCCTTTAGAGCTTCCTGTCGACCGAGATCAGAGTATTTCACCAACCTGTAGAAAGTTATGGAAACGGCTGTTGTAATTGGGACATTCATTACACATTTCAAATAGTTGTTGACTATTTCGGCATAGTTGGTCGTCAACACGCCCCAATGTTTACCATTATTGTGTGCCCTGGTCCATTTTTCTTTGGTTACGTTATCTAACCACGTATACGCTCTCGTTATTATTATTTTTTTATCTCTTCTATTATGGCGTTGCACTTCCAAACTTGTATCGCAGCACCCGCATTCCAAGCAAGATCTTTTAATTGTTGATTTTTAAACATATTGTTGAAATTGCTGCAAAGGTGCCGCAGATAAAATTGACGATACCAAGTGGGCTCGTTCAGTTGATTAAGCCATAAAGTTCTAACTGCACTAATAATACCCGTGTGTCTGTCAGATATCAACGTGACCTCCGGACGATCTTTAATAATATGGTACTTCAGCATCGAAATAAACCAAGACCAACAGCGGTGGTCCTCTGTTAGTACGACCGTGAACGCCGATAACACTTGTTGGACTATGTCATCCCAAAGGAGATCAAGATCTTCCCCTCATAGTTACCGTACAGATTGATCTCGTCAATCATGACGACAGGCCAACAATATCTCCATCCGATAACAGAAGGTTGGAATGCCTAAAATACCATATAGAACGTCAAATATCCAGGTTGAACGGTCGGAATGATACTCCATTCGACAATCGTCCCAGGATTAAAGTACTGCAATGCCAACATGAACTTCGGCAACTTCCGATACAATTCGTCCCAATCGCTAAACAAGGTCTCGATGGCTTTAAATCTAGCCAACTTAGCCTTTCGGTAGGAGATGGTGAATCCCCGAGACTCTTTCATGGTGGCAACGATAACGTCCATCTTTACTTTCGGATCCTCTTCGACTTGTTCAAGTACCATGTCAGAAATGAGTCCCGAATCCAAGTTCCCATGATCCAAGGCCGTATGATTGTAGAAACACGTGTGTCACCCATTGTACAGCGTAATCTGGAACAATTTGTGACTCTTTTTCAGAGCCGCCCACATCATCCACCTGCAATCGTGCTTTCATTTATTCAACCAAACTTTAGGACGAGTCTCCACTATACAAAACTCTTTATTTTTCATAATATGGTAGTACTTCACGGCATTATGGACATGTTTCTTGTCCTTAAAGACTATGTCGCCACAAAATTCGTCCATTTATTGGTTCCAGAAATTCTTCCGCAACTTTGGCTCATACTTTGTCATGTCATGTCATCGTTATCACTTTGACGTCGTGAAAACTATCGACTATAACTGGCCCAACCTTCACGTTCTCATCATACTTACCACAATTGTTGTTGTGTTGTGGACTAATTGGCGATTGATGATGATGTGGAGCGACAGAACTGGTGCCTGCATCACGGTTAATTATTGTATGGGGATAATATTTTTCGAGAATGTAGGGCGATCGGTAAGTGTAACTAGATTAAACAACTTGGGGATCGAACATGGGAATGTTATACGAAGAAAATTGTTCGGATAACGCGGTAACATGAGGATTGAAACTCTAACTTAAAAATTGGGTACAAGGACCAATTTGGGAAGAAAATATTAAGGCATAATCAAAAGTTCAATCTACCTCAACACCAATCAGCGAGGGCACCTACACTTTAACTTCAAAGTTTCATCAACTCCATCCTCATGGACATAAGGTCGTAACATCCCAATCAATTCGTTTAACGTAATCCCCCAACAAACATCCAACAATTTGACCGCAGACATATATACAACACTCCAAACTCAGTTTTTTCTAATATCCTACCACCCTAATACAAATATAATGTAGCGTTCTCCATTTCCAACAACTAAAATTTCACAAATCAAAACAAAATAAAGAAAATATTATTATCATTATCAATCATGTTATTAAAAAAATTGAAATTGTCCAATTTTTTCTCAATAAATACTTTTGAAATTAATTGTCATTCATTAAATCTTAAGTTATATATACACAATTGCTTATTGAAATGCACTTTTTATCCTTCACTTGATTTATGAAGGTCGTAATATATAAAAAGTAAAGAAGACAAATTATTGACACGAAGATAAACAAAATCACGAGTTAAATTTTTTTTCAGTGGTTTCCAGTGGTATTTGTGGGGCCATTCGTTTTTTTTATTATTTAATTGATATAAATAAGGTTAAACCACCATTAGTCATAATTGATAACAAATCTAATTCGATTAGATCAAGAAGATTGAATGGCTTGAATTATGGGAAAGTAGCCTACAACTGATAATTTCATTATCTAAACCATTAGTTTTATCCAAAGAACCAAATCAGAGGTTTAAAAACTGAACTCAACCATACCGACTTAATTATTATCACCAAATACTAACGTAGTTGAATTCAACTCATGATATCAACAGCTAACTATAGGGTTGAATTCAACTAAAAAATTCAACAATTTAAACACACAACTTTGGGTTGAAAACAACTAACTTATTGAAAATTAACGAAACACGTGTTGAAATCAAATTTGAATAGCAACAACAATTTTCTCACAACTAAAAAAAATGAAATCTATAATCTTGATTATTTTTTAAAAAATAATTTAAAACCTATATCCTAAACTTTTCTACATAAAATCGAGATGTTCAAACTTTTCTACATAAAATCGATCTACACAATTAAAAATCGAAATCAAAATGTAATTAATTAATAAAAATCTTATACCCTAAATACAAGCACAAACACAAATCCATACACAAACACAAACCTAAATAACTAGTATTTAAAGGTGGCATTTTTTCTTGACTTTTTTTAATCAAAAGCGAGAGCAAACAATTGCTAATGAGCAAAACAATAAACTTGAAACACAAATATAAAACCGAGACCAAACAATTGCTAATGAGCAAACAATTGTAATATTTTTTCACATCCTTTACTTAAGAACAAAATGCACAAAATTATAACAAAAAGAGATGAAATTGAAAGCAAACAAACCCAAAAAAAAATTTCGAAAAAAAACACTCTTACCTTAGCGACGACGTTTGGTGGCGACGCAAAGGAGGAGAAGAGAGAAGAAGAGGCGGCAACGAAGGAGAAGAGAAAAGAGGGCGACGGCGATGCGCAAGGAGAACAAGAAGGTTGGCAACGGGAAGGAGAGGCTACAGCCAAAGTGAGAAGCTGAAGGAGATAAAAATGAAATGAAATGGGGTCTGTGGGCTAGGGTTTGTCGGAGTAGAATTGCGTTTCTTAAAGAGAAACACAAGTCCAAATTGCTTTCTCTTAACGGTAAAAAAAAAATGGATTTTTTTTAATAGAAACGCAATCACGTTTTGCGTTTCTTGTGAAAAACACAATTGTGATTTGTGTTTCTCAAAAGAAACGCAAATTGTGATTGCGTTTTAAAAAAAAAAAAAAAATCTGAACGTATAAACACAATCAAGTTTTGTGTTTTTTTTTTTTTTTTTTTTGTGAAAAGCGCAGAAGGAATCTGTGTTTTTTATAAAAATACAACCCCCTTCTGCGTTTTATGATGATTTGGGAAATAAGTTCTTGATATCATTTTTCAATTTTTTTTAATTTAATATGTAATTAATCGGTAAAGAACTCATGAAAATGGTGGTTACGTGGTGTAAATGACACACACAAACACCTAAGGTAAGAAACCGTCTTTTTTTTTTTACCTTAAAAAGGCTATTTATACATATAATGATGATCCGATCTCATAAAAAACGAGGAGTTTCAACCGTCATAAATACCTTTATGCGCTTTAGTCACGTTGTGATCTTTAAGTTACTAGTTGTAATTAGATGATATATTTTAATAATACTAGTTTTAGACCCGCATATTATGCGGGTCTAGAAAAAATTATATCAGTATATATTTTTTATTTGAATATTACACGTATAATAATTGATCATTTAATTTTATATTTAACTTATCTTATGAAATATGAGGGAAAAAAAATTAATGCTGAAAAATAAAAATAAAATTGTAAGCTAAAAAAAATAATGTCAATCTCTGAAATAATTATTATTCACTACTTGCATTTATTTTTAGAAAATATATATAGTATGTAAATAATCTCCTAGAGAATTTTTTAAATTTTCTATTTTCTTTAAATAATAATTTTAAAATAAGCTAATAGGTCTTTTTTTATAATGTTTAAAAGTTATATGTAACTAATTGATGGAGAGAGAGAATTTTATTAAATGGTTAGAGAGGGAGAGGGTGATGAAGAGATAAGATTATATATAATTAGTTATAATGAAAATAATCTTCAATCAAAATATGGATAACTTTCAGTGAAGGTCCGTGTCATTGTCATTGAGAAAACTTATAATGATATTCCATGCTATTTGAAAAATATCTCTGACCCTCACTTCCTTTGATATTAAATATAAAATTACATATTTATCCTTGATACTAAATTATTAAAAAAATTAATTAAAACTATCTAATAAAAAATTATTTTTATAACCCTGTTAAAAGAATTACAATTTTGATTTTAAAATTCTGTTTATGTAAATATATTTATAAAAAAAATTTAATACTTTTGGGATCAAATGATGGTTACTACATTTTTTTACTATTTAAAAAGTACTTCTTGCTGATTTTTTAGAATTTAAAGTTATTATGAGAATTAAAAATTGTTGATTTATGTAATACATTTTCTATTCTAATTTTTTTTTTCTTTTTTGGAATCAAACAATAGTTTTTTGTGTTTTTTGAGTATTTAAATAGTACTTGCTACTGAAATTTTCAAATTTAAAATTACTCTAAAAATTAAATATTTTTTATCTATGAAATTTAATTACACTTCATATATAAATTGTTTAATTTAGTTTTTTTAATTATTTGGTGAAGTTTTCATATGAGATTTTATTTACTAATACTTTCATTCAGTTAAAAAATAATTAGACTAGTGGATTTTCTATTTGTAATTATAATTATTTTTTAAAATTAAAATAATTATATATTTTAAAATTATTATTATTATTATTATTATTATTATTATTATTATTATTATTATTATTTTGTGAAGTTTTCAAAAGGCTAGAATGATTCTTATTGATGAAAAAAGAAAAAGGAAAGGGAAAAAAAAAAAAGCACAAGAATTTAGGAAGAGGTGATAATAATTAATGAAAAAAAATGAAAACTCACCAAACAGCTTGAATGACTTATTCTCAAACTTCATTGAAAGTTTCTCTCTCCTTCCACTTTTACATACTAGTATTAGATAATTCCATTATTATAAAAATTTTAAGATTGGAATACGTCTAGAAATCATCCAACAAAAAAAAATCAAATTCAAATTCAACTTAAACTTATGTAAGATTCAACACAACTCACGATTTTTTGTTAGATTTGACGGATAGTTGGTGAGAAGTCCTAGAAAAGACATCAAATTAACTATAAGAACTCTCAAACAAAATAAATACTTTATTTTTATTCCTATCTATTAAAGTTCATGGAAATACTAATATACTAATTAGGGTTACGTCGCCATCCACTGCTTCACCTTCGCCGGCTACCATACTCTGGAAGCCGAATTCCAGCGACGAACAATCGTTGATTCTTTTTTAGTTACATATAACTAAATATTTTTTAATATATATTTTAATTACATTTTAACTAATTTTCTTGTTGTTGATCACTGAAAATTACATGAATGTAATTAAAAAATGTACTAAAAATATAACTAAAAATATATCAAAATATAACTAAAAATAACCTTAAAATATAAGAAAATAGTACATTGAAAATAATTGCATGTAATTAAAAAATACACTAAAAAAATAGTTACATGTAACCAAAAAAAATCTAACAGTAGGTAACTAGACTTCGACGACTAAAGACCGATGATGCAAAGTTGAATTGAAAGCATTGGAAATATAAGAGAACACTAATCATGGGACTAAAAGATAAGGTAAAATATAATTAAGAGGTTAACATTGAGATTAAAATTAAAATTGGATAAATTACAAATAAGACTGTCTAATTGAAACTATTAACCAATTATCCCAATATTTAATGGCTAAAATCAGCTAAAAGATACCTTTGAAAAGACATTAGAGGGTTTAGCCGCTACAAATTAAAGTTAAAGGACTCATTTGAAACAAGTAATAAAAAGTAATATGGGCTTTTTGTATGCATAGGGATGGGTTGCGTACAGGGCATGTGCCCATCAAGAATGTTATATTAAATTGATTTTTTTTAATCACGTATGAAACATTACATAAATGCATAAAACAAAATAACAAACACAAATTTAGAGATCACAACCCACTTTCAACGGGTTTTAGGTTATGTTTGGATAAGAAATTTGGGGGAGAGATTTGATTTGGGTAAAAAAAATTCGAATTATTTTTTAACAAATATCTTGTTTGGCTATTTATGAGAAACAATTTATAAAATCCTTCCAATTAAGAAACAGTAGAAATACGGTATTTGGAAATCCTTTTGAAATAGGCATTATTCACAAATCCATCAGAGGGTATTTGTGTTTTCTTCCTCAAAATCTTCGATCATCCTCTTCATTCCTTCATAAATCATCTTCCTCACGATGTCGTTCCTTCGACGTTTCCCGTCCTCGCAGCGATAGTGCCCAATCGTCGGTCCTTCGTCATTTCGTCATCCTCGCAGATAGGTCGTTCCCTCATCATCACAGCTTTGTCGTTTGTCGATCGTCTTCTCCATCTTCGTCGTTGTCTTCTTCTTTGATCTTTTTCACCATCTTCATCCATTTTTGTTGCGTCTTCTTCGTCGCTACTCTGTCCTGGTCCCCCGCATCTTCACGTTGTCGTTGTCGTCGTCGATCGTTTCGTTCGCTGCTACACTCCACTTCGCCACCGTCGTCCATTACTGCTCACTCTACCTTCGCTGTCACTGTCCACCTCAGGTAAGGGTTCCAATTTCGTGAATTTATTGAGTTTGTAGTTGTTTTCAATTTTAAATCAGAAGCCTTAGAAAAGAATTTGTGATTAGGGTTTCAAATTCTATTGTTGATTAGGGTTTCAATTTTGCTGTTGATTTGTTGTGCGGATTTTGGTGGTAGGAAGTATGAATTTCTTGGGTATCTTGTGGATTTTTATGGATTTTGTGGTGATTCTCATCAATTTCTAATGTATTTTGAGCATTTGTGTTGATTATCATCAATAATTATAAATATAATTTTGTAGTGTTTGCAAATACTTTATCTATCCAAACAATGGAATTATAAAATTATACGATCAAATTATTCAACTAAAATAGTTATCCAAATAAAGGATTTGTGAATGATAGGATTTCAAAATTCAGGATTTTGAAATCTCATCATTTACAAATCCCTTGAATTTGTCAAATCCCTTACCCAAACGTAACCTTAGACTTCTAAGTTCACTTCACCTTTGTTTTTTCTTCTTATATATTGATAGTGTTTAGAACTAGTTGATATTATCTTTTAAGTAATGTTACCAAAAAATCCCCCGTACATGCCGAAGGCCAAACACATGCCAAAAACCTCATCAACCTGCAACTTTAACCTGTGAAAACAGTTAGCTCCAAAGGACACCAGTATGGTATCGGCCAAAGGACCTCCAGCGTGAGAATAAATTAGTCCGTTTTATGGTGAAAATCTTTCAGTATGTAAAAAACGCTATCTTGGCCCCTTGATACTCACCTTCATATATAGACCATTTATCCTACACAAGTCATTCATGTCACCACTCCCTCCACGATCCCCTCTTTAATCGCATGGAAACTGTCCATGATCCCACTACGAACTGTAAAACAGCTACTCTCTTTGTGTACATGGGATCGTGGGGGATTTCAGTCAATTATCCAGTGGCCTTTGTCGATTTTACTTGCTTGCGACCAAACCCCATTAGGGAACCTTCTTCTATTCATGTCTGCCCAAACATGATTGGGCCTCTTATGAATCATTCCATATACTCATGCACTAGGCTCCTTCCGTGGGCTAACCCAATACAATTTAGGCTATCGACACACCCGGTCCATGGGCGATCTCCTGGTCAATTCCTATGGGTCGTATTTTACTACCCAACACGACCTATCATCCTGCTATTAGCTTCTATCAAATGTGAACGAGAATTTTCCCCACATCATTTGCCCTCCTGACTTTCATGGCGATTCAAAGAGGCGAGACGAAAGATCATCCTCTTTAGCGTAAGTTCTTATTCATTCCATTTAATTGCTTGATTGTCCAATCATTTTTGTTCTTTATTCACCTTCTCTTAATTGTTCTGCTCTGAGAATGGCTTCCAACCCTTCGCTCAGTTCGGCTGAGGACGGTTCTTCATCGACCCTTTTCTTTGAGAAGATGGCAACAAGCACGACTCATCCACCTATTGATTCTCCAGCGAACTGGAAAAATCATGGTGCAAGCGTATTTAAGAAGGAATGGATCGAGTCCTTTCGAGATACATATAATATCCCTACCTCAGTCATAATTAGGGTTCATAAGGAAGATGGGCATTTTTATTCCTACAAAGAGGATGAAATATGCCTCTTTGTATGGATATTCGAATACAATAGAGATGGTTAGGAGTGTGTGCTCTCTTAAGTTCCTTCATAAAACCAAGAGGTACTACTATTCCGCCATCAAACAATACTCCTTCCTCACCGACCTCCCTTCTGCTGTAACGTATTGAAAGAGGAGTTATTTATTCTTCAAATGAAGATGGAAATTCTTCCTTGATGATATGAAGTGGCCTCCAGTTGTACTGCGATATTTTAATTTCCCGAGTAATTTCATTTCCAATACTTATGATTCCCGATCTTAATTTACTGATTTTGTTTCTGTGGTATCCTCACATCTTCACAAATTACGTTGCACATGTGAAAGTGCCTGTAAGAGCTTTCATCTGACATCAAAGGTCATAGACGAATTTAAGAAGCTCTTGGTGCCAAATGAACGAGCCTGCAATGAGCTCACCTACGACCCCTTTGTACCACCGAAGATGAATGAGTCTCAGGTTAGTCACTTGTAAAGTTTGGCGGGAAAACACAAAAGGGTGACCAAGAAAACCTCGCAATCATCCATGCCAATCTCTGTCCCTCAGCCAGTTCCTCAGCCGACTGTGGCTCCTCCCAGAACTTCTCAGCCTCAAGCACCTCAACCTCTCCTTCCTATATCAATATACTCTGATTACTAGCAACTTCTGAGCATGAGGCAAAGTGGAGTGGTGTCCGTTCCTGTCCCTTGTCCTTATATTCCAGTCCCTACTGAAACTCGTGGATTGAAACTGGTTATTCGGGAAGCTTAGACCCCATCATTCAAGTCTATGAGGCCACAACAGTCAGTGTTTGGCCTCATCCCCCCTCATCAGTGTCTAGCCATGGCACATCTGCCTCTCTGAGCTTGCTAGGGGTTTCTGATCGCTCAAATTTAATACCCAATTTAAGTGCCAACTATTGTAGTATAGTGCTTAAGTATGGGTGTCGAACCACATGGATTGAATTGTAATTATTAATTATTTTCTTATTTTTCGATTGAATTTAACAAGATTGGTTTTGGAATTTTTTTAATTGTAAAATATAAAAATAATTAAATTAAAATACTAAATGATAACTAATCGGGTTGAGGGAATGCATTTGTCTTTCGATTATCCTAATGTGTTTTAATTTTTTTTATCTATTTTAATTATGTGTATAATGAAGTAATTTAATTACAAAAAAAATTACAACGAAAGTATGATAATTTGATCGGCATGGATTATCTTCAAGATTCGATTTCTAATCTACGATGGACCAATCCCTAAGCATAGTAAATCCTATAAAATATATCAATTAATCAACTATTTAATCAGTATGCACTATCTTCGGAATTCGATTCCTACTAATCTACGGTGAATTAATCCATAAGCATAATTCATCATATTAAACCGTATCGATTCTGTTGGTGTAAAAAATTGGTAAACACCCCAAGTATGGTCAGGACAGACTACACGTGAGATTTTTTTGCTGAGGTAGAGGTGGTGTACTAAGGAAACCAAACTCCGAGCTCGATAAACTTTTGACGCTTTGAGAATTCCTTACACTCCAAGTTGAACTCCACTCTGGACTTTATTCTAAGCTCTACTCTAGACTGCAAGTTGAGCTTTTCTTTGGACTTCGAGCTGAACTCTATCTCCATACTCTGAGCACCTGTACAAAGACCCACTGAGGTTGTGCCCAGTGAAGTCCCTCCAGCGTAAGAGTAAGGATATGGAGGAGAAGGCTAAAAGTACTCTTGAGTGAATAATAATCAATACTTGGTGACAATAGATGCCTAGGAGTATATATAGGGAGTAGGGCTCGATTAGCACTACTGAATTAGGGACTCCAGCTCAGTTACTTACCCTAATCCGGTAGGAGACCAATGAGTTTGCAGATACTAATCCTAAGCACCTGGGCTGGGATTTTGGGCCCACCAGTAGAAGTCTATGGGTCAACCCACTTAAAATAGAGACGAATGGCTCGTTTTACCCACTTCAGCCGAACAGAAGGTGGGGAGGACGTCTGGACAGTTTTAGGGCTCCCTATGTGATGATCAGCCGAGCTGAAGGTGCTTAGAGCCCTCAGCTCGATACAGTGGATGAATAGTCAATCCTAAGGCCTTCTTTTGGTGATCAGCCGAGCTAAGGGTGCTCAGAGCCCTCAGCTCTGTGCCTCAGTCTTCAAAGCGATCTTGGTCCTTCCTTTTGGTGATCTGTCCAACTGAGGGTTCTCAGAGCCCTTAGCTTGGGGCCCTAGTCTTCAGGGTAATCTTGGCCTTTCTTTTTGGTTTTCTACCGAGCCAAGCGTGCTCGCAGCCCTCAGCTTGGCCTTGTGGTCTTCAGGGCAACCTTAGGGCCTTCCAATTGAGAATCTACCAAGCTAAGGGTTCTCGGAGCCCTCAGCTCGGCCTTGAGGTCTTCAGGGTGGTGTTGGGGCCTCTAATTGTTGATATGCCAAGCTGAGAATGCTCGGAGCCCTCATCTCAACCTTGCAGTCATTAGGGCTGCCATGGGTCTCCTAAATGAAGGTCCTCCGAGCTGAGGGTGCTCAAATCCCTCAGCTCTGCCTTGCGGTTCTCAAGGTGACTTAGGATCTTCCAAATGAGGATCTGCTAAGCTAAGGGTGCTCAGAGCCCTCAGCATAGCCTTGTGGTCTTCAGAGCGGCCATGGGTTTCCCAAATGAGGGCATACCGAGCTGAGGGTGCTCGGAGCCCTCAACTCGACCTTGCGATCTTCAAGGTGGCCACAGGTCACCCAAATGAGGGCCTGCCGAGCTGAGGGTACTCGAAGCCCTCAACTTGGCCTTATGGCTTTCAGGGTGGCTTAAACCTTCAACTTTAACGACTAGCTGAGCTGAAGGTGTTTGGAGCCCTTAGCTCGGCACCTTGACCTTTAGGGCAGTTTTGGGCCCCCCGTTTGATGACTAACAGAACTGAGGGTGCTCAGAGCTCTCAGTCCAACCCTTTTTCCATACTTGATATCTTGGCCCTTTAATTTGATTATGAAAAAACACTTATGCACGTATGGGTTTTACTGCCCAAATTTTCCTCCATCAGATTCCAATAAACACAGATTATAAAACTGTTAGATTTAAACCACAGGTATTAGATCTAACATTATAGATACAAATAGATTCAGATCTAAATTTCTACAAGATAATTTAGAACGTAAATTTATTCAGACAACTAGTTAAGACCAAATCCTTGTTTTCCAATCTTCCACAGATAAAATAAATCCAGAAATAAAAGCTACAATAAAATAATTTAGAACCAGTACAGCCTAACCCGGTTTCACCTTAACTGATCATGGAGGTTGTTCTCCTTTGTACAAGATTTTCAACAAACACAATGAAGACTCTACCAACAATTTCGGTCGGCCGCAAGAACTGAAGAAAACTAAAACTAAAGAGATAAAAATTGAAGAAAAATATCCCCCATAATGGAGAATTAAAAAACTACCAAACAATTCCTGATAGGTGTGATTTGCTTATCTATTTCCAAAACGAACTTGTTAGTTTTCGAGTGTTATTATAGTATTTTAATACGTTTTTATTTATTTTTGTCTAAATCAGGTGTGGGGGTGAAAAAGGATAAAATGGATCATAAACGATTAAATCGAATCAAGAACGGTGGAAGAACGGTGGGAAAACAAGCATAAGGGCAAAATTCAAAACTGCAGCCCACCACCGCGGCAACCAGACCACGACCACGGTGGTCAAGATGTAAAGAAGGCCAAATGTTTCTAAACATCCACTGCCGCAACAGTGAGATCCACCACCGTGGCAGTGAAACAACAGTAAGGTCTCTGATCCCACCACTAAGTCCAATGCTGAGGCCGTGACTAAACTGACTTACCCACCACCACGGCGGTTACTCTGCACACACTTTAGATATTTATTTAGATATTTTGGCTCCCTATATCTTCCCCATCTCTTCTATTTCAGCCATTAGAGAGCTCCTACGGTTAGAAAAGGGTTGAGAGGTTTTTAGGGAATGCTCCACCAAATCCGAAGGAGAAGAACACGTTGTAAAGAAGGAAAAGCGATCTTGAAACGGTTTTAGCGGCAAATATTTGGACTACGACTAGTTTCTATCGTTTCTTTCTTTGTTTCTTAACTTTGGATTATGGCCATTAGCTAAATGGATATTGTCTAGGGATTATTATATTTATGAATATGTGGTTTTGAAATCAGTGTTTCGTTAATGGTTGTTCTTCGTTATTTGATTGTATTTGTCGTTTCTCCTTGTTTATTATGCTTATTATGATATACTGAGAATATGTAATTTGACACTCGGGAGAGATAACCCCGGATTCGGACTAGGGTTTAAACACAACGCGACGATTTAATAACCCAGAAGGGAATTAGAGAGTGTATAATTAATGACGTTAGGGCAAGACTCATGTGACTATGTGTTCTAAAAAACACTAGAGGGAGATTTCGGCGTCAACGCGAAGTTACATATTCATTCACTTGTCACTCGGGAGAAGGAGTGAATGAGTTTACGATACAGAGATTGTCAGATAAATCGAACACCGTTAACGTAAGTCAAACGAGATCAAATGCGTATTTGTAAATGAAGTTAATCCCTAGATAATCCATTCCCTTAAACATATCATATTAGTAATATAGTATAATTAAATAAATTAGTATTTAGTATTAGTATATTATTAATTATAAACTTTATTTTTTATCGCCTAAATAAAATTAGGTTATAATAATTACGGTACTCGAAAATATTCTCAACTAATCCCTGTGGAAACAATAACTCTTACTCTTCCCACTCTATTAAAACTTGACCCGTACACTTGTTGTGAAAGTCACGACGTAATCTACGCGCCACCAAGTTTTTGGTATCATTGTCGGGGATTGGTTTTTAAATTATTGTTGATATTATGAATAAATAACTTGATTTTAATTTAGGCATTTCTTTTGTTTATAACTTTTTATTTGTAGTTTTATTTTTTATTTCTTATGCAAGGTACTTGAAGATGTTAGATCGACGAGTATTGATGCATTTCTTTCAACAAGATTCTGAGCCATTTTATTGCACTTGGGATCGTTACAACAAGCTGCTATTCCTATTTTTGAATCATAGGTTCCCGAGGGAATGTCAACTCTTGAATTTCCTCGACGGGTTATCAGCCGTAACCAGAACATGGGTAGAAGGAGGAAACGGTACCTCCTCTTTCTATGACCTAACCGCGGATGAAGCCCTTTGGTCGTTGGAGAAAATAGCGGCCCTTGATTATCAAAGTTGGAATCATTCACTAAGTCACCAAAGCTTGGGGGATTGTTCCAACACTACGACGCTATGGATTGACATTCCGTTTCAAGATATGGAGTCTTCTCCCGCCTTAAAAGACGTGTTCGCCTTAGTTATGGGGAAGACTTGGACATTTTTTAGGGAGACGCATAACCGGCTCAATGAGCACGAAGATCCTCTTAATTATATTGAGACGGTCTGCGCTAACATTGATGCGACCGTAACGTCTCTGCAGATATAAATCGGTCATCTTATCTGCTTTGTTGATGCTGAGTCAAAAATGGTGGCACTGAGAAACGAGTATGTCACATCTAAATGTGAAAGCCACCGTGAGAAACCGAATACGAGCAGGAGGAGCTTCGGAGAATTCATTGATGAAGATTCGAATGAAGAAAGAACCCAAGTATGGATTGGCGACGGAGATTTACATATTGATTGTTGTGAGTTTTTACTGTTTAAATTCCAGTTGGTGATGCCGCCATCGATCCAAGATGATCGCATCTACGAGGATCCGATGTCGCTCACCTATCCTGTCCCGTTTCCAACTCAGTACATTTATGCCAACCAAGCATATAATCTGGAGCTGAGTTACGTTGAAAGATCAAGCCGATCAGAGCCAAATCTTGCAAGTCTTGAGGGCGTACAAAATCAAGACCCATATGTGGTGTTGTACGACACTTATTATGGGTGGAATCCGCTCTTTGACGAGTCATTCTCCATGTCACGCCAAGGACAATAAACCACGTGCTTCTTGGGAGGCAACCCAAGTTTAAAAATAAGTTAAATCTGTCACAGCCGACTTGATTCGGAGGCAAGATTTTCTCGCCTCCCAGGTACGTGTTCTAAACCCCCGTCTTCGATATCATGCTTTATGCTTTCATTGGGATCGCTGATGGGTCGTTGAGGACACTGACTGTTTTAAGTTTGCGGTGATGTATATGATGTTAGTATGTTTTACTGTTTTACCGTATTGCATGTTTGTTTAGTATAGAATGTTTTTATGTTATTGTTGTTGCATGCTAAGTTTTGTGTTCATCTGGGCCGTTACCCGATGATAATATTACCCCTGGTTGTTTTTCGAGGTCAAAGGTAATACCCATGCATGTGTGTTCTGTGTGCTTGACAATGTGTTTTGGTGAAAGTTATTGTGAATACTAATTTGCACAAGCACATAGACTCAATGTATTTCGATTCAATTGATTTGAGGCCAATTATCAATTAGCCAAACTCATGAGAATTGAAGGATTCTAGAACTTGATTGAGGGGAAGCTTGAGGCGAAATCCTAGGCGAGGTAGTTCAGGAGATATGATTTAGGCATTCATTTTGTCATTTGAGCCTTTTAAGCCTACCATGTTATATGTTTATCCCTCGTTACCCTGTTGAAGCCTAAATATCATTTCAATTCTGAACACATAACTAATACCCTGTCCAATTAAACTTTTTCCAAACCTATATCGTTGAACTGAAGGCACAATTTGAGTGAATCAAGTTAGCATTCGTTTATACTACTTAAAGTAAGCGGCTGGGTTTAGGGTGAACTTTTGATTGATTCGATATTCAAGTACTCACTTGTCGTTTTTCGTTCGTTTTAACCATACCCGCGAAATCCTAATAATCGAATAAGTTTGGGGGTGTGGTTTTGTGAAGAAAAAAAATATATGTAAATATCGTTAAATTTATATTTCTTTTGACAAGTGAGTACGTCGGTTTTAAATGTTTGTTCGAGATTGTTTCCAATTTATCTATGGGGGTTCAAGAGTGAATGTGCCAAGCGTTGAGCCTTGGGTAACGTTAAGTTAACAACGTTAACTCGTTTGCTATTCTGAAATACCCTTGGCCAAATGTTCCAAAACCAAACCAAGTCCTTCTGATCTTTATGAATTTCCAAGCCTACATTAGTGGAGAGTAGACCCCAATCAGGCATATGGATATCCTAGTCCTTTACGGTCTAAGTCGTGAGTTTCGTTGGTGGATAATCCAATCCGATCTTGGATAGCTATATTATTAAGTGTCGCACAAACAGGTTGACAGGATCTAGAATGGCGTTTACCTTTATTGAATGTCAAAATTGTAGAACACTACATGGTGTGTTTTACCGCTTGAACTCTATATGACTGGGGGCTGTTGAGGGGAAAATGTTTTGGTCTGTAGAAGAATTTAAAAACTCGTATATCGTTATGTTTAGATTGTTTGTGTTTAGGTTGTTCATGTTATTTAATTTAGTTGTGTTTTTCATTTTAGTGTAAGTGTTTTACTCGAGGACTAGTAAAATTTCAAGTTTGGGAGTATTTGATAGGTGTAATTTACCTATCTATTTCTAAATCGAACTTGTTAGTTTTTTAGTGTTATTATAGTATTTTAATACGTTTTTATATATTTTTGTATAAATCAGGTGTGGGGGGTAAAAATGGATAAAAACGGATCATAAACGATCAAATCGGATCAAGAACAGTGGAAGAACTGTGGGAAAACAAGCATAAGGGCAAAATTCAGAACTGCAGCCCACCGCCACGGCGACCAGACCATCGTCGCGACGGTCAAGATGCAGAGAATGACAAATGTTTCTGACCATCCACCGCCGCAGCAATGAGATCCACTACCGCGACGGTGAAACAACAACAAGGTCTCTAATCCCACCGCTGAGTCCACCGCCGAGGCTGTGACCAAACCGACTTACCCACCGGTGGTCACTCTTTACACACTTTAGATATTTATTTAGATATTCCTGCTCCTTATATCTTCCCCCTCTCTTCTATTTCAGCCATTAGAGAGCTCCTAGGGTTAGAAAATGGTTGAGAGGTTTTTAGGGAATGCTCCACCAAATCCAAATGAGAAGAACTTGTTGTGAAGAAGGAGAAGCGTTCTCAGAACGGTTTTAGCGGCAAATCTTTGAACTACGGCTAGTTTCTCTCGTTTCTTTCTTTATTTCTTAACTTCGGATTATGGTTTGAGCTTATTTAGCTCATTTATCATTGTATATACGGTTATGACCGTTAGCTAAACGGATATTGTCTAGGGATTACTATATTTATGAATATGTGGTTTTGAAATTGGTGTTTCGTTAATGGTTGTTCTTCGTTATTTGATTGTGTTTGTCATTTCTCCCTATTTATTATACTTGTTATGATATACTAAGAATACAGGATTTGACACTTGAGAGAGGTTCAAACCCCGTATTCGAACTAGGGTTTACACACAACGCGACGATCTAATAACTCGGGAGTGAGTTAGAGAGTGTGCAATCAATGACGTTGGGGCAAAACTCATGTGACTATGTGTTCTAAAAAATGCTAAAGGTGGACTTCGGCATTAACGCGAAGTCACATATTCATTCACTTGTCACTCGGGAGAAGGAGTGAATAAGTTTACGATACAGAGATTGTCAGATAAGTCGAACACCGTGAAGGTAAGTCAAACGAGATCAAACGCGTATTTATAATCGAAGTTAATCCCTAGATAATCCATTCCCTTAAACATCTTATATTAGTAATATAGTATAATTAGATAAATTAGTATTTAGTATTAGTATATTATTAATTATAAACTTCATTTTTTATTACCTAAATAAAAATTAGGTTATGATAATTATGGTACTGGACAATATTCTCAACAAATCCCTATGGAAACGATAACTCTTACTCTTCCCACTCTACTAAAACTTGACCCGTACACTTGCGGTGAAAGTGGCGACGCAATATTCCGCCATCAATTGCCTAATGGACATATATATCTCGGATAAAAAAAAGGAATAAAATAAAATAATGAAAAAAATTTGAAGAAGCAATTAATGGAGAAATGAATGCTTCCTCCTCCACTGCCAACTTTCCTTGGTTAGTTTCTCAAAATTATCACTTTAATGCCCCTTCACTCCTTAAATGAATAATTTACATTCCAAACCCATTTGATCTGCGGATTTCTCTTCTTTATTATTATTAAAGCCTCTTTAATTTCCTTAATTCTTCAAGATCAATCTTATCAAAAAATTTAACGGTTTCAGGTTGCGGGTGCAACCCAACGAGTTAGCGAGCCAGATCGTGGATATTGCTATGTTTTCGCCATTTTTCACATATTTTTTCATTTTCGACTTTAATTCTCCAAAAATAATAAATTGTACCATCACTAATTAAAACTTAATAAAAAAAATATTATCAAAAATGTAGATTAAGGGCGTAAATTTGGTGTAAAATTGATAACGATCAGTTTCTCTAGAGCATATGTGTCACCTACTAAAGGAGGCAGGTCTATTCCAAACCGTTAAGAGATCTTCAACGCCGCTATTCGGACTCTCTTCAAGCAGTCTTGGGACAAAAGTTGTTCTAAGGTTAAGAATTGTAGCCAAGCATAGCTCTTTTGATCTCTTATTTGTGCACTCCTTCAGGTAACCTTCGTTATTTCTTTTACTATTCCTAATTGTTTTTGAAATTGCGTATATCATCTGATGTCGTATTAGAGATTTTGATTTGAACATGTATCCATTCTATAGAGTATATATCTGTCTTCTACCATGGCTGGCAGCTCGGACGATATGGCTAAACTAGATACTCAGCTTATGCACCAGCTGACAAAGTCCAATTGGCAAGAAGAGGACCTCCGAGGTTTCCAGGAGAAAAAGGTTTCCCTTGAGATAGCATTGGTGCTGGAGAGGTCATCCAAAGAAAAATCAGAGATCGATCTACGAGTCGCTCATGCTTAGTGTAAGTTTCACCAGAAAAATAATCAGCTCCTGATCAGTGAGAACAACAGGCTTCTGACTGAGAGTAATAGGCTGTCAACCGAGAGCTCTTCACTGATAGAGAAGCTCATCACACAATAGTCCAAGCTTGATTTGTTGAGGGTCGAACTAGAGGCAAAGATTGAAGCCCTCCAGCACTTAGGAAGAGGAAAAGAGTTGATATCGAATAAGTTAAACTCAGAGAAGCTCAGGAGTTCAACCCTAGAGGCTAAGTCAGCCGACTAGGCTAAGGTAATAGAAGAGTTGTCTGTCGTAATGGAGTAGAATAAGATCGAACACGAAGAAAAAATCAAACAACTTTGGGAGCAGTTTGACAACCTCAGGGAAAGCATTAAGTTGGTCGACTTCAAGTACTATCAAGAGCAAGTACAACAAGAGCATCCTGAACTCAACCTTGCAATCCTAGACAGGTTACTGGAGCATGAAGAGGAAGAGGAACCATGCTCTACTTTTGCTGAGCTACCAAGTACAGAGCCCTCAGGCCTCTCTATGGTAGATCCAGTTCTCCCTCCATCAGCTCAAACTCCCAATCAGCCAACAACAATGCAGACTTCAAAATAGCCTTAATCTAACCAAGCTCGGACCATACCCAACGAATTAGTTTCAATTTTTGTTGAACTCTATGCTACACCTCAGCCAGACGATACAGATTAGCCAAGGACGTTTTGATTAGTTGATTATCTTTTCAATTTCTAATGTTTGTCAGTTTTTGTAATTTTGACACTTTATAATTATAACCTATTTTTAATAGACACTACCCAATTCAATCTTGGAAACTGTTGCATTTTATTTCGATATTTACTTCTGCCGCTTTACTTTTATCTGTCATTAATGAGTGCAAATATTTCAACAATTTGATTTTACCTTTTTTTTTCATTTTGTGATCACCGTTTTGGCTATTTAAAGACAAACCTCTTGGAGATTCCTTTACACCTTTCCTTATTCTTTTCTTTCGATTTCTCTCTGTCTCATATAAGTCATAGCGGCGGCGTCATCCTTTGATGTCATTTAGGCTGAAAATAAGAAAGATGTGAAGCTTGGATACCACTTTAGAGAGCTTATAATGATAGCCAAAACCCTCATCGAAGAGCACCCTCGACTTCGCGCCATCGAAGATGCCTAAGCAATCTTCACCTCTATGGATGTTGCCCACTTCTGTATGGTCTCCCAACTCCAAGAGATCCGGGACCATTTGAGGATGGGCGAGAAGGAGATTCACTAGCTACAAAGCTAAGTCCATCTCCATAAGACCTACAATGACCTATTGAAGAAGAAGAAGGACAAGCTCTGGGAGAAAAGCAAGGAGAAAAATGAGAAGATACGAGACTTGGTTTGAGCGCTGAGCCAATATGAAGAACATAACTTCTATCGTTCAAACTCAAACTCGGAGGACTTAGGTCATGTTCCTTCTCCTGGGTCAGAGTAGCTCCACCTTCTCAGCCCCGGTTTATTTAAAAGAAGTTTTAGACTTCTTTAAATCTTTGTTGTTGTTGTTTTTATTTTTTTATATCTAAACAATTTTTCTGTTCTTTTTTGCTCTTTTGTTTTGTTTTGTTTTTTTTTTTTTTTTTTTTTTTGAAAAAGAAAGATGTAATGTACCTCTCTTTCTTTTTGATATATAATATATAAAGATTTGGGTTTCATATGTGTAAACGAATATGAATATGTTGGAATGAACTTTTAAGAATAATATGGAGTATTAACTGCCCATATGCCCCTTTTATGCTTTATACCCTCCTCCATAACAAGTTTAAGTAATAAACAGGTTATGGACTGCATTAGCTCATAAAAATACATCTTTAGTTTAACCCCAACAGTTGTTTTTTCCCCATTCCAAAATCCATACTTTATTTCCTTTGGCAAATAGGGATTTTTCACTAAAAAAGTTTTAGATGATCTGACTAGAGTAGCTTGCCTCCTAATTTAAACACGTGGTGATTTAACTAAACGTGATTTCAAAGAACGGATCTAAGCAGCTCAGATGTTGATTTTGACACCTGGTGATTTGTCACCAAATGTGTCTTTCAACGAACTGATCTGAGCATCTCGATTTGTCAAAAACTTGCCTAACGTTACACCAAATGCGCATTTTTTAGGATTCAGCTTCATATTATACTTTCGTCGTATCACGAAAGCTTCTTCCATATGTTCTAGGTGATCCTCCTTCTTGACACTCATGACCAGCATGTCATCTATGTAGACCCCCATAGTTATTCCAATTTTCTCTTGGAACATGCGATTCACCAGTCGTTGGTAAGTTGCCCCTGCATTTCTTAAATCGAAAGGCATCACTTTGTAGCAGTATGCACCTCCTGGGGTGATGAAAGCCGCTCTTTCCTTATCCTGTTGGTACATCCAAATCTGATTATAGCCTGAATAAGCATCCATCATGGATAACAGATCGTGCCCAGTTGCCGCATCCACCATTTGATGTTTCCTAGGCATCGGATAGCAATTCTTTGGGCATGCTTGTTTAAGGTTAGTGAAATCCACACACATTCTCCATTTTCCATTCTTCTTCTTGACCAACACTGGGTTGGCGAGCCACCTCGAGTAGATCACCTCCCTTATATTCTCTATTCCGAGCAACGTCAGTAATTTCTGACTCGTTCACCTCTTTCTTTTGAGGGCTGAATATAATACTCCGAAAATTTATATTCTTGAAAATATTACCTTATATAAAATTTTAATATTTTTTGGACTGTTTTACGAATTTAGGGTATAAATAATATTTGATAATTTTTTTGAGTTAAATGTTTATTCTAAATTGATTTTAGAAGTTTTGAGACCAATGTGTTATTTAAAACATGTTTTTAAGAATTTTGAAATATAATCAGTATTTTCTTTATTTTCAAAGGGGACATTCTGTAAATAAATAAATGAATAAATAAATAAATGGCTAAATTTGTTTCCTTCGCACTGAAGGAAACAAATCCCACCAAGTATATTTATATATAAGATGCATATGTGTGTACATAAACTACACGTGTCATACTTAATAAATATAATAATAATCATCAAATGCATTTATATATGAAGGAAATGAAACTATTTAAAGAAAACTCATATATTAGCACGCATATATAGCTTAAATATATATACGAAAAGTTATAGTTTATGGAGAGGAAAAGTTTTGAGCGATAATTAATATTTCGGTCTTGATTTCGGCTTCGGATTACAGGTAGAATTTCTAACTCTTTTAATATATGTATTTAATTTTTCTATTGTGTGATTTATGCTATTATTGTCACGACCCGTCCCGGACACCCGTCATCCCAAGGCCGACGTGACGACAACACGACATCACCTAACCGCCTAACCAACCATAAAACGACAATATACAAAATTTCATCTATACAACATATACGTAATTTCATACTACAGGGATACACCCGTCCCAAAATAAGAACCACGAAACAATTCTCATGAACCTCTCTAGGTTCACCTCGGACAACTCGTCTCAAAAATTTTCCTCATATGATTTCATCGCCTGACCCGCATAATTTTACCTAGCGCCAGTAAAGGACCGACCGACTCCTAGCTATTTTACCTACGAGTGTACTGCCTTCTTAGTAAAAATATTTTAAAATAATAATACATTCTAGATAATACAACATTTCAGTGGATCAAGCGTAAGTCTACAAACTTCATATGTCAAATAAAAATCACCATAGTATAAATATTTCTCCATACTATCGGCAGTACAAATAAATCAAGATATATATATATATATAAGTTCCATTCGAAACCCATTCAGTATAAAATCATACCAATCACCATATTTAATAAATCACCAAATATAAGTAAAACACCACATCTCAAAACATCACTCTACCACAACACACACTGGCTAGCCATAGTGATCGTTTAACCTCACAATCGAGAGTTGCAATAATACCGTACTACCCGTAGAATATGTCTTCCTAGTGGGACAAATGACCATATGCCCGGATGCCCATCGGACAGGTCATAATATCAATATCCACATGCCAAACCATCCATCGGCAGGATATAATATCAATAATCGTCTGCCGGACCACCCATCGGCAAGGCATAATATCAACAACCGCCTGCCGGATCACCCATCGGCAGGACATAAAATTAATAACATCATCAAATCAACAACATCACCATCAAACTACAACTCAATAACAAATCAACGCTCTACCGAAGCAGATAATCAACGCTCTACCGAAACAGATAAAAATCAATAGCATCGCCAAATCAATAACAACATCATCAAACTACAAATCAATAACATCGACATCTATCTCCAAAACCGATTTAATCCACATTTCCAAAATGCCCAAATCCGCTTGATCCATATAAGTTATAAATTCGTCAAATTTTAAGTAAACGCATTTTTCCATCATATATATATAAAAATATATTTTTGGTAAGAAGATAGTACACTCACCTGATAATTCGCTTTCAAAAACTCCACCAACTCTCCGCTACCGATCTACTGGAAATTGTGAACCTATTTGTAACAGACCCTAAATTAATATTTTATGTAAAAACAACCTAATTATGTCATGCAAAAAACCTAATTTTCGTAATTTCCTACTCCCCGCGCTTTATTATGAAAATATAACTTAGTCGACTAGTTATCGCTCCGTTACGATTTACTATATAATCTCTATTTATCTGCACGATCCCATTATTTTTATCATCATTTCAATATTTTAAAACTAGAGAACTAAATTATCAATCATAAAAATTAACAAGAAACCTTACCCGCTCGAGGCAATTGTCGATCCCCTAAAACAATTTTTTTTCTTTTTCTTGTCTGCATACTGCTCCCCTACTGCTTAGGCGAAGAAGTCACCGCCTAAGCGAACACGCAACAAAACCTCCCTGAATTCCCACCGCCTAGGCGAACATGTTGCAAATGGGGTTCCTAATATTCCACCGCCTAAGAGGACGATCGTCTTCCTCTTTGTTCTGTTTTGGGTTTTTCAGTCGTCACTCTCTCTCTCTCCTCACCTTGCCAACGCCGAAAACCCCCACCTGTACACGAACACTCACTCCTGGACCACCCACATACCATATCAACCAAACACATACACAGAACACGCACACACAGCACATTGTGACGAGCACACATACACATACACACACAGAGAAGCGTTGATCATGCACGCCACTCACCTGCACAAATCAGAAACAGAACACAACACACACACTCACACCCAATTAGTAGCACAGAGCACACCTAATACACAACCGAGCAACCATACCCACAAATAAAACACACACACACGGCAATACACACAACGGCACATACAACACACGGCCAGACGACATCCACACACCGGCTAACAACGAAACAACGCATATACACACAAACGAACAAAATAGAACACACATACACACTCACCAGCCTCCCCCAAACAGAAAAAACCACGGTCGAACACACTCCGGCCGAACGGGACCTACTCCTCTCTCTCTCTTGTTTTCTGTTTTTGGTTCCTTTCAACCTACACCGTTAGTCCCCTCTCTCTCTCTCTTTATTTCTCTGGATTGCTTCTCAATTCTTCCCAAGTGTGTGTGTGTATATATGAATATATGTATGTATGTATGTTTGTGTATATATATGTGTGTGTGTGTGTGTATGTGTGTGTGTGTGTATGATCCACCAGCCGGCCAAGTGGTCGTTTCCTGTCCACATCTTCTTCACCATCTCTCTCTATATGTATATAATATTATAATTTACACCAAACCTCCATTTATTTTAGGTTAAGCTATTAATTAACTCAATTCTAGATTTTAATGTTTATAAAATTACAATTTGACCCTTAAAAAATTAATTTACACAATTAATATCGCAATCCACCCCGGTATTTTTGAAATATTTTAAAACGCGACTTGAATTATACGTATGTCAAGGGTCGGGGTCTTACAATTATGGTTGTTAAATTTTAACTGTTAAATTTTATGAAATACTTATGACTATGTGAAAATCATGCCAATATGTTTTAATTATCGTATTAATTAAATGCACGTAGTAGAGGGGTTAAAATTTTACTGAGCATTGGCTCACAATCCCACAGTTTGATTGCAAGGTTGGTAAGAACGGAACTGCGCCGGTAATTTTGTTTAAAATTCTATTTGTAAAATTGTATTTATTATTTACTGTTTGAAAAATTGAATCGATGTATTAGATAAATATAATTGGACATTGAAGCGTTGTAAAATTTATTGGATTTTATAGAATAAAAATTTTGGTCATTTGATTTTAGTATTAATTCTCCAAGAGGAGAAATCGCGTGGCGGCTCTAGAAAATCGGTTCATTAAAGGTGGTATCAGAACGAGTTTGCAACCACCCTAGACTTGGGTTATGGTACCCATTACTTATAATAAATGGAATAATAGTTAAAAAAAATTATCTTATAACTCGTTAAAAAAATATATATATGTTTTTGATAGCTGTAATGGCGAAATAGGTTCAGTTGTGCGTGGAAATGACTGAAGTGTCCAAATTGAACATGTAATCTTTACCTAGTGAATTAATGACATGGTTTCCGCATGTTTGACAACTGGAATTAGTATATAAGAAGGGACTAACTACTTTAATGTAGAGATAAGAAACTTAAATCTATTCTATAGCAATACAGGAGATAAGGTTGGTGAATTTGCTCATTTAACATATCAATACACTAGATTATGTCTTAACTACCATCCAAAAATTATACTATATATTTAGCGAATTGTTGATATAACTATAGCCATTTTCGTTTCGTGATTTCTGTTTTTGCTCTCAAAATTTCGAGATTAATATACAAAAAACGTGTTTAGTAAACACATTTCTATTCCAAAAATTTTGCAACATTGTACAAATTTTCACTAATTATGTGGGATTAATAATGGTAAAGTTAAATAGGTTAGTTATATAGGTCTTTTGGTGCATATTACCTAATAAGTTTTAGGATGACGTTTAGAGGTGTTGATTGCTTATTTTGGAAATCGGCTTTGACCAAGTACACTTATTAGCCAGTCGAGCAAAAAAAATGGGTACCATATTTTATTTATTCTAAGGGGTCACTATTGTAAATAACAAATAAAAAAAATATCCATCAATACCATTGAAGTGGGCAGATTTATGAAACCAAAAAAAAAATAGGAAAAGAAGGAGGTTTAGACACTAAAATTTTAACCAAAATTTTATTTTAGTCCCTATAGTTTTAAGTGAGCATATTGTTTACTTTGTGAACAAATAGTTATGTATGTTAGTGTTGTCTATTTTTTGTGCTACTTTGTAAGACCCCGATTTTTATATACAAACAATTTTAGTTGTATTTTATAATATTTTAAAAATAACGGGGTGGATAACGCTATTAATTATGTGATTTAAAAGTTTAGGGATCATATTATAATTTTCAAAACATTAAAATTAGAATTGAGTTAATTTATAACTTAACTAAAAAGAAGGGGGGCTTGGTGTAAATTAAATATTATATATATATATAGAGAGAGAGAGAGAGTCGGTGAAAATGTAGGGAAGAGGAATTAGCCACTTGGCCAGCCATTTGATCATACACACACACACACACACACACACATATATATATATATATATATGGAGGGGAACAGAAAGAAGAAAAAAGAATCGAGAAGCGACGAGAGAAATGAAGAAAGAGAGGAGCTGCCGGTGGCAAAGGGAGGTGGTCGGCTGTTCAGTCTGAAACGAAATAAAATCATAAGCGATCAATGTTCGCGTGGGTGTATTGTGTTGGCAAAACCCAGTAGAACGAAAACAGAAGAAATCGGGAAGATAGAGAGAAACGGCAGACGGTGTGGTCGTCACTCCGGTGAGTGTGTGTATGCTCTGTTTCTGATTTGTTCATGTGTGTGTGTGTGTTGTTCCGTTGTCCGGCTATGGTGTGTGTGCGTGTTGATTTCAGTCAGTAGGTGATCGACGGGGGTGGCGGTGGTACAAGTTGGTCCAACGGTGTCGGTGGCAGTGGTGTGCGTTCAATGTGTCGTCAAGGGTGTGTGTGTGTTGATCAGTCTGGGTGTGTTTCTTCGACAGTGGTTGTTGCTCCATTGGTGGTCCGTTGAAGGGGGTGTATGGTTGTGTGTTTCGGAGCGTGTGTAGGTGTCACCGTCGATTAATTGGGCCGACGATAAGTGAGAGATAGAGAGAAAGAAGTGAGTTTTGTCATGCATTTGTGTGCGTGTGTGTGTGTATGTTGTGTCGTCATTCGGTTGGTCCGACGGTGGTTGTTTGGTGTGGGGTTAGTGGTGGTTGGTGTAGAGGGTGATCAAAGTTGGCAAAGAGAGAGAGAGAGTGGCGGCTGAGCTCAAAAACATAGCAGAAAGAAAAAAGACGACCATCGTCGCAGCGGTGAGGCGTTCGCCACGACGGTAGGAATTTAATGAAACAGAAAGTGAATCTACAGCGTGTTTGCCTAGGCGGTGAGAAGTTCGCCTAGGCGGTGGAACTTCAGGGAGCAAAAACGAGTGGCTTCACCGCGGCGGTAGGGAGTTCGCTGTGGTGGTGATGACTGAAGCAGGAAACAGAAGTAGGAAGAAAAAGTAGGAAAAAGAAAAGAAAAAAAAAGAAAAAGGAAAAGAAAAAGAAATTGCATAAACCACCCCAATAAAATTTAAAACTCATCTCGCGGACAGGCGAAAAATTCGGGAAAGGTAGAATTCTAAACTCTACTAATATAAGTATTTAATTGTCTTACCTGTCAAATTATTTGGTATATCGTTGTGGAAATCTTACCTGTCAAATTATATTAAAAATGATTTGGACGATGTGGGAATTATGTGACGAGCATGCTAATGTGGTTTATGTGTTAGATTTATGTGACAAGCATGCTTACGTGGTTTATGTGCTATATTAATTAAATGCACGCATTAGAAGAGTTGAAATTCTACTGAGCGTAAACTCACAACCCCACAATGTTTGCTTGCAGGGACGACTAGGAGAAAACGAGAGAAGAATTTTATTTGAAATGTCGAGTTGTAAAAATTGTACTTATTATTTATTGTTGTAATCGACGAAAACGGTAATTATAATCATCGTAACTGTTGTAAAATATTTCTCCCAATTTTAATGTATTGAATATTCGGTTAACGATATTGTTGAATAAAATTGGTTGGATAAAAGGTGGAAATTTGGTTTCAATATTTTGTTAAAATAAATGATTTAGATAAATGAAATGGAAATATCCGGCTTAAGTAATAAAGTACTAAATTATTAGTTTTATCGCCACTACCTATATAATCCATGGACTAATTTACAAAAGGATTGGCTGGTGATTTGGTGATATATAAATGGTGATTATTATATGTAATAAATTTCCGTTATAAAATCGGCAATTAGAATTATCGCCATGATTTATAAAATGTCTAAATTGTAATATACTGAAAAATTCGGTTTGATATAAAATGGTGTTGAAATAATCCGAGTTAATAAAATTTACTGCATATTGTATATTGGGAAGTTGACGAGTTGATTTTAGGATAGGAATTCTCTATAGGAGAAAGCATACTCGCGGCCCTGAGAAACCAGGTCGTCACATACTTTGTATGATCTATGGGTGTCAAAAACAATTATGTGAAAAGTGGTGTCATTTTTTTTTTACCCGATGAGGAGTTTCATTTGAAAATAACCAATTTGGAATCACTTCTCTGCATTTGAGGGTTTGGTAGTCCATCATCCACTTAATCTAAATATTATTGAAATAATAATTACAGCACTACTAGTCAATCCAAATTCCAAATATGATTTGTTATATCCAGGTTAATGTTAATGGCTTTGCATGCATTTCTTTACATAATCTATTTTTCTGAAGTTGTTATAGAAACTGATGGTTGTAACAAGTGGTAGTCGTGTAATAGCCGTAATATCAGATTTTTCAAGTATAAAACTTATAGATTCTGTAAACTCGATGAGTGTCGTGTTAGTCGTAAATTATAGGAATTGTCGCTGAAGTGAAAATATTAATTTAAAGGTGTTTACTGTCTTCTATATAAATTATCGAATTATATTTTCGTATTAAATTATAAAAAAAAATGATAAAAATGAATAGTTTTACGATGATTAATGGATCAAGTAAAATTTGAAAGGTGAAAAATAATTTTTATTATCCTGCTATGTCATAATTGCCTTCTTGTCAGGAAGGCGTGTCCTGTGAGATGTAGATATATATTGTTACCTGTTAGACAAATTCTGCAGGATGGATATATGTTGTTACCTGTCAAGAAAGTTCTGCAGGGTAGATATATGTTGTTATCTGTCAGGCAAGTCCTGCAGGGTAGATATATGTTGTTACATGTTAGGCAAGTCATGCAGGGTGGATATATGTTGAGACTTGTTAGGAGTGCAAGTCCTGTAGGTGGTTGCCCTTACCATTGGGGATATTGAATGACCCTAACACTGTTGGTCACCTTAGATGGCACAGTGGTACAGGTCACGATACTGTCGTAACTCCTGATCGTGAGGTGAAATGATCCTATGGCTAATAGAAAATTATGTGTGCAATATTTTATTATATATCAAAATGATTTAATTAGTGGATTTAAATGTATTATTTTATTACGATAATAGCGGTGGAATTTTATTTTGAATCAGAGTGATGTTATATTTATATTGTATTTTGAAAAGTGAAGTTTGATAAATATACTTGATCCATAAATTCTTTTTATATTATGAAGACAGCGTGAGCATTGTCTTCTAGGTAAATTGTCAAATTATATTTTTATATTGAAATGTAGAAAGAAAAGGTTTATTAAAATTGGCTAACGTTATACGGATCAAGTAAATTTTTAAAGGTGAAAAGTGATTTTTATTATCCAACTATGACATAGTTGTCTTCTCATTAGGAGGGCATGTCCTGCGAGATGTAGATATATGTTGTTACCTGTCAAACAAGTCCTGCAGGGTGGATATATGTTATTACCGATCAGGCAAATCCTACAGGGTAGATATATGTTGAGACCTGTCAGGAGTGCAAATCCTGTAGGTGGTTGCCCCTACCATTGGGGATATTAAATGGCTCTGGCACTGATAGCCACCATAGATGGAACAGTTGGACAAGTTATAATATCGTTGTAACTCCTGATCGTGAGGTAAACAATCATATGGTTAGTAAGGAATTATGTTATTTTGTTATATACAAGTGAGTTTACCTATTGATTTAAATTTCGTTGATCTATTACGATAATATTTTTGTTAGGATTTGGATACCGCCCAGTGTGGCTATATTTTATTGGAAAGTGATTTTTGAAAAAAAATATTTGATCCGTAAAAGACTTTTATACTACGAAGATATTACACCTATGAAAATAACTCAGATAGATATTGGTTTACTACTAACATTAGGTGAGATCAGGGTGTGAGGTCATTATGAGACTAGAGGGAGCCAGTTGTTATTTAGAAACGTTAATTTGAATTGATGAGCTTAATTGGTATTGTAGAAATGCGATTGGGGGGCTTTATGTAATATTTTTGTTTATATAGTTACGTTAGTATTGAATTCAGTATTGAACTTGTTATGTTATGTTACGTGGCTTTAGAGATGCATTTATGTAGTTAGGATGTGTTTGTGCGTTTTAAAATGTATTTGTATAATTTTGACGTATTTAGACGTTTCGAGACGTATTTATGTGATTGAGAGGTATTTATGTATTTACAGATGTATTTAAGAAAATCTGTTATTTGAGGTTTGGATTATGTTGATGAGTTTATGAGATTATGAAAATTTTAATGTGAATATTGTGATTGATTATTTTTAGTCTCACGGGATAGTCCATAAGAAATTAGGCTATCTGTTGAATAAGATATTGGTTGCGATATGTTGGCTTGAAATATCGGATGGAATTGGTAAATGTTGGTTATAGGATATGGCAATGGACTTTGAAAGTCATGCCAAGTGAAAAAATTATTAAGGTTGTGGACTTGTTGGAATTGAGATAAACTCAATCTAGTGAGACTTCCGTGATATTTTAAAGATATATGGTTATTTATTTCTATTATTATCAGAATAGCACAGCGAAAGCGTGGTGGTGACTTTCGGTTACTATTATTTAATCGAGGGTGACTAGTATGGTGCGATTCTGAATTATTATTGTTTGAACGAAGATAATACCCCGAAAATTTATATTCTTGAAAATATTACCTTATATAAAATTTTAATATTTTTTGGACTATTTTACTAATTTATGGTATAAATAATATTTGATAAATTTTTTGAGTTAATTGTTTATTCTAAATTGATTTTAGAAGTTTTGAGACCAATGTGTTAATTAAAATATACTTTTAAGAGTTTTGAAATATAATTAGTATTTTCTTTATTTTCAAAGGGAATATTGTGTAAATAAATAAATGGCTGAATTTGTTTCCTTCGCACTTAAGGAAACAAATCTCACCAAGTATATTTATATATAATATGCATATATGTGCACATAAACTACACATGTTATACTTAATAAATATAATAATAATCATCAAATGCACTTATATATGAAAGAAATGAAATTGTTTAAAGAAAACTCATATATTAGCACGCATATATAGCTTAAATATATATACAAAAAGTTATAGTTTATGGAGAGGAAAGGTTTTGAGCAATAATTAATATTTCGGTCTCGATTTCGGCTTCGGATTTCAGGTAGACTTTCTAACTCTTTTAATATATGTATTTAATTTTTCTATTGTGTGATTTATGCTATTATGGTTGTTGAATTTTAACTGTTAATTTTTATGAAATACTTATGGCTACGTGAAAATTATGTGAAAATCATGTCAATATATTTTAATTGTCGCATTAATTAAATGCACGTATTAGAGTGTTGAAATTTTACTGAGCGTTGACTCACAACCCCACAGTTTGATTGCAGGGTCAGTGAGAACGAAACGGCGCCGGGAATTTTGTTTAAAATTTTATTTGTAAAAATTGTATTTATTATTTACTGTTTGAAAAATTGAATTGATGTATTAGATAAATATAATTGGACACTGAAGCATTGTAAAATTTATCGAATTTTATAGAATAAAAATTTTGATTGTTTGATTTTAGTATTAATTCTCTAAGGGGAGAAACCGTGTGGTAACCCTGGGAAACCAGGTCATTAAAATTCCTTCTCTTTTATCTGACCAGCAGGTAAGATCTTGAGATATCGAGCCGATGAACTACCACCTCAAGGCTAATTTCTTCCATATCTTCTAGTGCCTAGACAAACATGTCCAGACTCTTTTCCAGTAACCGCATGAGTTTTACCTCTTTAGATTTTATTAACAACGTGCCTATCATCAACTTCCTCGTCCCTTGATTGAAAGTTACATCTCGTACCCACTCAGCTGGTTGAAGGACACTGAGATGTTCTCGAATATCATCTATCTCCTAAGCCGAGCTATTGGGGGGAGCTCCCACGAGCCCCGGCTTTAATTGCTATTGGATAGCCTTCTTATCCCTCATAGCTATCGTGAAATACCGTCTGGATAGTACTTGATCTCTCAGGATGACAGCCATATTTTCGTCATTTACGTACTTAATGCACGGATGAAATGTAGATACTACAGCCCTCATCACATGGAGCCAAGGTCGTCCCAGGATGGCATTATATGGGGATGTGGAATTCATTACCATGAATTTCGTAGCCTTGGTGAATCCATCATCGTCCTTATTTGTTGTGATAGATAAGGTGATATTCCCTTTAGGAGAGCTCATATCACCATTAAACACAACCATTACCTTTTGGGTCGACCTAATATCTGAGCTAGGCACTCTCATCTCTTTGAGTGTGTTAACGAAGATAATGTTGGCAGAACTGCTCGTGTCAATCAGGATTTTCCTCACCTCAAAGCTGGAGATCCAAAGCATTATTACTAAGTCGTCCTCATGAGGATGGGATATGCCTTTACAGTCCTCATCATTAAACATGATGACTGACCTGGGTTTCTTGGCCAAAGACATTGCCTCCCTATAACATCGTTCCACCACTGCCTCACGGACCTTCATCTTCCGTTCTCGGTTCGTCTCTATAGTAAAAGACCCAGCAACCTTTATCATGTAAATGGCTCCATAAGCGTTGTTAGTGCCTTTACTTTCCATTCTTTGTCGCGGTTCTCGTGATGATTTTCGCTCATCGACCTCTTCTTTTCTCTCGTTTGCTCCTGCAAATAGCCACATAACCTACCCATGTCAATCAACCATTTGATCTCCTTTTGGAGGTCCCAGTAATTGTCCGTCATGTCCATGTTTCTTATGGAATTCACAATACTTGGCCTTGTTCTTCCTGATAGATTTTGTTTGGATTCTAGGAAGACACTGAAACACCTCGGGTGAACAGATTACATAAAGAATTGTGTAGATTAGCACCCGTAAACCTGGAAGGTTCGGCTCTTGTCATGCTTCTGCTCTCGATGTTGAGCTTCTGGGACGTTCTTTCTGCTTGTTCGAGGTATTGCCCTTAGTTTTTTTGTTGTCTTTCTCATTGGATCTAGAGTCATCTTTTTGTTGATACTTTGTCTTCCCTCATGTACCTGACATCTTCCAGTTTCATATAGGGCTTTGCCCCCTCCATCAGCTCAGTCATGTTTTTCGGATTATGCTTTATAAGTGAATCTTGGAAAACCATATCGCAATCCTGAGGTAAACGCATTTATGATGAGGTTGGTGTTACAACCCTCAATACACTTTAATTCCTCGTTAAAGCGATTCGTATAGTGGTGCAAGGATTTCCCCATCTCTTGTCGTAAAGTTAACAAGTAATCAGCCCCTTTCATCAACCTTTGGCACGTGATAAAGTAGGCAATGAACTACTTCCCTAAATCAGTAAAAGACGAGATGGAGTTAGACAGCAATGTGTGTAACCACTCCAAGACAGATCCTTTTGGGGTGGTAGCAAAGGCTCTACAAAACACAGAATTACCCGTTCCGTAAAGTGTCATCATATGCCTGAATAGGCGAATGTGATTAACTGGCTCCGTCTTTCCGTCGTATTTTTCAAACTTAGTTGGGTCGAACTTATCTGACAAAGATGCTTCTAGGATCTCTGAGGTAAATGGCATCTTAGTCCCCTTCAACAACGTCTCCAGCACATCAATCGGCAAGTCTCTCTCCCCCAAGACCCTATATTGCTGGTGAGAATCCACTATCTCAATTCGGCTAAGCAACCGTATTTTTCCTGGGTGGTTACTCATATCTCTCTAAACAACTCGTCCTCCATGTGAAGATGGGTCTAGAGACTCCGGTGACTTTGCTTGTTCCCCTAGGTCATTACTGGCCAGAGGGGACTATTGAGCATTCCTAGCGATCTGCCGGGCCATCCCCTTCAGCAACGTCTCCAGCTCATCAATCGGCAAGTCTCTCTCCCCCAAGACCCTATGTTGCTGGTTAGAATCCACTGTCTCAATTCGGCTAAGTAACCGTATTTTTCCTGGGTGGTTGTGTAAGACCTAAATCGTAGAACGTACGTCATAAATAATTACATTTTAGAGTATTGGAAAATTTCAGGGGAAAAAATTTATTGATTAAAATTCAAATCAAAAGTTGGGGGTCAAATTGAAAATTTAGAAACATTAAATTTAAACTTGAGATTCAAATTGACAATTAAAATCAAAAATTGAAAATATTAAGGGTGAAATTATAATTTTAGAAACTTTTAAAAGTTGAAATTGATTAAAATTAAGATCTTAAAGGAAATTGGGGGAGAAAAGTGCAATTTAACTAAAAATTTTATAAACATATATATAAATACATATAAGTTGTGTGTGTGTAACGAGAGATCACCGGCCGGCAGGGAGAGAGAGAACAGGCGACGTGGCATGAGGAGATCAAATCTACCCACTAATTTCATGCAATATATACTCTCTCATGCAGTAGAAATGATCAAAATCCCAAATCAAATCTGAAAATCAGAGAAATTCTAAAAAGAGAGAGAGAGAGGACCGGAGTGGGGGTCGTCGGATTTTCTTGAATCGACGTTCCTCAGACAGTGTGGTCGTGGCTGTTACGTGTGTGCGTGATCGTGTGGATATCATCGTCAGTTCCAGAGAAGAGCGAAGGTGGTTCGGCCGGTGGGGTGGTTCATCGACGGCGTGGCAGTGTGCGTTCTTAGCATCGCCGGTGAGCGAGAGTTGTTGATCGTTGTCCAATCATCGACGATCGTCGAGCTGGTGAGTATTTATGTGTATTTCTCTGATCATTTTGGTAGGTGTGTGCATGTATGTGTGTTGCGGGTTTGGATCGATAAAATTTTCGGCGGTGTACTCTATTTTTCTGTTTCGTGCTGACAGTCCGTGTGTGTGTATTGTTGCTATTGTTGTTGTGTGTGTTCCTGTTGGGTATGTGTATGCTGTGTATGAGCATGCATGTGTGATGCATATATGGGTATGTGTTTTGCAGGCAGTATGTGTGTGGGTGTGCGATCGTGTGTGGGTGTTCTGTTTTGGTGTTGTGCATGTATGTGTTCCGACGGTCAAATGGATGTGTAGTGATGTGTTCTGTGTAAGTGTGGTCGGCCGTCGGACATGGGCCGACTGTGTGGTTGGGTGTGTGTCACAGCGTGTGTGTCTGTGTGTGTGTGTGTGTTTGTGTGTGTGAACGATGATCTTGTGGGTATGTGTGTTAGGTTGTGAGGTGGCCGGTGGTGGTGGTTGATCGGTGGTGTAGGTGGTGCAGGGTCGTCAGTGAAAGTCGGTGAGATGGAAGTCACCGATGGCCGGCGACGGTATAGAGAAAAGAAAGAAAGAGAGAGTGGTCGGCCGAACAGAAACAGGAAACCAAAATCGAAAAAAAAAAAAAAAAGAGAGAAAATGAAAAAGGAAGAAAAAGAAAAATACACAAATAACCCCAACAAAATTTAAAATCCATCTCGCGACCCATGAACGGTTCGGAATGGGTAACGTTTTCCGTTAAATTTATTTTAGTTTTGTTAACTTAAATTACTAGTATCAAAAATGTCGAAATGACGATAATAAATACTGAGACCATTCACATGAATAAATTTTATTCAATAATTTGTAACAGAGCGAAATTAATCGAATAATAATTTTCATAAATAAAATGTGGGGAATGGGAAAACATGGAACTTAGGGCCTGCATTGCATGATTTGATAATTTTACTTAAAATATTAATTTAGGTCATGTCACTATTAGGTTCGCAGATACCGGAGTATCAGTAGAGGGTAGTCAGTAAAAGTTGTTTGGAGCGGATAACCTAATGAGTGTACTGTCTTCTAGTAAATTACGAAACCTATTTTCATATATATGATGAGAAAATGTGTTTACTTAAAACTGGACGAATTTGTAACTTATATGGATCAAGCGGTTTTGGGTGTTTGTGAAATTGTGGATTACGTTGGTTTTTACAAAAAAGATGGAAAAATGATATTTGGATTAAATCGGTTTTGGAGATAGAGGGTGTTTTTATTGATTGGACTATGCCAGAGCTTATGTCCTGTCTGGAAGGGTAGTCCGGTAGATGGTTACTGATATTATGTCATGTCCGGAGAGTAGTCCGACAGGTGGTTACTGATATTATGTCCTGTCCGGAGACATCCGGCAGGTGGTTATTGATATTATGTCATGTCCGGCAAATTAGTCCGGCAGGTAGTTATTTGTCCCGTTTGGGAACAAACCCTGCGGGTAGTACGGTATCGTTGCAACTCTCGATCGTGAGGTTAAAACGATCACATGGCTAGTCGAAAGGTGGTGTGGTGTTTGTCGTATGCAGTGAATTAGCTGAATAAATAAATAAATATATATATATATATATATATATATTACTTCATACTGGATTAGTGTATTCATTTATGTTGGCGTATCTATTGTTCCGGTTGTGTTACACTATTTGGACAGATGTGATATTATGGCGGATTTTCACTACTTGGTTGAAATGGTAAACATATCTGTGTTATTTCTGTGGTGATAGGAAAACGGAGTTTTTCGGGTGGTATGTGATTATGATATTATTATTCGACATGTGGTATTTAAATGTTTTTTTTATATATACTTGATCCATATTTAAATATTTTTATTTTAAAGACAGTACACCGATAAACATTTTGGTTTCAGGTGCAGCTGCTAGGAGTCGGTCCCCTACTAGCACTAGGTAGAGTCTTGCGATGGTGTCTTGTGGGAGTTTTAGGTGTAGGCTATCTGAGGCGAACCCGTGAGAGGTTCAAGAAAATTATCATCATGTTGTTTATCATATTTTGTTCTATAAAATTTTGGGGACAGATCTGTCCCAATGTTTGGGTGGATTTGTATGATTTTTGGGTATCTGTATATGTTAGTATATTTATTATCGTTTTCTAGGTGGTTGGATGTCCAAGTGAGCCGGCCCCAGGGTGACGGGTGTCCGGGGTGGGGTGTGACAAGTTGCTCATATCTCTATGAACAACTTGTCCTCCCTGTGAAGGTGGGTCCAGAGACTCTGGTGACTTTGCATGCTCCCCTAGGTCATTACTGGCCAGAGGGAGCTGTTGAGCATTCCTAGCGATCTGCTGGGCCATCCACCTTAGCATGCCTTCCATTGCAGCAATCTTCTCTGTCAAAACGTCGATTCTTGAGTCAGTGGTCTGTACCTTAGAAGGAGGTATAGTGTGAACTTTCTCTAAAGTTTCTATTGGTGCCTCAATGCTCGCGTGTGGTAGATTTTCACTCCCCTGACTCAGGCTTGCTCTTCTTGGTCATAATTGGCTTATCTCAATGGCAAACTTCTTTTTGTTTCGTTTCCCACAGACGACGCCAAATGACGTTGCCAAAAAATCTCCTCTACCTACTGAAGGCCAGACACGTACCAAAAACCTCCTCGACTTGCAACTTTAACCTGTGAAACCAATTAGTTCAAAGGGACACTGGTATAGTGTCAGCTAAAGAACCTCCGGCGTAAGAATAAATTAGTCTCTTTTATGGTGAAAATCTTTCAGTATGTAAAAACGCTACCTTGGCCCCTTAATACCCGCCTTCATATATAGACCATTTATCCTACACAGCTCATTCATGTCACCACTCCCTCCACGATCCCCTTTTTAACCGCATGGAAATTGTCCATAATCCTACTACGAACTGTAAAACAATTACGTCGCTTTGTGTGCATGGGATCGTGGGGGGTTTCAGTCAATCACCCAATGACCTTCTACTGTCGATCTTACCTGCTTGCGACCAGGCCCCATTAGGGAGCCTTCTTCTATTCATGTCAGCCCAAACACGATTGGGCCTCTTATGGATCATTCCATCTGCTCATGCACTAGGCTCCTTTCGTGGGCTAACCCAACACAATTTAGGCCATCGACACACTCGGTCCATGGGCAATCATCGGGTCAATTCCTATGGGTCGAATTTTATTACCCGAGTCGACCCATCATCCTCCTATTGGCTTCAATCAAACGTGGACGAGAATTTACCCCACATCAATAAATACGCCACTTTACTAATAAAATACAATATAAACAAACCAAAAGAATGAAGCAAAAATAAACTTAAATTCAAGATTTAAATTTTCCTCCTTCACTTAAGATATTTCATTTTTTGTGTCTTTAATTTTTTACTTTATATATTTCGGTTTTTAGATTGTTTTTTATTTTTATTCTTTATTTTTAATTTATAGTTGCTAATTTTTATATTTGACTTCTTATTTTTAGGTATTTTATTTTCATTTTGATATTGTTTTTCATTTTTGTGTTTGTTTTCCATTATTTAAAATATATTTTTGGGGGGTTTATTTTGTGTTTCCATTTATTTTTTTATTTTTTATTTTTACGTTTTGTTTTTGGTTTCTATTATAGAGTACAGACGAATAGAAAATGCAAATAGTAAATATTAAGAAGACAAATGTAATTAAATAAAATTTTAAGGATAAAATATATAATACTTTATTTAAAAATTGAACAAGTAATTTGAGAGACGATTGCTCATTACCGAATATATGTATATTAAAATATTAAGAAGTAAATGTCAACTCTATTCAAATTTTAAGAGTAAAATTAATAATTTATTCAATTTAAAAATTGAGGTAGTTAATTGGAATGCCAATTTAGGTTTCTTTCTTCAATTTGAAAATTAATAGAAAAATATAATGTAAATATAAACAAATAAAGAGTGTAGTCATTTTGTTAAAATTGTGACTATTAACAGATAAGATCAGTCAATTAGATTAAAAACGATATATTTCGGACTAATGTGAAAATATTAAGAAGTTAGAAGCGATATATATTTTAAAATAATATAAAAATATAAAATTTTAGAAAAAAATATAAATATGCTTAAACTTTTAAAGTTTATTCGTAATTTTGAAGAAAAACAAAAGAAAAAGTCAAAATTGAAAAGTAAAATCACGAAACTGTCATTCAATTAAGCATGTGGGTGACTCTCTTTTACATGTGAACTATAGATATAATTTTCGAAAAGAAAAAAATTACATTTTTGGTCCCTAAAGTTTGGAGTGGGTGTCTATGTGTACCCTGTTGTTCACCAAATTGCGCATTTCATCGTTTTAAGTTTCACATTTTTTTCAATTCTGCAAAATAAAAAGGTATTTAATAATTTGCGCTTATCACATGATCTTCTAATGAAGATGTTTTTGTCATTTTATCATTCCACTAAATCTAAGACATTTTTTTTTAATAACGATTTAATTTTACCTCTCTCATTATTTCAATGAATTGTTGTTAGGAGAAAATTAAAAAAAAAAGGATAATAGGTGGGCCGTCCTACAAAACTCCTAGAGGCGTTAAATTTTTTTTATTTAATCTCATATATTTTAAAAAGGTGGAAGTCTTGCACATATAATAGTCACGCGCCAGTTACATGTAACTATTTTGTGTGTAATATTACTGTATTAGTTGCAAGTAACTTTTTTTTTTTTTTTTTAAATGTAATAATTTTATGTATAAAAAATTTGTTTGATGTCACAAAAAATATATAATTAGTTAAAGATAACTAATTATATATAACTTTTTAATTACATGTCTTTGATATGTAATTAAAAAATTTGATATTTTTTAATTACATATGTCGATAATGTGTAATTTTTTAATTACATGTCTCTAATATATAGCTAAAAAGTTTGATTTTTGCAGTTATATGTTCCAATAATATATAACTTTTTTAGTTACATATCTCTGATATGTAACTAAAAAGATTGATATTTTTTCAGTCACAAAATATTACACATATATATGTAATTGTAACGTGTAATTAAAGTACATGTAACTAAAAATACTTAAATTAATTCATTATAAAAATCTAATGTATTCACAAAAGGTTCCTTACAATTCTTATAATTTTTCTACAATTCCTGCAATACGGGACTAAAACACAAGTGAAACTTAATTTAAAGGATTAAATCAAAATCTAATAAGACTTTTTATCAATTAAATTTTAAAAATGAAATTTTTCACTAATTTTTCCCAGACTTTGTGAATTGAGAGAATAATAAAAATATCACTATTAAAATGTCATCAGCAAAATTAAATTTTTATCCAAAATCAAATTTTTATGCAAAATCGTTAAGAACGTCTTTTATTTTCAACCAAAATCCTTAAAAATGTGAGATGAAAATTCAGGCATCAGCCCTCGGATCTCGTTTTTCGGGACCAAGAGTCACCGTCGGCGGATGAGCTTTTCTCCGACGGGAAGATTCTCCCCATCCAAATCCAGCGGAAGATTTCTCCACCACGAAAAAAACCAGAGCCTCCGCCGGCACTGCCGCCGGCCTCGTTTGCTTGCGATGGCGTTTTCGAGAACAATGTCAGGAGTTCAAATTTCTCTTCTCCAGACGAAACGAAACCGGCGTGCTCCAAATCCGACGATAAGCAGAGCTTGTCCAAGTTGTTTTGGCAGTTCATAGTCAATTCTTTCAAAATCTGAGCTGAGGTTCCGAAATTGTACCTAAGAGATGATGGTTCTGCTTGAAGAACCATGAATTAACAGAATCGATCAATCATTCAATTTACAGCAAACAAAGGAGCAGTAATGGATAAAGAAACGCAAAACTTTCAAAGAAAATTTTCACAAAATTACGGTTTTCTGATTTCACAAAAAGGCGATCAAACAGGAATTGGTACAATTGAGAAATAGAAAAGAGGAGTGATTGTGAACAAATCTTACTTCTGAGTTCTTAGAGAGAAAGAGATGATGATAATAAGAAGAATGGAAAAACTTACCGAGAGAGAGAACATATGAGAGATTTGTTGATAGCAATGACGCGTTGATGGAGGAAGATAGGGCCGAATGGTTTGGGAAGGAGTTGCACTGCTTTTGCGTGAAATATGCGAAGGAGGATGAAGCCTTGGCCATCACGAGGGAGGAAAAAGCTGTCGGTAGCATCGCGAGGGAGTGAGAGACCGCCGCTGCCGAGACTAAGAAATAAAGAGAGGGAAGCAATTGGGATTCCGACCGTGAGGGAGAGAACAGGGGGCAATTGATAATGAGAGGGTTAGATTTAGGGGCTCTGAAGTTTGGTGACGGATGTGAGAGAATGGAGAGGCGAAATTATGCGACAATCCAAAAATATGGGGAGGTTTGTCCAACATCTGTCTTTTATCGCCGACCTGATTTATTATATAGATATCAAATAAATATTAAATTCATACGAATATAGCAATGAAAATGACTAAAATATAAATTGCTTACAGTAAGAATTCCCGGTTTCCTCCAGCAAACTCCTGCAAGCCGTTTTCAGAGAATAAAACACTTTCCCCACCGGAGAACAATACCGCAATTCCTTCTTATCTTTCTTCCAAATGTAATAAAATTTCCAGCCGACAGCCGCCAAATGCTGCTTCGCTTTCATTGCCTTAATCCTAGCCTGAGAGCCTTTCTCCTTACCATCATAACTTCCCATCAAATAATAATCTAGAACAGCTTCGGGACAATATTCAGACACAACCATATGAACGTCCAATTCTGATTTGGGTTCGACATCGACGATCGATGGAGATACAGATTCTGATTCTGACTTGGGTTTCATCAAATTCAGACAAACCTGTTTGAGCGATTGAAACTGCTTCCCTTCGGGCGAGGTGTAAAAAAATCGCATCATACCTTTATGGATCACATACTCGATTTTCCAACCCAAAAACAAGAGATGTTTCCGAGCGTTTGATTTTAAGATATTTTTTGATCCACCCCCTTTTTTAAGGTATTCAGAAATTGAATTCGGGCAATTTTCGGCTTCAGGAACCAAATCAATGCCAGCAGGAAGCCTTTCGAGTCTCTTCTTAATCTTATTCTCGATTGGAATTTCTTCTTCTTTTCCTTGTAAGAAATCAACATTAAGAACATAATCAGACAGATCGAAAAACGGGTTTTTTGGTTTTTCCCATATTAAGTCATCGGAAGTGTTCAACTCTTGAAAAACATCATCACAAATAAACTTGAAGTGGTCTGAAACAACCTCCATCAACAGGTTCTTCCATTTATCTTTATCCGAAGAAGAAGAAGAAGAAGTCCAATCCTTAATATCTCCGAAACCGCTTTTCGCCCTTACATTGTACCAGTTTTGCTTCAAGGGAACGAAGAAAGGCCATTCCTTTGCAATTTCTTCAACCAGTTCAAGGAACAGCCAGTTCTGACGAGGCTTCCATTCATCAGAAAGCCCGTTCCAGTCCTGAGTAATCCTTAAAATCGAGATTTGGGCCATGAGTTCGTCGCCGGTGTCGGGGAAGAAGGTGTCGGGGAAGAAGATTTTCCGTTTGTCGGAATTGTTTTCCCGGTCGAAAATCACTCCTTCAAACCACGCGCCTGTGTGGAAAACGTCAACACACCGGCCGTAATTCAGGGAAGATTTTTCGAATTCCGGAGGAGGTGGCAACGGCCTGATCAAGACATTAATGGAATTTCCGAAAATTCGGTTTGAATGGATGGTTTCGATCAGATTTGTGGACCCATCATCGCTCAAGATATGGTCGAATCTGACCGTTGGATGCTGATTTTCAAATCCGATGACGGTTGCAGGGTGCCATGGTCCATGAAGCCCTTCTTCTAAATCCTTGACCTTTTAAAAAATAAAATAAAAAATAATAGTAAAACAAGAAATTAAGAAATTGATGAAGAAACCCATGAACTCTTAACAACTCAAAAATTTCCAAATTAAATCGGTTTCGTCATCAAAAACCCAGATTACATTCTGAGTCATTTCATGTTTCACATTATGCGATTGAAGAACATAATCCACAAAGAATTTGATTTTATAATTATGAAAAAAAAAAATGGAACCCAAGACCCAAAAACCCTCGATAAACCCTGAAATCAAGTCGCAATACATACACAATGACCCAGAAATTCAAAAATAAAATGAAAATACCTCGATTTTTTCATGAACAAATAGTTTTGGGCGATTCTCCATTCTTCAGATTTTCACCAAAATCATCAGAAGACAGTGAAGACAAAGAGAGCTTCGAGAGAATTTATTAGATCAGATGCTGAACAGAGATAGATATATAGAGGGGGGGGGGGGGGGGGGGGGGGGGGGGAAGGATTTGAGATGAAAATATGGTGTTTTCCTCAAGCTTGATGAGCACGGAATGAAAAAATATTAATACTGAAACAAACCTCACTCGAATCTCTCTCTCAAAGGCCTAACGAACTTTGACCTAACGAGCAACTTTAGGAGCTTAGCCAATACGTATAATTATGTCTAATTTCCTTTTAACCCCTATTATTTTTGAAAATCTTCATTTTAACCCCTTCTATTATAATAAATTAAAAAATTAATTAATTAATTTTTATTTAAATTTCAAATGAAGCAAATACGTAAAATATTATTTATACTTTGTTTTAATAAAATGTGAATTTTTTGCTTTAATTAATAGTACAAATTGGTTATGGGTTATAAGTTTTTTTAATGAAATAAGAGTAAACTATACAACAATTAATTCTATCCACTCCACTATTCCGTGGTTTGAGAGCGTGTATGTAGTTGATAAATAATATAAAAATTAATTAGAACGGAAACAAAAAAGAAGGATAAAATTGGAATCCAAGACTTTTTATGTATAAAATTTAAAAATTCAATAATTTATTTGATAATTATTTTTAGTTTTAGTTTTGGTAATTTAAAATTCAATAAGGAAAAGATTTGAATATTCCTTCTATATCTTTTCTAATGATGATAAGTATAGATTTAGGGTTTCAATTTTTAAATATTAAGGAATCAGATACTATAAATTATGCAACCCAATAACAAAAAATCTAAATCACAATTTAACACAATTCTTTAAATCGGATCTAACTGTACTAACATTAAAACAAAGTTTATTTTTTAAGTTGTTGATGATAAGTAATATTAAATTTAAGGCTTGTATCTATAGAACATTTTAATCTTAAGTATTGAGGAATAGGATATTATAAACAATAAATTTATGCAGCGAAAAAAAAAAAATCGCAATTAAATCTATAATTCCTTAAACTGGATCTAATAGTATTAACATTGAAACAAACAATCAGGCAATATTAAATTTTTTTTAATATAACTGCTATTTTTTCCGGCACTTCAGCCTCAAAACTGGTAGTTCCCGAGGCGAGATCTACGTAGGTTCTTCCAAGAATATCTGAACATGAAACAATACCGCCATTAGAGATATGGAACTCATTTGAAACAAGTAAAGTTAAAGGGACTCATTTGAAACAAATAATAAAAAATAATATATTTTTTTTGTATACATAGGGATGGGTCATGTGCAAGGCACGTGCCCATTAAGAATTCTGCATTAATTTGATATTTTTTTAATCACGTATGAAACATTACATAAATGTATGAAAAACTAATAATAAACAAAAATTTAGAGATCACAACCCAGTTTCAACAGGTTTTAGACTTCTAAGCTCACTTCACCTTTATTTTTATATTGATAATGTTTTGAATTCTCATTGACATTATCATTTATAATATGTCATTATATTGATAAATTACAACATGAGGGAATCGAAAGAATGAAGTAAAAAGAAACTTAAATTCAATATTTAATTATTTCTCCTTCACTTAAGATACTTAATCTTTTTAGAGTCTTTATTTATTTTTTACGTTATATATTTTGATTTTTGGGTTTTGTTTTATTTTTGTTCTTTATTTTAATTTTGATGAGGGTATTTTTTGTCATCATCGAGTCAGTATCTAAGCCTCTACCACATGTCTACCATCATCATGACGTGGATACATTCAAGAAGAAGCAATGTGCCCCGCAGGGATGCTGCCGCCCAGAACTCTGTGCCGTGCACCCAAGACAACCAACTTCAGGGACTTAGTCATTTATCTCGACCGACTCACTATTTCAATTTGTTTCTCCTCCAGCGCTCCACGAATCTTCGGCCTTTACTACCAGGACTTCTTCACAGGCCTGACAGAGGCCCGTGGGCTTCTCCAAATGGGCTCAAAAGTCTAAGCGCATCACTACATGCTCTCTATTTCTATAAATACCAAGGCTATCACTCCCGAGGTAACGCTCAATCACTATTTATATACTTGAAGCGTTTATGTACCTTTTTTCCCCCGAGCTCTTACTCTTACTCTGGAGGGGCTTTGCCGGGCAACCCCCAACCAGGCCTTGTGCAGGTACAACTCTTTGAGCAACAGGACTCTAGACTTCAGCAAATCAACCCTTCAGGTTGATCATTCCAGCTAACTTGAGGAATTTTCAACTCCGCTTCCAACTCAGCAACTCCAACTCCAGCAAGAGGACGCACTTGTCACCTAATTAGATCTTATTCGAGGTGTGTACCAGTTTTCAGCACCAACAAATTTATAGTTGCCAATTTTTATATTTGTTTTTTTTTTATTTTTGGGTGTTTTATTTTTGTTAGTAAATTATGGTTGAAAACTAATTAAAAATTAATTATTTAATTAATTATTATTAATTAGAGAATAAAAATAAAGAAGAAACAGTTCTAATTTATTTGTTACAAAAACATTCCAGATGATATTAAAAGAAAATATATTACAATCCAGAATAGAAAAAACGCAAAAAAAAAATGATTATTGTATAATAATAAAACAAACAGAAACAAAATACTTACTTAATGTGTAATAACAAGAAATAGAAACAAAAATATCAAAAGAAAGGATCAAGACAATCGTTCAACGATTTGTCCTTAAAGCAGATTTCGTCCTCACTAGGTGCTCACGATTGAATGAGCGTATGCCTCTCAGGATACAACGATCAAGGTGATATTGGTATCAGCACTAGAAACCAAAAGCCGGACGAACAAGATGAGTACAGAACTCTCTTTAGAACTGTCTAAAAAACAAAAACAACGAAATAAAAAGAAATTTTCTACTTAAAACAAGAATGATATGCAACTTATGAGATGACTAATGTTGAGAATGCATGTCCTTTTATAGGGAGTAAAAATCAACTTAAAAAAGTCAAACTTTTAAGTATTCAATGAATATTAGTAACTTTTAGGCAGTTACACACCTGAATAGACAACCTTCAAGTTTATAACTTTTTTCAGGTTATAAAACCTGCAATATGTACTTTAGTTTGGATTATTATTTTATTTTTTTTTTGATTTAATACAAAACATACCAAGTCCAACCCAAACATTCCCCAAGAGCCCCAAAACCTGTAATTTGTACTTTAGGCTATGTTTGGTTTGAATTTTTTTTTTTTTTTTTTTTTTTTTTTTTTTTTTCTGATTTAGTACAAAACATACCAAGTCCAAGCATTCTCTAATATCCACAAGGCCTGGGCCCCAAACCTGAGCTCGAGCAGGGCGGTTGGTCAGTAGCAGCGCGCGTCGCATGTGGCTTTATTTATTTTAAACTTTTAACCTACATTTTGTCCATATCTTTCAATGCCCTAGAGGGCTCACCTACAAAAGGTATCTCGAGTCTTAATAAATGACTTTTCATCTTCCTAAGTTATCGATGTGGGATAACTCACACTGCACACCAATCGATGTCTTCAAATAGGTACTTTAATAAACAATTTTAATTCAGCTCTTCAATGATTTTAAAAAATTAAATATACCACATTATTTCCTTACCAAGAAGAACATATTAGTATATTTATATGTCCCAAATTTTTATTGGGTCCCGCAAATAATTTGTTGATCCTAAGATTTTGATGAACAATTAAATGTTGATATTTTTTGTGGAATTAACGAGCTTATTGAGTATTTCAGTGTAAAAGTTTCATTGATGATTTTATCATGAAGAAATTATTGAAAATGGTTAAGGATGCAAGAGACTGACAAGGAGATAAGTATTAAGAGATTGAAGACTTTGAATAATCTAGGTAAAAACAACTCAGATTAATTTTTATTCTTAATCTATCCCGATTAGGATCACACACGATACAAAAATGATTTAATATTTATATGTGTTTTTATTAGGATTTTAATTAGTTAAACATATTTGCTCCTATGTGAAATTGAAGAAAAAATATTGATTTAAGAAAGATTAATAATTAAAATTGATTTAAAGTGTTAATTAAATTAACCGAGAAAAGAAATAGGTTAAAGGGGAAAAAACGTTAAATATTGGAGTTAAAATTAATTGAAGAAGAAATGTTCCAGCAGGATTGATCAACCGACCAATAAGGATAGATCAATCGATGAAAAAGTGGCTGGGAATGGTGCAGTCTCTGGATCGATTGGTCAACCGACCGAAGAGAGATCGATTGACCTAGGCCGAAATCTGAACTCTCTGAATCAATCGGTCGACAGATCATGTGAAATCGGTCAACCTAAGGCCAATACTTGAACTCTCTAAATCGATCGGTCAACAGAACTAAGATAATCGGTCAACCGACCATAGTTGAAAATTGGCCTGGAGAGCATTCTGAATCGATCGGTCGACAGACCATAAAGTTTCGGTCGACCGACTGACGAGGACTTTTTGACTTGGGCTACAATCTGAATCGATCAGTCAACCTATGGATTTTGGTCGGTCAACTGATATGACTGTTTCAGGTTTGGAAGATTTCGTGGATTTTTTCAAAAAGTAGTTGTTACTAGCTGTTTTTTTTTTTTTTTGTTAAAATCTGAGAGATATCTTAGGGATTTGATGTTATTTGAAATATGTTATTGATATTTTGATATCCCTACAGATATGGTTCGTATAATTTGATTATTTCTCAAATTGGTACATTTAATTCTTTTTATCCTATTTAATTGAGATTGAGAAATATTTGAGGGATTAAATTGAATGTTTTAAAAGTTATAATTGAGTGAATTGAACCAGAATTGAATCATATCGATATAAAGAGTCTATAAGAGCAATTAAGTGTCATAACAAGTGGAAACTAGCCTGATACACCTCGATTTTCCGAAAAGGAAAAGAATATTTAATAACAAAATATAAGTTTAAGGAGAGAGGGGTTTTTAAAGCTCCAGTTTTCTCAAAAGATATACTTAGGCCATTTTTAAAAAAATAAGGAATCATCACCTAACATTGGGTTTAAATGATGTGCTAGGTTACCGAATTTTTGGAAAAATAATTTAAAAGGCTTAAGTAAAAAATTAACTCCAAAAAACACGGTCAAACCAAATATTCATTTAAAAGCTCGGGGGTCTGTTACTCTCGGGGAAGTATTAGGCACCTCAAGACACCCGTCCAAAACGGTACCTTATATCCAATTAAGTCCAATTAGTTTAATCCGAGTGTTTTGTTTTATTTTGAAATCATTCCCTTCTTATGAAATCTTTTGGTATTTTTCACAAATAAGGTGAGATAAATTTTTGGATTTTTTAGGAATGTTCCCCCGGTATAACCTTTTATCGAATATTAAGAATTGGACAAGGATGGTTCCCAGGGGGGTTATGTATGTTTTCAAGAGATTTCTTTAATTTAAATAGGTAAACTAAAATAGATGAATAAGATTTGAAAATATAAATGCAAAACTAATATCTAAATGAAAGACTAAATGATTTAATTTAAATATTTTAATGCAAACTAATATGAATACGGAATCAAATAAGGAATACTACGTGAATTAATGTGATTATGCGTGATAATGATTTAATTAAAAAAAAAAAAGTGGTGTACGTGTCATGACTAGATATGAAAAAATAGCGTGGACTCATATAAAAAATAAAAATAAAAACTATATGTATGAAAAGTGTAAGTGGTGAAAGTGTCCTAAATATGCCGTCTAAATAATACGAGAAATAGACATGTTAAGTGGATGCAAAAAAATTATTTTGAGTTTGCCTGATTAATTTTAAAAAATTCCGTTTTGAAATTCCCTCAAGTTCTATAGATAAGAGAATCGATGGAGGTTCGCGAAAACAATTTAGTTGAAATTAATATTTTCGATACTTTAAAAGAAATCCCACGAAAAATTTACCGAGGTAAGAGATTTCCTAAAACCATTCATTTCTAAATTCCACTCGAGTCAGGGAATGGAAACGAGGTCACAGAAAACTCTCCCACAATTTATCAAATCGTCGAATTCACTTTAAGGTTCGCAATGATTAATTTCCACAAATAAAAGATTTTATTATTTTTTTTATTATTTTTTTTTTATTTTTATAGGATTTTGATAACAAGAATAAAAATAAATAAAGAAAATACAGAAAAATAAACAATGAAAACATCATTCACCTAACGATCAGAGTTTAGGTTTAAGTACGAGAAACTCACCCTGCCGTTTTCATCAGATCATCGGACAACTTTATTTTTTTGTATTTATGAATTTGTAAACAAAACAAAATAAAACAAAATAAAATAAATAATAAAAACGTCCTTCACCTAACGATGGGAGGTTAAGTTTAAGCACGAGAAACCCACCCCGACGTTTTCATCGAATCATCGGACGACAATAAATAAATAAATAAAACTTGCAGAAATTTAAATTGCGAAAAGAATAAAATAAACTGAAAAAAGAATTAAAAATTAGGAAAACATACATATTCTAGGCCAAGAATCTCGATACTCGTATTTTTCTTTCTCGCAGACAGCTTCCCAAAAAGTTTTTGAGAATCACTCTTCTAAAGATGGTGACTCCTCTCAATTTTTGAATGTCCCCAAAGGGTTTCTCTCTGATTTTTTTTTTTTTTTCTAAACTATGAGAATAATGGTCTTATTTATAGGAATGATATGGAGTGAAAAATCCTAAAAACCCTAGAAAACCCTAGTCCCAATTCGACGAGGAAAATGTAACAAAACCTAAAAAAAAAAAAAGGAAAAAATAAATCTAATTCCATTTTGACAAGGAAACATTTTCTTTTCCATTTTTTTTTTATTTTATCTTTCTTTTATTTTTTTCTCTATTTTTTTATTTTTTTTTAAAATAAAAATAAAATAAACTTTAAAATAAAGCATAAAATTTTTGCGAGACAGTAAAAATGCCGTGTCTACATAGCCGTTGGCGGATGTTTTTTAAATCCATATAAATAGACTTGCGTTTTTTACTTATGGGTGATCCCAATTAATCAATTTTCAAGAGTTATTCAGCTCCTGAATTTTCTGAGAGTGATTATTCTGAATTCATATTGAGAGTATTGTGAGATTTTTCTTGATAATTTTTCTTGGGAAATTTGTTGTTGTTGTCACCAATCTAGAGTTTCACTATGATTCATTTACATTCATTTTGGTGGTATCCTGGTAAGATCATTTCAAGTTTTTGCTCTTAATTAATATTTGATATTATTATTTGTTACTTGGAATTTTGATATTTGAAATTGTTTTTCTGAATTTTAAATTGTTTGAAAAATATTTTGAAACGATTTCTTGTGAAAATCTGATTAAGTGTTAAATTGTGTGCTACCCCGCTTTCATTAAAATCAGATTTTAAAATTCTCACTTTCTATTACTAGTATCGGAACATTAATTGAATTCAAATTAAGCTGGGATGGTAGAAGTTCCGAGTGAAAAAAAACTTATCAATTTTGTAATTAGTAAGTTATGTGCGGATTAGATATTATTGGGAATATCTAATCAGTGGTAGTTTCGGGTTTCAATCTCTTCCAGTAGAGAGATTGAGGCTTGATCTTTACCTAATGAATAAAAAGATTAGATTACTCTTTTCCCGTGAAAAAATATAGGCGTAATTCTTCCTAACTAGAATTATTTTTTAGTGAATTTGCTACGGTTCAATCTTTACTAGGTAAAAGGATACTTGGAGTAATTTGATGAGGTTTGATTCTTAGCCTAAGTATAAAATAATTAGGTTAATCTTTAGCCTGTGAAAAAAATAGAGGTTCTTCCTCAGCCTGTAAAAAGAAAATTGTGAAGGTTGATTCTGAGTCTGTAAAAAGAATCATTTGTAAGGATTTGGTTCCTACTTGAATAAAGGAATCATAGTGATTTGTAGGTGCGACTCTCCATGAGGTTCGGAAGACTGGATTAGTCAAGAGTAACTTGGTAAATCAGTATAAATTTTGGTGTGCTGCAATCTTTTACTTTATTTATTTTCAGTTATTTAGGTGTCCATCTAGATTGATAACACATACCACCGCTATAAAAATAATAATTAATTTAAATTAAATTTAATTATTTAAATTTTCAAGTGTTATTTATTTGATAATTTTTATTACTACTCAATTCACCCCCCTCTTGGGTAGCTCACTAGGCCAACATAATTTGGTCACAAAATACCAAAAAAATCATTTATTGCGACAATTTTTATTTTATTTTTGTTTTTGTTTTTCATTATTCAATATTTTTTTTGTTTATTTCTATGTTTTCATTTTTTTATTTTATTTTTTAATGTTTTGTTTTGGATTCTATTATATATTATAGACGAATAGAAATTAAAATATTAAATATTAAGAAGTAAAATGTAACTAAATCAAATTTTAAGAGTAAAATTTATAATATTTTATTTGAAAATTGGACACGTAATTTGAGAGACTATTGCTCATTACCCGATATATTAATATTAAAATACTAGGAAGTAAAGACTAACTTCGTTCATATTTTAAGAATAAAGTTAATAATTTATTCAATTTAGAAATTGAGGTGGTTAATTGGAATCTCAATTTAGGTTTCCTTTTTCCAATTTGAAAATTAATAGAAAATATAATGCAAAAAAACAAAAATAAAAAATGTATTTATTTTGTTAAAATTGTGACTATTAACAGATAAAATCAGTCAATTAGACTAAAAACGATATATTTCGGACTAGTATGAAAATATTAAGTCAAAATCAATTTATATTTTAGAGTAATATGTAAATATTAAATTTTAGAAAAACAAATGTAAATATGCTTAAATTTTTAAGGATGTATTTGTAATTTTAACTAAGAAAAAAAGGTAAAATTGGGAAAAAAAATTACGAAATTGTCGTTCAATTAGGCAAGTGGGTGCCTCTTTTATATCCACTATAGATATAATTTTCGAAAAGGAAAAATTACATTTTCAGTTCCTAAAGTTTGGAGTGGACTTACTGTAACTTCTTGTTTGCCAAATTGCACATTTGATCCGTTAAATTCCACATTTGTTTTAATTCGGCAAAATAAAAAATATTAATGATTCTGAATGTAAAATAGTTTGTGCTCAGCACATAACCTTTTAATCAAAATATATTTTTTCATTTCATCACTTTACTAAATCTAATACATTTTTCTCCTAATAACAATTTAACTTTCTCTCTCTCATTATTTAAATGAATCGTTATTAGGAGAAAATTAAAGAAAAACAATTTATACTTTATGAAGTGATGAAATGATAAAAATATTCCCATTAGAAGGTCACATACTGAGCAAAATCAAATTTTCATCTAAAACTATTAAAAACGTCTTTTATTTTATAAAAGTTTCATAGAAATCCTACTTTAGTAGTTGTACTTTCAATTTGAACACTTTAAACTCTAAAGTATCCAAATCGTTAAATCTGTCATTATTTTGACGAAATCATTCATGTGGATGATTATCGTGCTTGACACGCGGCTAATTTCTGTACAAAATAATAACGGAATTAACGGTTTGGACTTATTTGACATGATTTGGATGCTTCAAAATTTAAAGTGTTCAAATTGAAAGAACACTGACTAAAGTGAATTGTTTTCAAAACTTTAGAAGTGTAAAGTGTAAAAAACTCTTACTTTACGTTTGGTACGTTGGAATGGAATAAAATGGAATGAAATGAGTATGATATTGGAATGAATATGGTATTGGAATGGAATGATCATTACCATTCTTATATTTGGTGATAAACGAGATTAAATATGGTATTGGAATTACCATTACCATTCCTACGTTTGGTTACAAAATACATTAAATATGGTATTGAAATGACCGATAAATAAAAATAAAACAATATTCTTAAATATTCAGAAATTTTAGAACAAAATTTTGGGAACATAACAGAATTATTCAGAGACACTAAACAAATATCACATGTGTTATCCTTTGACCCGACAAACTAAAGGGTCTAGAAGTACTTTCATGTTTTTATTTCTTTTTTTTTTTTTTGTTCTAAAAAAAACTTATAACTGAAACAAAACAAAAGAAATGAATGATTTGCTTATATTTTGATTTTAGGATTTTGTTGTAAAAATTTGAGAACAAAACAGAACAAATTTTCTCTTATTTTACTGATTTTGTTCCAATCATTTTGTTATCAGATTTAATATATAGAAATACAAAATCTCACTTATGTTTTACTTGTTTAGTGTTTTTGTTCTCATAAAATTGGTAATACAAATAAACATATGGGGAAAAAATTGTTTATTCTGAGTTTTATATTTATATTCCAAGTTTTCTTGGAACAAAAACAAAAACACCCAGATTTCTATTTTTGTTTCCAGATTTCTATTTTTGTTCCCAGATTTCTATTTTTGTTTTTGTTCCCAAATTTCATTCCCATATATCTGTTTCGTTCCATATTTTCTAGGAACAGAAATATGAAAGCAATACCACTATATTTTTGTTTTTGTGCCCAAAATTTTATTTTCTATTGTGAAAATACGGAAACAGAAGTATAGGTCCTTATTTTTACATAATACCTTATTTCATTTGGGATTGACTAAATCCCATGAGTTGTAGGATTAATTATTACTTGAGAATAGGAATGAAAACCAATCTCACCAATCAAATGTAAGAATGAAATTGTCATAAGAATGAAATAGTCATTCTCAACTCTATTTTAATCCCAAGATGAATCCTATGTACCAACGTGAATTGAAATAAATATGGAACTTATAAAGCTAAAAATACAATTTGATAAATCTCAACGTCCACATTGGAGGTAAAAAAAGTAAAAAAAAAAAACGAGAGAGTGGGTTTAGTAAAGCTTGAATCTTGGGAGACCAACTTTGAAGCCCAATGACTTGATATCTTGTTGGGCCTGGGCCCTAAAATGGGCGTAAGTAAAAGGCCTGTAATTTGGGCTTTCAATAACGGTTTCGTCGTCCGGGAACACGAAGTAGCCGATAGAAACCCGTTCCTTCTCTTTGTTCACTTTCACTCTGTGTTTCACGCTCACGTATTTATCGTCGCTCATCGCCTGAAAATTTTGAAAAATCCTTCGGTTTAAAAACAAATAATTTAAACTAAAAAAAAAAATTATAATAAATTCTTGATATTAAAACATCTATAATATATATATAGTTATCATTTAATTATTTTAATTACAATATCGACAAACAAATACATAAATTTTTGTGAGTAATGGTATTTTATAAATATCGAATATAAATATTCTATTAAAAATTACATAAATAATCATAAAAGTAAATTATTTTTTTTTTAAATTAACTTTTACTAATTCATAATAAAATAATAAACAAATAATCATAAACGAAGATTAACTTTATCAATCTTTGAAAATCAACAAATTTTAATTTAATTAATTTATATCGTATCTACTTTATTTTTTGATAAAAATATTTTTTGAATTACAGTTATATTTTAAATAATTCAGAATGCGGACAAAAAATAATAATACATTTTATTAAATTAATTAAAACTGAAAAGAGACAAAAATTGAATGGATCGCTTATTATATGATCTATAAAAAAAAATAAAAAAAAAAAATATATAAGAATGCACCAAAAGATTTAAAGAAGACATTTTTTATTTGGTTGAAACATTCGCTCTCTTTTCAGTTTAAAATATTAGTATTAGATTCGGGTATGATAGAAGGGGGTGGAAAGTGTAATTAAAGTGGACATACCTGCATCATGTCTCCGAGATTGACGATGAGGGTGTTGGGAATGGGCGTGACGTCGATCCACTTGTCGTCTTTGTAAACTTGAAGGCCGCCGACGTCGTCTTGGTTGAGTATGGAGATGACGGAGCTGTCGGTGTGGACGTCGAGGCCGATGGTCCGGCCGGCTTCAAGGCAACGTGGGTAACGGTAGACCCGTAAAATGCCGGTGGCCGGAGAAAGATAGGGTTCCGATTGGGGCAGGCCCAGATTGAGATCATGGGACATGGCTTTGAAAATTGTGGTGGCTATCCTTGACTGGTGTCTACCATATTCTTCTAACAAAAATCTTAAAAAAGAGAGGAGAAAAACGTGTTAAATAGCTAGAATTTAACTCTTTTTTTTTTTTTTTTTAAATTGTGGTGGTTATCCTAGGATTCTTCTAACAAAAATCTTGAGAGAGAGAGAAGAAAAAAAAAAAAAAAGTGTTAAATAGTTGAACCTTTTTGTTCTTAAAATTTGTTAAATTGTATATTTGGTCTTTCAAATTTAATATTTATTTCAATGATTGAGAAAAAAATATGAGTTATGCTCAACACGTGACATATGAGTTATGCTCAACACGTGACATTCTTTTTTTTTTTTTTTTTTGTTTTGTATATCCAAGAGTGTCCCCCTATCCACTCAGGATTAAAGATTAACTTGTTCGGAGTGCGTGATTATCCCTCCTAACAAGTATTTTTTCGCAGACTCTAACCCCTAACCTTGCAAAGACTCCTCAATTAATTTAATTTAAGTATGTCTTGTTACTTGAGGTACACCTTGTTGGTTAACACGTGACATTCTACACCTTTAGCTTAAGTGTTTTTGTCAGTTCATCATTCCATTAAATTTAAGACGTTTTTTCTTAATGTTTTTTGAACAACCATTCGTTTGAAAAATGAACGAAAATGTTGAAAAAAACGTGTAAATAGCTAGATTTGTCCTTTTTAAAAAAAAATTGAATTTGATCGACCAAATTGAATTTTTGGCCAACCGAATGGGGCATCCTGTCAACTAAATTCAATTCAGTCGACCAAAAATTGAATTTTATCGACATGATGTTCCATTCAGTTGACTAAAATTCAATTCGGTTGACCAAAAATTGTCATGATATAATAAATAATAAATTAAATATTTTTATGAATTTTTTTTATTACTTGAATTGAATAAATAATAAAATAAAAATAAAGTGTCAAAAATCATTTTCAGATGTTAAAAATCCTTTATTTTAGTGTAAAAAAAATCAAAAATCTTTTATTAATAATAATCAAACATTAGGGGTATAAAGTGTCATAAATGCTTTGATTTTTTTTCATGCCTTGTTCGTTCATTCTCCGCTCTCTCTCTGTCTTTCCTGTTGCCCCCTCCCCCCGCCCCTTCTCTCTCTTTGTTTGGTGAGTATGGGAAGTTGGTCCCGGTGTTCACAACACCAGGACCAAACTTTTAAGGGAAAAAAAATATATAAGTTTGTTAATGCCAGGACCAACAACTTAAAAAAATAAAAAAAAATTGAATCAATCCCGGTGTTCGGAACACCGGGACTAGATCCCGGTGTTCCGAACACCGGGATGCTCAACTTATGTAAAAAAAAATTGAGATTCGCATGTTTTTAGATTTTTTTTTTTTAAAAATTATATTTATTAGGTAAACAGCTCGAATAAAAGTTTTAGTGAAGTTGGTCTGGATCAGCACTCACTATCACTTCAAAAAATAAAAATTTGACCTACGTTAGCTTTCCATCAGACCAATTACTTAACAATTATTACATCCTTATGGCTCTAAATTATTGTTTTTGCTGATGTAATAACTGTCCAAATCAAAGATGATATCATAAAATTTAAAACAAACTAAAAAAAGTTCAATATAAAATAACAAAATTATCATAATAAAAAATTTAGAATATGAATTTTTAAAATCAATAAAAGGTTTATTTTCATTTAAATTTTGTTATTTATTTTATTTTTATTTTTTTACCAAAAAAAAAATATTACATAAGTGCATCATCGTTTACCTAAAATAATTATGTTATGACTTTTTATCCTAAGTTTATTCTTTTTTTTTTTTAATTATTTTAATAGTTTTTATTCATAATTTTAGAATAAAATTTTGAATAAAAACACTAAAGAAACGATATTATAGAAACCAATTTAATTGAGTACTCTTACTATAAGTGATTTTTAAACCATATTAATTTTTAAATTTATAAATATAAAAAAAAATAATAAAAATTAATTTTTTTTTCACAATTCCTATTTTAAAACCAAATAATTTTTTCACAACCACACAAATAAGACATTGTTCGAAACTTATATTTTAAAAAGACAATATAGACGGATTCCTACTTATATATAAAGTGAACAAATGAACTAAGTGAAATTTGTATATATAAAGGAAGCATAATTTTGAAATGATAATTGTTTTGGTATTTTTGAGCAAATTTAATTTTAGTAATCTTTTAAAATATATTTTTTTGACTTTTAAGATCCTTAAAAACCTAAAAATTATTAAAAGTACTATATTAATTTTAAATTTTATATTTTTCCTTCTTAAGTATTATGTTAATTCTATTTATTTTATTTAAATTAATCCAGGTCTTTTACATTTTAAAATATTAATAGATTTTTATTTTCATTTTTTTATATTAAAACAAAAATATGAGAAAAAAAAAAAAAGAAGAAGAGAAAATTCAAACCTGAAAGAATCAAGCACTGGATCTTCAGATTGGATCTCCCACAATTGACTCAAACGAAAATTAAAACCTTCCATCCAGTTAAAGTTCCGGCCGGCAGCTTCAACCGTCGACCCTCTATGCAGTGCTACCCCCGTCGCCGTTAGGGCAGGGGTTCCCCAGAAGTAAGCCACCGGCGACCCTTCCACAAGCCCCTGTTTGGCTTCAAACCCTATTGAAAAAATCTCTTTTGCATCCCCGTGAAGCCGGTCGGAGAGTTCCGTCGGAATTCCGTGGTTGACCAACCGGAAAATACCCCAATCCCTGCAGGCTTCCCTCAGGGTTTTGTGGTTTAGTCGTTGGAAATCGATTACCGGAAGTGGGTCGCCGGAGACATGGCCGTGTTTGGTTGATTCACCGTCGTTTTGGTTTGAGGCGGAGTCAACGATGGCGGTGGTTGGCCGGCGGCGGAACAACGGAGGGTAGGATTCGAGAAGGGGGTCGGATGGGGACATGGTGGTGCTCATTTATTATCACACGCGTAGGCTAATTGATATGTCTAACCATATATATGTACATGTGTCAATGTCTGTCTGTATATGTATAGAGTAAATTACACTTTTCATCCCTAGACTTTCTATTTTATGATATTGTCCCTAAAAGTTTTATATTTTCATCCAAACTATCATTTGAACGAGATTTGTTGGTGTCTAAAATTGATTAACATCACCAGTTGGTCCGGTCAGTGCCCACTTGGAGATTTCTTGCTGAGGTGATGTTAAAGTCCTCGGTGATTAGTGTTCTCTAGGCGGTCAATGGTCAATGATCAATGTTCAAAGTCCTCGAATTCAAGCTGGTACCTACACAAAGACCTGTTGGAGTGTGCCGAGTGAAATTCCTCCGACGTGAAAGTAAAAGATTGGAAAAAAAAGAAGATAATTATATGATTTGAGTTGGGTAGTTTAACATTACCTTGAGCATTTAATGCTATGTAATTTATAGGCTATGAGAGTGATTAACTCTGCGAAATTAGGGTTCTGAGGCAGTTCATTGCGATAACTCACGCGTGGCCAATGAGGAGGCGCATGACATGGATTAAGTTATTAGGCCTGGACTTTGGGCCCACTAGAAGGAGCCTAGAGCTTGGCCCAAATGAATAGGAGACAAAGTCCAGTCCACGGGAATGCAAGGACCTTCTTGGGTGTATGAAACCCTACCTGGTGGTCCCTTGTCAAAGACTATCCTGGTAGTGTTTGTCAGGATGAGGTTGGTAATCCCCTACCCCTGTTTGCTGGTTGATGATTGTAGGCAAAGTCGAGGTACAGAATTTCTTTGGCCATAGGTCGGTGAATAGAGTGCACCAAACAAATGGATCCCAGAAGGCCATTTAGCATATTAAGTGGACGTCAACGATAGATCATCCTATCACGTGTCGGGTTATGAATGGAAGTTGGGGGGCGATAAATTTACCACCACACATCAAAATCCAATCAATTTTATGCCACAAATTAGGTGCTTTTGTTGATTTATCCAACAAATTATCACTAGATCGAATTTGTCAAAAAGGATAATTAGACACACAATGAAACCTCAAAGAACAATGTAATAAAATTATAAGGTGCAAAGTATAATTTCACAAAAGACTAAATTAAATTATATTTTTCATTTATTAATATTTAAAATTTAATTGATTAAATTTTAAAAATTTGGTCAATGTAATTCATGAGTTTTTAAAAGTTCAAAATTATCATAATACATAAAAATTTTAAAATTTTGACAAAATTATTAAATTTAAAAAAAAAATATTCTACCCCATTGTTAAATTTTTGGGTGATAAAAAAATAAAAGACTTAATTTTTCAGATTTATAAATTAAAAAATCGAAACTTTAAGATTTTCTTTTATATTCAATTTAAAAATCTAAAATTAGGTACCGAGACGTGGTCGATAGGGCCTACGGGTGATGATGGAAATGTAATCTAAGATGTCATTCGTTGATTGAGGACAAGAGGAATTGAGGAGGTGGGGGCCGATGGAATTGTCCTAAAGATTTTGGTCCCCGTTGGGTACATTCAATAATTTCCTCATTTGTCAATTCATTACAGATTGTATAAAGTTTTGATGTTACTTTTACTTTGTCTGTACGTGTAAATAGGTCGATTTCTTCCTATTAAAAAAACAAAAACAAAAAGTAAATAGGCCGACTTCTTGAAGCGTCTAGATTCACCATTTTTTCTTGGGAAAAACTACGGTACAATAATTGTAACATACAGTCTATACAGTCTATCGAAACTTAAAAGGTTTAACTAATCAAATTACAAATTTTTAGACGAGCTTCTAATTTTTCGAAAAAAATTTGTAACTCGTAAAGTTATAAATTCTTAGACGAATTTATAATTTCAATGGAATAACTTGTAACTTATTTAGATTAACCTCATAACTTTTCGAATTGTATCCAACATATCCAAAAGGACAGTTGTATTGTAGTTAGTCCTTTTTTATTTTGCAATCAATATAAATAGATGATTTTTTTAAATAAATAAATAATTTGATCTAATCTAATAAAAAAACCTAAATTTGTGCCAAATCACTTAACACTGTTATTGTTTTTGGTATCTAGAAATTTAAAAATGGAAGAGAGGACTTGAAAATTCAAAATTCGCATACACAAAATGAAAAATACACAATTTTACAGAAATATAACTTATTCTTCCGATATTTCCATTGTTAACTTTCACGATTTTTGTAGGGACATTACTGCCCAATCCATGCAAATACTAGAATATCGATGACTAAATATTGAGCATTGTCTGCGAAAGGTTATTTTAATTACAAAATTCTTAATATGATTATTTTTCTATAGTAACTCTTAATATAGGGTAAAAGTTAAGATTCTATAGATTTGTTTGGGGTGTCAATATTTATGATGGCAGCGTGGTGATAGACAATGATTGTAGTTGTCGTAAATTTTGCAATGGTAGTGGTGGTGTTAATTTATTATTTTTGGGGATGAAGAATGTTTGTTGTGGTAACAGTAGTGGTAGCCGGAGATCGTCGTGGTGGTGATTTTTTTTTTTTTTTTTTGTGTGTGTGATGACAATGATCTTCATTTGTGATGATGGTGGTAAATATTTGCTATGAGATGGACATTAAAAAAATAAAAAAAAAATAAAAAATAAAATTGAGGAATAAGGATACCTTTTATATAGAGGCCTTGGATCCATAAGGAATGACCCAAAAACAATTGAAATGGGCTTTGAGCGATGGGGTAGGAATCCAGTTACACTATTCGAGTTGGGTTTTGGTCCCCCAAGTATCGGCCCATCAACACTATCTCGCAGCTTCTTCATCCTTCTTCCTTTTACTTCCGTCTCCCTGTTCAGTCTTCATCATCTCCGCTTCTGCAAACGGGTGCCTTCTTCGTACAGGGCGCACTTTAACGGCATTCCTCGAGCTTCAGCTCTAAATCTCGTCCACAGGTTAGTATTTTATCTTCCTCCTCATAATCATCATCCGTGTTGAGTTATTGTGTGTTATGTGCGTGAGAGAGAGAGAGGGAGAGAGAGTGAGTGAGGAATTAACTTTAATGTTTATTGGAGATTTATATAACATGCGTAGGATTAATCGATTTCCGAATTTGAAATGTATTAAGCTAGCCCAGTCCTATCAATTGAACACTGCTAATCAATCTAGGGTTCTGAGTTTGAATAGAAGCTATATAGTGCTTTAGCTTGAGCAAATTGGGGGGGAATTAACTTGAGATTACCTGATCGAATTATCGTTAGTTGGACATTTAGTTTAGATTTACTTGATTTAGTCCAATTAGTCGTTGATTGAAAATTCGTTAAAACAATTAGCATCCTTGTTGCTCGTTTCTCGTAAATGTTTGGGAAAAAAATTTTCTCCTGCAACGAAAGTTGTTGAGTAATGTGTATTTAGTGTTAATCTTCATTCTTCCTCATAATGCTGCTACATTGTTCTATGAACTCTTTTTTTTTGGTTTTTTAATTATTATTGGTGTGTCCGAGTTAGTTTTCGTGCTTCGACTGATCACCTCCCGGGCAATCTTAAGGGTGCATTCCCCCACATTGGTCTGGTACATTCAAAATTAAATCTAAGATTTAGCTTCCCAAGAGAGTCGAATCCTGGTTGACAAAGAAATGGGGCACCTCCCCTTGCCAACTGGACTAATACCTCTGGTTTTGTTCTATGAACTCTAATGATCATATACAGGTTAAGGCCTTACTTTTGAGTTCCAATGAGATCTTATGAGGGAAAATGGTTGGGCAAAGTTGAAATAGCTTACGCACCGTTTGATGATGCTTTTCTAAGTTCGTTTTTGTAAAGTGGTGTTTGCTTTTCTAAGAGGGCTTACATGAAACTTTAAGGGTTTTAATTGATTTTTCCTAAAAATTTGGGGATGAAGTGGTAAATTTTTGAAAATTGAGGGGAATACTCTTTTAGAAGAAACAAAAATTGCTGTTTTTTTATACACTCTTTTGATTTTTTGTTTTCGTTTTCATGTAAAAAGTATCTTTTACATGAAAAAAAGGTTATACCATTTACCTCTCCTATCCTTTTGTACTAAACCTGATACCTCTCATGTCTTTTTACAAATACCAGTCAACTCCCTAATCTTTTTGGCCAATGACCACTTAACTCCCTTTTGATTAAAAATTAATAATTTTTTTATTGTAATGACAATTTTACCCTTAACTATTTAAAAAATATTAAATAATTAAAAATTAAAATACATAAATAACCTTTTAATTTTTTTATATATATATTTTCATCTTGTTTTTACACTTACATCCCCATTTTAAAAAATATATATATATTTTAACCCTTTTATTAAACAAAATGAAAAAAATTTAAAACATTAAAACTATCTTCCTCTCCCCCAACCACCCCCTTTCTCTCTCTCACCGGTGGGGGCGATGGGTGGTGGGTGTGGGTGTTGGGTAGTGGGGGGCGGTGGGTGGTGGGAGGTGGTGATGCATGGGAGTTAAGTGGTGGTGAGAGATAAGTATAAATATTTAAAAAGTTAAGGGTAAAAAATATAATTTTTAAAAATAGGGGGATATTAATGAATTTTTATAAAAATAAAAACATGATTTTTTTTAAAATAACATAAGGGCAATTTTGTCTTTTAACATAACAAAATTAGTCAAGGGGATGATTGATATTTGCAAAAAGACAGATGAGGTATCTGGTTTAGTGCAAAAGGACAGGGGAGGTGAATGACATATACCCATAAAAAAAATACTCTCTTTTGATTTTTCACTTTTTTTTTAATTATAAAAAGTACTTGAAGACGAACGTATCTCCACACACACGAAAAAAGAAAAAAGAAAATTATTTGATTCCTGTTCCACTAGGATGATAATGGTTCATAACCTTAACCTTTATTATTGCAAAAATTCCAAAATTTTAATTTATTTTTTTCACGGCCCTATTCACATTGCAGTTGAATTTAACATCCAAGAAAACTCTATATTAAGGAGCAATGGCCAAGCATCATCCTGATTTGATCATGTGCCGGAAGCAACCAGGAATAGCCATTGGACGACTATGTGAAAAATGCGATGGTAAGTGTGTTATTTGCGATTCCTACGTTCGTCCTTGCACACTTGTTCGAGTTTGCGATGAATGCAACTATGGATCTTTCCAAGGTCGTTGTGTTATATGTGGAGGAGTGGGTATCTCCGATGCATATTATTGCAAAGAGTGTACCCAACAGGAGAAAGACAGGGACGGATGCCCTAAAATTGTCAATTTGGGGAGCGCCAAAACCGATCTCTTCTATGAACGTAAAAAATATGGGTTTAAGAAAAGATGATTCGATAGCATGATTTTTGTCTTTGAATTAGAGAACTACCTTTAGATATTGCTACTTAAAATCATAGACAAGTATATCGATTCTGTAGGCGGGGGGAAAGGTTGTTATCTGATCTTGATTCGTGCTGTTCTTGTTGAAAAATATGGGTGAGGCGTTCGAAGAAGGAATTTGATGCCAAAAATGGAAATCAATTCCTCTCATAAATTCCTTTAACCAAACGGACCCTAAAGATTGTGTCTATTGTTGTGATATGAATGGTTCTTCTCTTGGGAGTAATCTATAAATATTTCGTGTTCCTTGTTTGTTGCCTATTGTAATTAGGATGGGATGGGTGTTTCTTAGAATTGTTGATGAATGTCTTGATCATGAGGCTGCTTGGCTTTAGGATCTGTTTGTGGTTTCATTTTTTTTGGGGGAAAAAACACGGTCAGTTTTTTTTGTTTTTTTTTTCCTGGGTTTTATGGTAAGGTATGTTTACGCGCACCTCGACTAATCACATTCTTGGACGATCTTAAGGGCACATTTACTAAAACACTTACTAAGGGATCCTAAAATGGTACTAAAACTACCAAACGATCTTAATATTTTTTCAATGAACATTATGAACCTTTTGAAAGATACAAACATATTTGCCTTCATTAACTGTTATTACATTTCATATTGACTGTTCAATTTTAATTCAAAATATTTATTCCGAAAATTAAAGAGCATTTACTAGATTTAATTAAAGTAAAAGCTCTGATAAATAATCAAATGATTAATCAAGTTTGTTTGGTTATTTTATTGATTAAATTGCATAATTATGATTGTCTGTTTTAGAGCTTCAAAATGAGACTTAAATTTAAATCTTATTTTTTTCAATCAAAATAACATAACTCATGTTAAATTCAACACGTTTATATCAAAATTGAAGAGTCGTCATTCATGGTTGTATTGAATTAAACACGTGAAAAGTGAAATTAGACCTGTGTGAATTCAACATGAATGAATATTGTTATTTTGAAGTTGTTATTTAGACGAATGTGTTTGGATAATCAAATCAAGAAAAAAAAATAATTAAAATGTAGTTAATTATTATTATATTAAGAGATGAGTAATAAAATTATAATTGATAATTGTCTCTTCTTTTCAGAAAATATTTTTGCTACATATTTAATCAATATTTAGAGCATATAACGTTATTAAATGATAACAATTTTTTTTTTTATAATTAAGTGACAATGTTCAATTCGTCACGATCATAATTTGTATATTGAATTCAACATAAATTTCAAATTGTATTAATCAAACGTTTTTAATTAACTAATCATGTTGGATTTCACACTGATTATTGACGTCAACACAACCGTGCATGACTAATTTCAAATTTCTTAAATAACTTAACGTGTTAAATTCATTACGGGTTATATTTCTTTCGTGCAAAAATATAATTCAGATGTCATTTTGAAGATTTTAAAATAGACGATCATGGCTGTGTAATTTAATCATGTAAAATAAAAGAAAATTGGTTTATTGTATGATTACTTTCAAGAGTTTAGTAAAATTAATTATGGTGAATGTTATTTTTTTTTCCGGAATAGATATGTTGGGAATATTTTCACTATCTTTATTTACGGTAACTGTTTTATTTTAATTAAACATAAGAAATTTTAATCACGTCAATTCTGAAAATCAATGGTAAACATTTTTGTTAGGAAAAATCGAAAAATTTATAAATGAAATTATTCTATTCAAAAAATCAAATCAACAAGATTACATGGTTTAATATAAAACGGTAGGTATCAAACAATATTTTGTATCTTAAATAGGGTCTATGTGGTAACTTTTCCAATTAAAAATACATAATCTCTCTCTCTCTCTCTCTCTTCTTCAGCTCCGTCGCCACTGACCACCATCTCGCGCCACCACTATTGGCCACTACCAATCATGTGTAGTATCATCATCAACACCATATCCACCTTTACTAACATCACCCTGTCGGAAGTCTCTCTCTCCCTTCCCTCCCCCCCAAAACAAGGCCAACACCACCAAATCTGGTCTCTCTCTCTCCAAAACACGACACCACCACCAGATTTGGCGATGGTGGCCCAAATCTGGCTAGCTACGACCAAATCTAACTTTTTTCAAATGAAAAAAAAAAAAAAAACAGATCTTGTTTATTGTTTTGCTTTGTTTTTTTTTTTTTTTTTTGCTATTTAAATTTTCAGATTTGTTTTGGTCTATGTCGAAATAGGATGTTGTATTTTTCTTTTATATTTTCAATTGTATAATTGTGATATTTGTTGTTGACTTTTTGTTATTTGTTGTGGCGATGGTGGTGATGATATTGAATATTCGGCAAATTACATTTTAAACCCTCTAACTATTAACAGATTTCTAAATAGTTCTTATAAGTTTTTGTGTTTTATTTTAAATTCTCTATATATTAACACAGTTTTAAAATGTCATTCTGTTATATTTTCCATCCAAACTAACAGAATGAATGGATAAAATAATAATTTTATTATTTTTTTAATCATTTTCTCATTTTTTTTAAAATTTTTTTTTTCTCTTCCTCCATCTTCAACCTTTATTTCTCTCTCTCTCTCTCCACCACCTACTTCCACCGTTGCCGCCACCAACACAACCACCACCCCGCCGCCACTGACGTAGCCACCACCTTGCCACCACCAATGCCGCCAATGGGGTGAACCCCCCTATTACGGGGGAACAACCCCCGTAACAAGGGGTGATTCTCTCTGTAACAAGAGTTGAACGACCCCTTGTTACGGGGGTGGTTCAACCCGTAAGTGGCATTGGTGGCGGCGAGATGGTGGCTGCGTCAGTGGCGGCAGCGACGGAAGAAGGTGGTGGAGAGAGAGAGGTTGAAGATGGAGGAGGAGAAAAAAAGAAAAAAAGAAAAAAGAAAAAAAAAAAAAAGAAGAGAAAATGATTAAAAAATATGAAATTACTATTTTGCCTATTCATTCTGTTAGTTTGGATGAGAAATTTAACAGATTGACCTTTTAAAATTGTGTTCATATGTAGAGGGTTTAAAATGAAACGCAGAAACTTAGGAGGATTACTTAGAAATCTATCAACAGTTAGAGCATTTAAAATGTAATTTGCCCTTGAATATTTGTTGCGGTAACGGTGGTAATAGAAAGTATTTGTTGTGATGGTGGAGGTGATAACAAATATTTGTTGTAATAGTGATGGTGATAGAAAATATTTGTTGCAATAGTGGTAGTGATATCTAATACTTATTGTGGCAGCCGCGACGAATATTTGTTGTGGTGGTGATGCTAGGAATGTTTGTTGTGTTGATGGAGGTGGTGATAATAAATGTTTGTTGTTTTGGATGGAGATGGTGATAGTGAATGGTTATTGTGGCTACAATGGTGGTAGGCACCAAGCGTGGTGGCGGTGGCGATTTTGATGCAATGGCAAGTGTATTTGATGGTGACATGAATAATTTTTATTTAATGTATGGTCTTTGGGGCTAATACCATATTACCCTAATTATTGGTTTTGAGAAAAATAAGTGGACCTTACTCTCCTGTAAAGGTGTTCATGGGTTGGGTTGGGTTGAGTTTGGTCTAGGCTTTATAGAGTTTTATGTTTTCAGTACGGTACTAGCCTAGGTTCACACAAGAAATCGGGCCTTAATTGAAGGCCCAAGTTGGATATTTAGAAATGGGGTATTTACCACCCAATCCTATTTGGGTATCAAAATTTACCGAATAAACTCAATCGTATTTCAATAAACAAAGAGATCTTTCTACTAAATATGGCATGATTTGCCCTGCGGAGTCAAAAAATTTCATTTATACGCTCCATAAATCTGTGGAATGGTTACACAGTAAAACACTTCTAGAATATCACATATTTCTCTCCCACCGTATTTGTTGATCCATCATCCATTTATACAAGAATGATCGTCATTTCATTGTCTTTAAAATGAGATGTCAATTGTGTTTTTTGACCAATGAATCACAATCAACATTACATTCAGCATTGTATGCATTACAGAAAGTAAAAATACAATGTTATCGAAATCCCTTCCCCCCCTCCGTTCATGTTGAATTCAACATTACTAATGTTACGTGTTACTAGGGGTTTAGATTCAACATCTGTTTCAACAAACCCAAACGAAAACGAAAAAGAAAGTCATAGGTTGATAAACCCGATTTTGTGTAAGTGTTAAATATAACATGAATTGGTTATAGAAAGAAAACATATGTTGTTGACCTTAGATATTTTGATAGACAAATTAGTGTTAATGTTTTACGGAACTAATGTTTTTATTGAGTAATTTCATATTTAAATTCTGACTAAGGAAATGAATGAGAAACAAAACGGTTTTCAAGATGATATTATTTAAAGATCAAGATGGTTGCATTGAAGATGTTGAAGATTTTTTTAGCAAAGAAGATTTTTTGTATTTCTAAATAAAAATACCTAAACTCTTTTTATGATCTTAATGTAACTTGCAACATTTATAAATAACTTGAAATAACCTTAGAAGTGGTCCGAAGTAATAAATTCATATGTGCAAATGGTTTTCCTTAAAAAACAATGAAAGAAATGTTTGAAAAAAGTAAAAAATGTGAAATTTTGGCTTGAATAGTTGATCGCATGAATGAACGATCAACCGAATGAATTAGGATGTGTGTTTTGGCATTTTAGACTGATCAATCGACCCGTTGGTTGAACGATTGATTTTGAGACTAAAACGCTCGACTACCCAGTTGACCGACTTGTTAGCAACGGGTAGAACTTGAGTTGTTGAACGTCTAACCGGTCGACCGATGGATGAGTCGGTCAATCGTTGTGATAAATATTTGAATTTTGATCAGAACATTTTTTAAGTTCCTCTACCCTAATTATATGGCTTTGAACGTTGGAAAATCTTATTTAAAAGGATTTTGACTTATTTTCATTAATATACCTTATATTTTGAAGATCTTATGATTTAGTTCATATTATCAGATTTTGTGAGATTTACCGAGAAAACTATTTTCTATCTTTAAGGGGTTTAAATTAAAATATTTTTTAGACTAAATTAAGAGTTTTAAAAGTGCATATCTAGGTCAAACATTTAAGATTTAAATGACTTTGATATATAGGGTCTATATATAACATTTATGGGGTTTGTCTTTAAAAATATAGTCGTTATAAGCATGGTTTAAATTCTATATATATATAGACCTGCATTTTTTAATTAAAATTATCAAGAACAAGAGATTTAAATCAATTTTTTGAAAAAAGAGTTATTTTGCTTAAATATATTTTTTAAAGAGATTTTTTAAGAAGTTCTTGATCGAATCATTTTAACGCTGGTTTTCGTACTACACTATTGTCTCCACATATTTTCAAGAAAATTTCGGTGAGATCTCTCTAATTATTTTGTGTACTCAATATTCTGTGAATTTGCGTCATATATATATATTGAATATCTTGAAATATTTTGTGAAATGATTTTTGCTTGAAAAATTGATTTATATAATCTCTGTGCTTTATCTGATAACAATCAGATTTGTATTCTCATGTAATTATATCACTTAGTATATCAGGATATTAATTGAGTATCTTAAATTGAGGTGACAGAAGTTCCTGCGAGAAGAAACAAATATATTTTGTATTCTTGTGAGTATGAGAAGATTAAACATATTGAGCCAGTGTCTAATCAGGGTTAGTCTTTAGTCTACAAAAGATTTCGGTTATTCCTGTGCCTGGAAATGGGAGATTGTAAAGGTTTGATTTTGGATCTGGGAAAGAATTAGGTTAATGTTGAACCTGTGAAAATGATTATAAGAGTTTGGTTCCTACCTGGGAAAAAAATTAGGGTTAATGGTTTATGAAATCCCAGTTGGAGCGCAAGGGACTAGACATAGGTAATGATAGCTTGCCAAACCAAGATAAATCCATGCGTTTAATTTCTCTATCCTTACTTGTTTGATTGTGCACTTAGATAAACACATTTCCGCTCAAACTCAAGATAACAATCGGTTAAGAAAATTGGTGATTTGATTAGTTGATAAATTATTTGTTTAAATTTTTTAAACTACCCAATTCATCCCCCCCTCTTAGATAGATCTGTGGGCCAACATATGTCTTCCACGAAGTACACGATCATACACTTTGTTTTTGTTTGGATGTTGAATATAACATTAAATGACTAAGATGGCACATGTATTTCGCAAAGCACACGATCAGATCTCGTTATTTTGTGTCGGTGTTGAATATAACATGAACTGAATGTAAAGGAAACACATGTTTTCACGAACCACACGATCATATCCCCTATTTTGGTTTGGATGTTGAATATAACATTAACTGACTAAGACGGTACACGTGTTCCACAAAGTACACGATCAGATCCCACCATTTGTGTCGGTGTTTAATATAACATGAACTGAATTAATTGTTCATGTTTGAAATTTGAATGTAACGGAAAATGAAAATTCTCCACAATTGTTATTTGTGAAAACTATTATTTTTTTGTTAATACCATTTAATTAGGAAAATCTTAGTTATCTACTAAATTCTGCAAATCATTGATGGGTAATTCGATCATGAGATATTCGAAAGTTTTAAAATTGGGATTAATCTGTTCAAAAAGTCTGGTCAATGAAATTAATTGTTTTAATCTCGGGCAATTGGTATCAAACGGTAATTTGGTTCTTAATATAGATCTGCTCGGTAATTTTCCTGTTTTAAAATCTTTGGGTTATTCGGTCCGATTTGGTTGGTCCATAAATTACTATTTTTAAAATAATTTTTTATATATAAATAAGAAAATAAATTAATTCAAAAATGTAAAACTACTAATAACATAATATATTTGAATAATTATAATTATTTGTGTATGTAAGATACATATACTTTTTATTTATTTATTATTATTATTATAATGTTATGGCGGATTGAGTTGGGCATGTCCATTTTAAAAAAAAACCATAAAACTCATTTATGGAAATTCTCCGAAAAGTCCCATCCCATAAAAATATTACTTTATGGAATTTTGTAACAGTGATTTTTTTACACATGAGATGGTCTTTAGAAAATTATTTTTCGAATCTTGAGACTTCTAAAAAAATTTCCCTAAATTTTAACGGGGCTAAAATTTAAAGGCCTATTTTGGCTCTAAGGACTTAAACCATCTATCCGAACCCTGAAAATTTGGATTCAGGGCTAAAATTTAGTGTTTATTTTTCCATATTTATGCTAAAAATCTATTTTGGTTTATTTTATTATTGAATTAGACAATGGGTTCTTGTTATATAGTAATCTATTTTGTGTTTTTAATTTTTGTATTCTATTTATAGAACTTTATTTCTTAGTTATTTTCAACTTATTTTTAAGTCTGATACTAATATTTTAATTAACGTTAATTATGAATTCAAATATAAATTCTATATATAGTTAATATTCAATTATGATCAATATATGTATATAAAAAACTGAAAGCGTAAGCTAAAGTCTTTGGAAGACTTAGAAGACTTAAAGGAACTTATTTAGCTCTCTTAATCTCACTAATATTAGCATACATATACTAAATAACCATACTTGAAAAGCGCAAGAGAATCTCTTGAATTGACGAGTCCATATATACAATGAGAAATATAAATGATTTGTAAATCTTTTATCTTTTCCAGGAAAGCTAATTTGTTCATTGAAATAGAGAGCGAGAATTGAAAAACAATACATAAAAAAATTTAAAAAAATAAAATAAAAAATGGATGTATTCATTGACAATTGTAATTTCATCTTCAAATTTATGCTATTACTACTAAAGTAACCAAAAATATTTAGGTATTTGATGTGTAAATATTTGAGAATTTATCAATATAATTTTTGTCTAAACTCGACACGTTTTGCTAGTTTTAAGGGTTTGTTTCGTGGGAATGAAGTTATAAACAAAGAGAATAATTTGATATATTTTTTGATTTACACGAATTCCTACTTATAGGAATTACAATATATCAAAACTAGGAAAAGAATAACAAATTAGTTTACCTAATAAAGGTACATTCCTGATTAATAATCATTGACTAATTTCTTCTTGAGGGGGGAGCATTGGAAAATCATAAAGATATTTTACTTTGCCAAGTAACAAGGTTTTCTCCAACAAAGGAACAATATCCATATCTCTATCTCCTATCTGTTATACTCCCAACCCAGTCTGCATGGGTATAAGCTTCAATTTGTAGGTGTCCACGATTTTTAAAAAGTAGGCCTTTTCTAGGAGTTGAATTCAAATATCTCAGAATTATGTATATTGCTTCAAAATTCTCCAGTCCAGGTGAATGCATGAATTGACTAACCATACTTACCGAAAAAGCTATATCTGGTCGTGTATGAGACAGATAGATCAACCTTTCAACAAGTCGTTGATAACGTTCCTGGTCCACTACTTTTTTGGAGTTAGCATGTTATAATATTGTGTTAGGTTCCATTGGTGTTTCAACTGTTTTACAGCCAAGCATATCCGTTTCATCAAGCAAGTCCAACACATACTTGCGTTGATTAACAAATATACCTTCCTTAGACGTAGCAAACTCTATTCCGAGGAAATACTTCAACGCCCCCAAGTCTTTAATCTCGAATTCATTAGCAAGACTTTCTTTTAGTCTTTTCAGTTCGGCACTATTATCACCTGTCAAGATAATATCATCCACATAAACAATCAAAATAGCAATTTTACCTTTTGTTAAGTGTTTATAAAACATGGTATGATTTGCTTGACTTTGACAATATCTGTGATATCGTACTGCTTTGCCAAAGCATTCAAACCAAGCCCTTGGGGTCTGTTTGAGGCCATATAATGACTTCCTTAATCTGCAAACTTTATCTACACCAAGTCTTCCTTTGATTCCCGGTGGAAGACTCATAAAAATTTCATCTTCCAGGTCTCCGTTGAGGAATGCATTTTTTACATCCAATTGGTGTAAAGGCCAATTGGAATTCACGGCAAAGGACAATAATACTCAAATTGAGTTTATTTTGGCTACGGGAGCGAACATCTTTTGGTAGTCGATTCCATATGTTTGTGTAAAACCTTTTGCAACAAGCCTTGTTTTGTACATCTCTATACTGCCATCAGCCTTGCATTTCACTGTAAAAAACCCATTTGCACCCTATAGTTTTCTTGTCTCTTGGCAAGTCAACTATCACCTACGTGCCATTCTTCTTAAGAGCGTTCTTTGCCTTATGTATTGCCAATTTCCAATTCGGATCATCTAGTGTTTCCTGGATATTTCACGGTACAAAAAGTTGAGAAATATTTGATGTAAATGCTCTATGATTATTGGAGAGTTTTTTGTAAGAAATATATTTGGCAATAGGATATTTAGTGCATGTTCGGGTTCATTTTCTTATGGAAATTGGAATATCAAGATTTGAGATTTTATTTTTTGGAGTAGAAGATAAAATAGGAATAGAATTAGATAAAACTAGAATAGGGGAAGAGTTACCTGGAATATTCAAATAGCCATTGTTCAGGGATTTTGATTGATCCTGCATTGGGATGATAGAAAGATCTTTATTTCTTCGGAGATCCTCTTTCTAGTATAAACTAGAAGCTCAAAATTCATATTAAATTTAGGGATAATGGGTAGGAGGTCCTATATTTAAGTTCTAATTGGTCAAAAGTCCTACATGTGGTAAAAACTTTTGATTTAGTCCCATCTCTTTTAAAAACGTGGAAGCCTTACTCATGTGATAATCACGCGTTAGTTACATGTAACTATTTTCTGTGTAATATCACTGTATTAGTTACAGGTAACTAATTTATTTATTTATTTATTTTTTTCAGTTATATATTCCAATAATATGTAATTTTTTAGTTACATGTCTCTGATATGTAACTAAAAAGTTTAATATTTTTCAGTTACATCTTTTAATAATATGTAACTTTTTAGTTACATGTCTCTGATATGTAACTAAAAAGTTTGATATTTTTTCAGTAACGTCACAAAATATTATATATATATTGTAATATGTAACTAATATTATATAAATACATGTAACTAAAATTACTCAAATATGTGTAAAAAGTAACAATTATGAAATTATAACTAACATTGGTTACATGTAACAAAATTCACTATAAAAATCGAATGTACTTATTAAAAGACTCCCTACAATCCCTGCAATATTCCTACAATTCCTGCAATGTGGGACTAAAACACAAGTGAAATCTAATTTAAAGAATTAAATCAAAATCTAATAACACAAAAAGATTTTTCACCAATTAGACTTAAAAAAAATAAGCTTTTTACCAATTTTCCCTTAAATTTATCATTTTGTAGTATTTCCTTATCTGTTAGTAAAAAACCAATTATGCCAATATCAACATTTTGAATGTTGTTTTATTTTTTCTGAAATATTTTGGTGTCTAGAGAATGAAAGTTAACGATTGTATTGGGTAAATGTGTAGATTTTTCCCAAAAATTATCATCACCTATTTTCTCCCTTTGAAGAAAATTTTTGGTACAGAATGGAGTATTTTCCAAAAAAAAAGACATCCATAGTAATATGGATTTTATTTTGCTAGAGGGTTAATATATTGTTACCCTTTTTGGTTAGGAGCGTATCCTAAAAAGACACATTTTTCAGCACTCGGATCTAATTTAGACATAGATTTATTTGGTATGTGAACAAAAATTGTGCAACCAAAATTTTTTAAAGGTAATTCGGAATTATTTCTTGATTATGGAAATTCATTTTTTAAGCAATCTAATGGAGTGATATATAGTAGAACTCGTGTAGGCATCTGGTTGATCAAATAGGATACAATCAAAATAGCATTTCCCCATAAATATTTTGTAATATTCATATAAAACATTATAGCACGGGCTACTTCAAGTAAATGTGTATTTTTTCTTTTGGTTATTACATTTTGTTAAGGGGTATCATGACATGAAGATTGATAAAAAATACCTTTTTTTTTGTAAAAAAGTTTCCAAAACTTTATTAAATACTCCGTTCGATTGTCAGATCGAAGTATACTTATTTTTGTATGAAATTAATTTTCAATCATATTGTAAAAATCTTTGAATAATTTTTCAACTTCAGACTTCTCGCGCATTAGATAAATCTAGCAAAGGTGAGTATTGTCGTCAATAAATGTCACAAATCACATTTTTCTTGACATAGTAGTAACCTTTAAAGGTCCCCACACATCACTATGAAATAAATAGAATGGTTTTGATGCACGATAAGATTTAAGAAGATAAGTTGCACGATGACTTTTGGACAAAAAAACAACTTTCTTTCAATGTAGAGTTTATATGTTTAAACAATGATAGAAATAGATGTTTTAGATAGGAAAAACTAGGATGGCCTAATCTGCAATGCCAAACCATTATTTGTTCACAAATAGAAATAGAACTAATACTACTAAAACCTTGAACTTTTTTGTTACTAGATAGATTATCATCAAAATAGTAGAGACTATTTATCATCCTAGCATTGCCAATCATCCCCCCTGAGCTCTTGTCCAGAAAAGTACAATGAGATTGAAATAAGGTAACACAACAATTAGAATCTTTGGATAATTTGCTTATAAAAAAGATATTGCAAGCTAGTTTATGAACATGAAGAACAGATTTAAGATTTACTTTTTCTAAGATTTTTACTGAGCCTTTACCTACAATAGATGAAAAACTACCGTCTGCAATTCTAACATTTTCATTTTCAGAACATGGTGAATAAGATTCGGATAAATGCGAAGAACTAGTCATATGGTCAGAGGCAACAAGATAGAGCATTAGGTTTATTACATGTCTGAGCCAAGGAAACACTAGGAATACCAGATGATGAATTAGATTTTAGCAGTATAAGAAGATACTCCATTTTCTCTTTAGTAAAGGGGTTGGCCTCGGCTTTATTGGCAGTAGGAAAAGCTCGACTAGATCTGTCATCAGGCTTGTTGCTCTTCCAATTTGCTGATTTGCCATGAATTTTCCACCAAGTCTCCTGGATGTAGCGCGGTTTGTAGCAATAATCACATTGAACCCGTGGTTTGTCATCATTCCTACTCTGGTAAGTGATAGCTTTGCTGGAATTAACATTGGCAACCACTAAGGCAGAGCTTCCCACAGCAACACCGAGTCCTTTTTTGCCTAGGATCACATTCTTTCAACTCTCCCTACCTCTGAGAAAACGTCACCAATTGAAGGAAGAGGTTGTCTTCCAATAATTCTCCCCCTTACTTCATCAAATTCAATGTTGAGGCCTACAAGAAATTTAAAAATCCGATTGTCCTGTACTATTTTCTTGTAATGATGGCTATCTTCCACAAATTTCCATTCATAGGTATTGAAAAAATCGAGATCTTGCCACAACTGTTTCAGAGAGTTGAAATACTTGGTGACACTATCATCTCTTTGACGCGTCTCACCAAGTTTGAAAGTCAACTAAAAAATTTGAGATTGATTACCCAAATGTGAATACAGCTGGTTCACATTCTCCCAAAGCTCTTGTGTCGTTGGATAGCACATATAATTAGAGTTAATGTCCTCTTTCATGGAGTTTACAAGCCATGTCATGACCATGGAATTTTCAGCATCCCAAGTCACATAGGCTGGATCATCTTCTGCATGGGCTGTTTTTTCACCAGCTAAGTAGCCCATCTTCCTGCGCCCCCGAATGTACATGCGAACCGATTGCGACCATCACAAAAAATTATCACCATTCAAGCGGATAGTGGTAATTTAAACATAGTGAGACTCGGAGTTGGTTCCATTACCTTTTGAAGGGTTTGCAGCAAAAGAAGATTGTGGGACAGCAACGGATTCAATTGAAATATCAGACATGGTGGTACAACCAGACAGATAATAAGAAACATAGAGAATAATTTGGTAAGAAAGAGATAGAAGGAGTCAACAAGCAATTGCTGGCTCTGATACCATATAAACATAGAGAATAATTTGGTATATTTTCTAATTTACACGGATTCCTACTTATAGGAATTACAAGAAATCTAAACTAGGAAAAGAACAACTAATTAGTTTACCTAATAAAGATACATTTACCTAATAAAGATACATTCCTAATTTATAATCGTTGACTAATTTCTTCTTCCTAATTTACTACTAATATACAACTATTCAATCTTGGTAATTACTGTCACATATTTTTCTGATTTTCCAATAGAAGGAGAAGAAAAATGGGGAAAATTAGAGGATAATATTTTTATTCTTTGTGAAAGAAAAATTATTTTCTCTAGTATTGTTTGGTTAGGAAAGAAAAATAAGATGAAGGAAAATAATATATAATTTACTATTTTATTCTCATATATTTTAAAAATAAATTAAAATTATATTATCAAGTGTATAATTGTAACTTTTTCTCTCCTCTTGAAAACTCTCCATTTTTCTTCCAAATTAGTAAGAACAAATTTTGCCTAGGAAATTCTACATTTTCCTTCTTATTTTCTTTTTGCTCCCATTTTTCATCCATACCACACAAGGTTGGTTTTTTTTATTTTTTTTATTTTTTATGTTCAAGACATATTAAAGATAGGGTACCTTGGAGTATGTTGTTTGCGGATAACATAATAATAGTTGATGAAAATAGAATTAGTATTAATACTAAGTTAGAAAGATGGAGAGATGCCTTAGAGTTTAAAGGTTTGAAGGTTAGGGTTCAAGCACCTTCACAATTTCTTTCTCAGGATGTTGTGAATTTTAGGGTTTCATTGAGAAGGGCGGTGAGGTACGTGTTTATCATTTTTCGGTGGAAGAAAAAACTTTTGTTGGTAAACTTGGATGTGGGTCTGACCATCGTATGGGGAGTGGGTCTAACAACGGTACTCGAGTTAAGTGGGGAGTTACGCTATTTTCAAATCCAACCTTCTCCAATCTATTTATGAACTTTTGCCATCGCCAACTAGCTCTGATCTCAAGCTCTGAGATCGATTTCAAATTTATGTTATCAATTGCCTAAAGAGAATGGCTTCAGTGTCTCTCGCCATCGAGATTAGGTTGGGTAGATCTAGGTTCTTATAACATTGGTTGCAATCCCAACCCCATTGTAGCATCTGAGCCTCTCCACACCAACCTCGCCATCCACCATCATCGTTTTTGCCACCAAACACTCTAATCCTTAGTTCGCCAGCATCGCCTTCAATTTCAAAGGCAGAGAGAGATACCGATTGGCTTTGATTGGGTCAAATTGTGTAGATAAGGGTTTGTTTTGGTCACTAGCATCATCTTTCAAGTTAAATTTCATATCTAAGATGAGGTCCAGTGAAGGTTGTGTTTGCCCATGCTTCTAGAGTGAGAAAAAATGGCTCATCAAATCTTGGGAGTAGGTTTGAATTCTAAATCATTTTTTTCTCTGATTTATCTGGGTCTTGAAATTTGAAGGTGTTTATTCATAAGGTTTCTCTGGTTTATGTTTCTCAATTGTTTTTCTCTGTTTTATGTTGGTCTATGTTTTGTCCTTAGATTCTTACGGTTGTGATTGGGTTAAGTTCTAGAGGTATCTTATGGTAACCAACCAAGAGAAGAGTTGTCACGAATTCTAGATTTGGATTTGTGAGATTTGCTACTCTTCTTGAGGCTCAAAGGGCTATATGAGTCCTTGATGGATTAGTTACTTTTAGAACAAAGTTGAAATTTTGTTTTGCGGCTTTTGGACCATCAAACCACAAGAGTTTTTAGAGGAAAAATTTGGCAAGGAAGATTGATAATGATCTTCTTCCTCTTGAGGATTCTCTTGTCCAAGTACTTGATAAGGGTAGAATTATTATCAATACTAATACAAAAGATTTTATCAATAAGAACATTTTGGTTAATTGTAAAGGTAGAACGTACACTATTAACATCAAAGAAGAGCTCAGTGCTACTATCGGAATCCATCTCAATTATTTGCAAATGGTCAATGGGGGTGAAAAATAATATGAACTCTATTGATTCCATTAAATAGAGTTCGTACAAAAAAAGTTGTGGTAAATAGAGTGGAAGTTATAAAAGACGTTGTAGATGTAGTCTCTAAACCATGTGAAACTCCAATATTTGTTTGTGAGGATCGACTTAAAGATTTCGTGAAGAGGGAGGATGATGTTACTTTGGGCCTTGATCAAAGAAAAGTGATTGAGGAAGATATAAATTCTTATTCAATAGACATTGTTGAATTGGTATTAGGAAACCTAATTCAGGGAGTCAAAGATAAAAGTTTGTCAACTCATGGATACTCCGAAAAAGGTTTGGATGAAATCGATGAGATATTCTCTGTCCTTGGAGGAGTAGCGATTAAAAAGTTGTTCTTAATTCCAAAAAAAAAATCCTTAACTGTCTGGGTATATTATTTTTTATCACTTCATTGGGAAGTGGTAAGACAAAGAAGTCTTTTGTTGAAGTGGTTTTTCTTGAGCAGTTGGTAATTCAGAAGGTAATTAATGCCGTTCAAGCATTTTTTCTGGGAATCTAGTAATTGTTGTAATTTTACGTTGGTCGGCACCAAGAGTGAAGAATTGAGGGAATCAACAATTCCCTTGAGTTGATTCTGTTTAATTCTCTATTTGGAGATATATGGGATGCAATAAAATATCCTCATTTTTGAATGTTGTTTAGCAAGAAATCTTACTGCTTGAGGTAGAAGGAGCTTGGATGATTGTTTGATCCATATATCGTTTGTGCTCACTGCAGTTGAGCCAAATCAATACTTTGATATGTTGGTTTTTTGTTTTCTCTTATCTAGCTAATTGTAAGGGACTATTCTATGAGTCTCGTGTTGGTTTAGTTGGGTAGTTGTGGTATTTAGTGACCACCGTTTGGATATCTTTGATTGTATTGCTACTATGTAGCTCAAGGTTTTCCCTATTGAATGTAACTTTGCTCATAAAAAAAAGGTTTGAAGGTTAGTAGAAATAAGGCAGAATACATGTCACACCCCACCCCAGACACCCATCACCGTGGTAACGGTGTGACGTCGACATAACCTCACCAAAATCACAAACACCAGAAATAATCATATACATGTATACAAACGTATCACAAACATATATATATATATATATACTCTCAAATTCGGGAAACATCAGTCCCTACAAAAATACCGTAACAATAAAGATACATAACATCTAAACCTCTCAGTGTTCACCTCTAGTAGCACTCCCAAGATACTTTTTCTCTATCGCACCTTCGGATTCAACCTATTGCCAGTAGGGGACGGACGTCTAGTTAATGCACCTGCGAGTGTACTGCCTTCTGAGTAAAAATATTTTTATAATAATAATTCATTCTAGAACATCTAAATGGATTAAGCATAAGTATAGAAACAACACGTAACTAGTAAAATTCTCCATAATATAAGCAGTGAAAATAAACCAATAAATATAACTTCCATTCAAACCCATCTAGTAAGATAATACCAATCACCATAATAAATAATAAATCACCCAATATAAGTAAAACAACACATTTCAAACACCACTCCACTACAACACACACTGGCTAGCTATAGTGATCGTTTTAACCTCACGATCGGGAGTTTGCAACGGTACCGTACCATCCGTAGGATATGCCTTCCTACGAACACCCATCACTCCGCCGAAGCGGATAATCACTGCGCAGTATAAACGTCTAACATCACTCTACTGAAGAAGATAAGCATCACTCCGCCGAAGCGGATAACATCACTCCGCTGAAGCGGATAAATACTATGACATTGTCCAATCAATAACATCGTCAAATCAATACCATTACTCTGCCGAAGCAGATAAACACTATAGCATCGTCAAATCAATAACGTCATCATCAAACCACAAATCAATAACATCGTCTAATCAACATCGTCAAATCTCAAACATCACTCTCTATTTCCAAAACTGATTTTTAATCTAAGATCATATTTCTCATTTTAAAAAGAAAACGTCTGATTTCACCAAAAATCATTTTTCCACCCTTTATTTTTAGAAAATCAGGTATTTTTCACTCTCTTTAAAAACCACCAACTTTCAGTGAAAAAACTATTTTCAACTTCCTTTCAAAATCAACACAATTCATTGAAAATCCATTTTCTCAACTCAATAAAAAATTTGCTTGATCCATATCATTTTGAAATCATTTAATTTAATTACAACCATTTTCCACCATATATATATATATAAATAGTTTGGTAAGAAGACAGTACACTCACCTGATAATTCACTCTCAAAAGCTCCACCGACTATTCGCTATTAATCCTCCCATAAATGTGAACTTATTTGTGATAGGGCTTAAATTAATATTATAGAGAAAACAATAACCTACTCGTGCACATGCAAGCCTTAAGTTTCGTAATTTCCCATTCCCCTCATTTTATTATGTAAAATTATTATTCGATTTAATTTAATTTTTTTTTTGTCTATAAAAATTTAGTAATACAACGGTCCCCATGGTTACCAAATTTGTATGCTAGAATTTTAATTTAATTAAAAATAATATTTAATGAAAATATTATCCGCTCCGAATTGTTCACGGGTCGAGAGATGAGTTTAAATTTTCGTTGGGGTTAAAAGTGAAATTTTCGGTTTTTTTTTTTTTTTCCTTCTTGTTTCCGCCGGACCGTCGGCGACGATCTCTCTCTCTAACTTGACACACACTCATAGCCTTTGCCAGCCGACAACCCACCTACATTCACAGCAGGTCCGACCGTCGACACCACACACACAGTCACCGGACATACAACCACACCCAGTCGCCATCGACGACACACGCGCGGCTACTTCCATTGAACGCACTCCCACCGCCCGACCAATACACACCCACAGACGGTGACTGAACAGCGTATACACACACGGCCCTCTCACACACACATGCACGCGACCCGATCGGCGATACACACACACACACACGATTTGATCACACCCACATACTGTCGGCAAACAAAACAAAGCACACACCGCCGAAACTTTACCGACTGAACCCATGCATGTATACACTCACCAAGAATAATTACACAATTACGTACCAAATCGACGATGACGAACGACAACGTTTTTATAGGGTTAACGATCTCGCTCCACGACCGTTGATCCCGCACCGACCGAATGGCAACGATCAATCCATCCTACGATCACCGGAGAGTAGTCGACGAATGGAGAGCAGCACACACTCAAACTACCACACACATATGCACGCTAATTCTCCCCACCATCACCGGAGGAGACACCATCGAGAACCCCCTTCCGTTTCCCCCTCTCTCTCTAGAATTTCTCTAAAATGGGTTTGAGATTTTCTTGATTAATTTCTCTTGCATGATCCTATATATACCTTGCATGATTTTAGTGGAGAACGTTTTGATCTTAGCTTGTCACGTTGCCACTTCCGTTTCCTTGCTCCGGCCGATGCTTGTCGCGTACACATGCAGAGGATGAACAAACCTGTGTGTATAAATATGGGTTTAAAAAAAAATCTTGATTAATTACCCTTCCCCCCCCCCCCCCCAACTTCCTTAAATTCTTAATTTTTTCTCAAATTCAGCTTTTAAAAAAAAAAAAATCTAAAATTTTCAATTTCACCCCTAAAACTTTTAATTATAAGGTTAAATGTCAATTTGAAATTTTAAGTTCTAAAATTAATATTTTTAAAATTTTCAATTTGACCCCTAAACTTTTTATTTGGATTTTTAATTAACAATTTTTTTTTTTCCAATTTCCTGATGCTCTAAAATGCAACTATTAATGAAGTACATGCTATGATTTAGGTCTTACAATACATGTATTGTAATTTTAGTAATGCCCATAGAGATAATGGTGTGGTCAAACTTAGACATGACAACGTTCCGAAGATTGATCATCTTAGATATTTACGTTTAATGTTTCATGGCAATGTCGTAATTGAGGATATTACTTATAGAGTCAGGCATGATAGTCGAAATAGATAAATGCAATTGGGGTGATATATGATTGTAGGATATTGTTGAAACTCAAAAGAAAATTTTACAAAATTGGTTTAGCAAGTCCAGAAAATTGGTATGACAGAAATGAGGATGCTACGGTGGATGAATAGGAAGACAAGAATAGATAAAATTAAAAATGAAACTATTAGAGAGAAATAGGAATAACATCCATAGAAGAGAAGATGAGAGAAACCGTTTACAGTGATTTGGACATGTGCATAAAAGACTCATAGAAGTATCAGTGAGAAAATGCGATTTACTTCGAGTGCGGATGATTATTATAGAAAGAGGTAGGTCTAAAAAGATTTGGGACGAAACTATTAGAATTGATTTGATGATATAAAATCTAACTGAGAAGATAACTCTTGATCAATTTTTACGACATAAATAAATTTATATAGTCGATCTTGATCAATTTTTACGACATAAATAAATTTATATAGTCGACCATATTCAAATGGGACAAACGCTTAATTATTGTTATTTTTTTATTTTACTTTTTCTCGATCCACACAAACAAACTTACCCTAAAACTAGTTTATATGATCATTGAAGTCATAGAAATTAGACTCCAAGAAAAAAAGAAGGATTGGTTTTGTCTCCTTTTTGGGTGAAGTGAAGGCACATCAAAACCGCTGACCCAAAAACCCAACGTGCGACCCACGATTTTGATAAAATGTCCACTCTCCACTCTCTCCAAAATATGAACTATAACCACGTGTGATGTCCGCATCAACCCATCAACACCTCCCACTCCCATATAAATAGCGCGCTCTCTCTCTCTATAAATATATGTATGTATATGCTTAGACCCCAATCACGAGATTTTTAGAGAGAGAAGGAGGAGGGATGGCGGTTGGACGGCGGCTGTGGTGGTGGTGCCTGTTGTTTGCCTTTGCCGTTGTTTCTTCTTCTGCCGGCCGGAACACCATCTCTCACTCAGGTATTTGTATTGTATGACATCAAAAATTTCTAAAAATAAAAATAAAATATTTAAAATGTATTTATAATGTAGGGATAATATTTTAATATGATTTATATAAATAATCTCTTAAAATCTACAAGAAAAAAGTAAAAATATTGAAAAAATAAGGGTATAATTGGCTATTAGTTTTAAATACCGGGTGTAATTTGTTATTTATCCTATTTGATAGATAAGTTTAGATTTAGCCGTTTAAACTGATTATCGGTTTTGTATTAATCCCCTACGTGCTCACGCATTGCGTGTGAGGGTAGAGAGAGTTTAGTAAGTAAATACGTATTATAGTGACTATTGATTATTAATAATTAAAAATCACATATAACTATATTACATATATTTGTATAATATTAATTACATATACTTATATAATATTAATTATACGTAATTACAAATTATATGTATATCACATGTATTTGTGTAATATCTATTACATTTAACAAATATTTCACACACAAGTTAAATACATATAACTGCAAGCGTGTAGAAGTGTGTACTAAGCCTTCCGTTTTTTTTAATGTGCGGAACTAAAATATTAAAAGAAGTATACCTATTATCATATAGTATAAAATTGAAAGAAACACTACATAATATATATTTTTTTAAAGTATTTATTATCATCTTTTTATTTTTAATTCAGTGCATAAGTTGTGTTTTGTTATTATTTTGGTTTTCATATTTGATTTGGATAAAGTTTCAAAATAATAGAAACTAGTTTTAGACCCGCACAACGTGCAAGTTTAAAAAAATAAAATAAATTTATATTAATAGATATTTAATATTTGACCATTATATATGAAACGTGCAAGTTTAAAAAAATAAAATAAATTTATATTAATAGATATTTAATATTTGACCATTATATATGAAACATTTAGTGTTGTTTATTTTAATTTGATGTTGAATAATATTTTTTAAAATAAAAAATTAATATATTTAAAAAAATATCATTTTCAATCACTCTCATTAATTTCTACACTTTAAAATAATAAGCAAAAGAGTTACCTAAATTTAAGTATTAAATTCTAAGAGGAGATATATAATTTTTAAAATTGTTAATGTGTGTTGGAATAGAAACTTTATTTATTTATTTATTCATAGTTTTTTTTTTTTTTTTTTTTAGAATAATTTTTAAACAAAATAATAACTCTCACTTTGTATTATTTATTAGTTATTATTATTAGAAATTTTAATAGTGATTATCAATAAAAATTCACAATAAAAGAGAAAAAAATATAATTATTTTGGCCAATTTAATATGTCAATTTATAAAATAAAAAAAAATATTTATTTTGAATTGGAAGAAAATCATTAAACCATTTGGGTAATTAATTAGAATGAAAAGAATTAATTTAAATATGAAGGATTCAATTAATTTACATTAAAATATTATTAAAATTACACTATTTTTAAAAACAAAAAAAATATGAAAAGTCATAATATTATTGTGGAGAGTTAATATTACGAGAGTTAAACAAACCATGACCATTCATTCACCAAAATAAATAAAAATTGAGAGATGAATAATATTTGAATATGGGGGCATGTTTTCCGCTTTTATATATAACATATAGATACACATTCTTTTTTTTCATTTAAGGTTGGGAAAAATTATATTTTTGGTCCCTCAAATATGGATGGATATCTATATGGCCTCAGACATTTTTCAAATTGCATATTTCATCCTCTATGTTCAATATTTATTTCAATCTCACAAAATTTAAAATGTTGTTAATAATTTTGGACGGAAAATAAGTTGTGCTCAAGACGTGGCCTTATAAGAAGGGATATTTTTTGTTATTTTATTACTCTAATAAACCTAAAACGTTTCCCTAACAACAATTGATATTTCTCTCTTTCATTTTTTAAGTAAATTGTTGCTAGAGAAAGATAGTAAACATGTCTTAAGTTTAGTGAAGTAATGAAATAACAAATATATTCCTATTAGAAGTCCACGTCATGCCACATTCTCGGCATTAAGTGAGCATTCTGAGAGCAACCTTGGGCCCGGTTCTTAGCTTATTTAGAGAGTGTCTTGGGTCCCTATATGGTTTGTGATGAGTGTAAAAATGATCACTCCAACGCAACAAATGGAAGACCACCACGTGTCCACAACTCCCCACCAAGATCAATTCTCCACAAGATCAACTCTTGCCAAATGTCAAGTGCGAAGATTGTTCCGGGCAGGGGCATACCTTAGCCCATGCTAGTGCCCTTGCCAGCTACTCAAAAGACAGCTAGCAGTACTCTCCAAGAAGGGAAGACAAGCCGCCGCCGGGATGGGGAACCCTTCCCCATCTCGGTATTCTCCACAGCGGCATTGCCTGTCTCGAAAATCAACTCCATGAGCTCCTCAGCAAAGCCCCCCTTCCCGTCTCCAGCTATCCAAGAAAGGCAAAAGCTCCGCATAACTCTCATTCCCGTCTCTGGCTATCTGGGAAGGGCAGGGGTCAAATTCCCCATCTCGGGCACAACAGGAAAGTGTCCCTCCGAAAATATGTCTCCAAAAATCTCCTAAATATCCTCACAAATATCTCACAAATATCCCATGAATATCTATAAATATCCCAAAATATCCATAAATATCTTCCAACATGGCTAACACAAGATGCTGCCAAGATGGGACATTAATGAGATATTGAGGAGACACTAATCCATACTTAAACTCTTAATCAAATATCCATCTTGCCTATATATGAGTGAGCATATAATTGCTCAAAAGTAAATGAATTTGGCACACACAAAAATGACTTCCTCTTCTTGATAGCATATTTTATAAACTTTTCCCTTCGTACGCTGATTCTCACACCGGAAAAGACACGCCGGGTCCATCCCGGAAAGTCATTTGTTCACGTGTTAAGGTACTGCCTCATCTCTTCTCGGATTAGAGAGCATTTAAGCTTTTCCCTTCCCGGATCAGGAAGTATTTTAGTTTTCCTCTTCCCGGATCAGGAAGCATTCCAATACTTCTCTTCCTGGACCAGAAAGCATTTCAGTTTTCCTCTTCCCAAATCTGCTCCATTCCAAGCTCTGATTCACCTTTCCAAGGATCGTAAGGCATTTTGATCCTCCCCTTCTTGGCTAGAAGGCTTTTGGGCTCTTCTCAACACAGACCCATCCCTTCTCGGTCAGAGACTTCTCCACGGATTGAAGCTCTCAATTCCAGATCTCTCCAACTACACCAACAATGACCAGACCATACCGTTGGAGTCAACCAGAAATTGATATCAACAGTTTGACGCCGTCTGGAGGAAGCGCTACAAATTTTTTTCCTCCAATCATCAGCTCCCATCTCGGCTAGAGGTTTGATGAATACAAGGTCTGGTCATTCTACACGGCTGAGAGACCCAAACAACATGGTGGATAACAACCCGACTGAAGAAATGTTTTGTTCAACCGGTTCTCCATCCTCCAAATTTTGTTAATAGAGGGGAAGGGTAGCCTTCATTCCCATCTAGGATTGAGATAAGTAGCCTTTTAGCCTATCTCCATTAATGGCATTCTGACCCCTTGAGTTGTGGATGATACTCCAAATTCGCATCCCGACTCTCGGCGTCATGAGTGATTCTCCTCAATGGCATTCCGACCCCTTGAGTCGTGGATAGTTCTCCAAATCCGCATCTTAGCTTCAGCGTCGTGAATGATTCTCCCCAATGGTATTATGACCCCTTGAGTCGTAGATGGTTCTTTAAATCCTCATCCTGACCCTGGTGTTCAAATTCTCATCCCGACTCCGGCGTCGTGAATAATTCTCCTCAACCGCATTTCGACCCCCCAAGTCTTATCCTGACTCTGGCGTCGTGAATGATTTTCCTCAACGGCATCCCGACGTACAACGTCGAGGGTGATCTCTAAGAAGCAACGACTTTTCGACGCACAATATCGAGGGTAATCTACAAGAAGAAACGACATCCCGACGCCCAACGTCAAGAGTGATCGACAGGAAGAAACGGTATCCTGACACTCAACGTCGATGGTGATCTACAAGAACGAACCCATCCCAGCACACCGCGTTGAGGGTGTAACCAGACCCTCTCCATAGTTCAGTAGTTTGAGGCCCGAGGACTGATAGTTATCATCTTCCGACATTAGAGCATCGATCGGGTCTAAGGACCTACAGTCAAGTATCCCATGTCACACCCCACCCCGGACACTCGTCGTGCAGGGCCGACGTGACCACAACACAACAATACACTGAACGCTAAACCAACTTGGAAAAGACAAAGGACATATACCAAATAAATATATACAACCACAAATGTCACAAGATACAACCTCTCTAGTTAGGGACACCCCCGTCCCTGGAAATAATATTAACACAAAAATATAAACAACCAAGAACCTCTCACAGGTTCGCCTTAGACAGCTCCTCCAAAAGTTACTCCCACGCAATACCAACACTGGACTCTACCTAATGCCAGTAGGGGATCGACTCCTATGCTGTTGTATCTGTTAGTGTACTGCCTTCTTAGTAAAAATATTTTATAATAATAGTTTAATCTACAACATCTAAATGGATCAAGTGTAAATATATAAACAGTGAAAATAAATCAATATATATAAGTTCCACTCAAACCCATTCGGTATATAATACCAATCACTATATATAAGTAAATCATCAAATATAAGTAAAACACCACATCTCAAAACACTACACCATCACACCACTCATTAGCCAGCCATAGTGATCGTTTAACCTCACGATTGGGAGTTGCAACGGTACCGTAACCATCCGTAGGATATGCCTTCCTAGCGGACCTAACTGCGCAGATCACCACCTACCGGACGTCTCCGGAGGCCATAATATAAATCACCACATAATATCAATTACCACCTGTCGGACCACCCTTCGGACATGACATAATATTAGGGGTGTGCAAACCAACCGCCTGACCCGACCCACTCGACTGACCCGACTATTTCGACCCGCAATCGTTCGAATTTCAAGGCATTTTGGTCGGACGGCGGGCTCATTTTTAGTCATTCTTCAGGTTTTTGGTCGGACGGCGGATTTTCATTTACCAGACCCATGCCAACCGACCCGACAGCTCTGTTACACTATATAACGGATTTTCTCATTTTAGGGTTTTCATTTTAGGGTTCACCGCCTCAAAGACAGACGTGAGACGACTCCTCTCCTAGTCTCTTTTAAATCTTGAAACCACCAAGTCCATTAATTAATTCCAGCCCCCAAAAACCATCGACGCTTCAAATTTGCGCATCATATTTGGTGGAAATCTTCAATTTTATTCAATGATTTGTCTTCGTCGCTTTGTAATCGTAAGTTACGTCGTCTTCTTCGTAATCGTAAGTTACATCTTATTTGATTAGGATTTTGTTCTTCAATTAGGATTGAGCAATTTCTTGGGGTTTCTATGTTTGAACATGTTCTTCGATTACGTTTCTATTTTTGTTTTTATTGAAGTATGATTCGTATGAACCTGTGATGTTTCTGTTTCTTCTGTTTATTCTTCATCCAACTGAGACCAACCCAATCTCAATCCGACGACTGACGAACCCAACTTATTTCGGATTACACACTGTACACGGTCGGCAGCGGGTTTCAGACATCTCACCCGACAAGCTTCGGGTCGGATGGCGGGTTAGGTCCATATGGGCGGGTTTCGACCCGTACACACCCTTACATAATATGAATCACCACCTGCCGGACCACTCTCCGAACAGGATATAAACTATGGCATAGTCAACTCAATAATATCATCATCAAATTACAAATCAAAAATCCATCTGCCGGACCACCCTCCGGACAAACCATAATATAAATCACTATCTCATCAATACCGTCAAAATCACTAACGTCCACCTCTTTTTCTCAAAACTAACTTTTAAATCCGAAAAATCATATTTTTCACTTCTGATTGAAAATCGTCTAATTTTAACAAAACCATTTTTCCCCTTTATATTTTTAGAAAACCAAATATTTTATATCCTCTTTTAAAACCACTAAATTTTAACGAAAATCCATTTTTGCCAATATATGCAAAGAAAATTATTTTAAATCCTTCTTTTCAAAAATCAACACAATTCCCCAAAAATTCGTTTTACCAACTTACTCCAAAAACCTGCTTGATCCATATCATTTTGAAATCATCTAATTTAAATACAATCATTTTCCATCACATATATATATATACAAAAATAATTTAGCAAGAAGACAGTACACTCATCTGATATTCCGCTTTTCAAAAGCTCCATTGATTAACCGCTACTGAACTTTTGATAATTGTGAACCTATTTGTGACAGAATCTAAATTAATATTTTATGTAGAAATAACCTAACCATGCCATGAAATCCTAATTTATGAAATTTTCCTATTTCCTGCATTTTCTTTTGGAATATTATCATTTAGTTAACATCGTTTCGTCACGGTTTACTATATATAAACTTTGTTCCTATAAACGATCTCATTATTTGTTTTTCATCATTTCGACAACTTCGACGCTAGTAATTAAATTAACAAATCATGTAATTTTAACGAGAAATGTTACCCGCTCCCAATTGGTTGTCGACCTCATCAAGAATTCCTTGATTTTTGGTTACTGCTGCCCACCGCCTAAGCGGACGATCCACTGCCTAGGCGAACGAGCTCCTTTACAGTTCTGAGTTACACACTGACGGCCCACCGCCCAAGCGAGAAACTTCCGTCTAGGCGAACTTTCTCTCATTCTGCACACTGATCTACCACCGCCTAGGCGAACTTTCCACGGCCTAAGCAAACGCTCCTCCTCCCTTCTGTTCTGTTTTGTTAATTCCAACCGACTACTCTCTCTCTCCTCACTAACTCCGGCAGTCACTACCACCAATGGCCCACACACATACACAACACACGCAAACCTCACAACCACACATACATACTCACAAACATCACCACCCCCGCCCATAAATCGCAACACACAACTACATAGCAAACACACACACACACACACACACACATATGTACTGCTCTCTCTCTCTAACCTACCTTCACCGCCGGCCAAACTCTGGCGATGCCCTCACAACCAAATGAACGCATAAAACACATACCCACACACACCCCTTTTACTGATCATCACCGGAGCAACCACCACTACCGGAGAACGGACAACACACACATACCCACTTCTCTCTCTCTCTCTAATTCTCACTTACTGTAGGCCCAAAAATTTGAACAAAACAACATCCACACACACATACATGGTAACACACACACACACATACACGCAGCACATATACACAACGAAACCCACAACTCACCGCCGGTGAACCCCACACGATCGGCAACATAACCCACTGGCAGATCTCTCTTTCTTCGTCACTTTCTTTCTCTCTTCTCGATTTCTCTCGATCATTCTCCTTTCTCTCTTATGAATGTATGTATGTATGTATGTATGTATATGCTGACAAATGAGGGCCGGCCAAGTGGCCCTCATTTCCACCACTCCTATCTATCTATCTATGTATATAATATATAAAGAATTTACACAATTCTTCCCTTTTTTATTTAAAATTTTAATTAGACCCATTCTCATTTTAATGTTTTGAAAAAAAATTACAATTTGATTCCCAAAATTTAAATTCACTTCCGCCCCAATATTTTCGAAACATTATACAATGCGATTTAAATTATACACATATCAAATATCGGGGTCTTACAACTCTTCCTTTCTAAAAGAAATTTCGTTCTGAAATTTATCAACCAATAAGAATTTATAACTTAATTAAAACATTAATACATCAAACGTGCACCACATAGTTACATTTGTCACACTTCATTCTAGACCAATTGATTTCTATGTAGGGTTCCATAACCTAACGTCACCCTTAATTTGTAACCGACATTTCCGTCAAATCATTTCCATATTCATTGCAATAATTTCATTCACAGTAGCTAACATTATATGCAATGTCTAGCAAACAGCGTACAGTTTGGTCGGTAACGCCCAACACAAGTAACCAACTATTTCATAACTCTAACGCTTCCGTTGCGCTATTCTGATAAAATTACAATCAATAACGATATAATACCCTATATTCTTAAACTATCATGGTAGTCTCAGTGAATTAGGTTTATCTCATTATGTCATAATCAACACTTATTCGTTTCTTCCGATATTTTCCAATCACCCCGTTTGCAACATTATTTCCATTCAACATGTAACTCAACAAACATTGCCTCCAGTCTCATAAGCATAGATAACCCAACCCTCATTAACCTTACTATCTTGAAATCCACCAAAACCACATAAATACGTTTTAAATCGTGATACAATCATATAGATATCCTTCACAACACCTAGATAGCACCAACCCACATAACTACAACTCAAAAACAACAATTAGGTCATCTATAAGAATTCCTTTCATGCCTCCACATTTGATCAAATCCCTGACATGGTCACGAGCTTCAATTCCGTTTCAACCTACCTAACATGTTTCAAGCATATATCCACGTATATATACGAATCCAAAGACATAGGTACGCCCCAAACATAAAGATTCGATTCATTCTAAGAATTTCTAGTTACTGACTATAAAATATTACACCATGAATATATATCAACTCAAGGATATTTCAAATTATCCTTTTCCCTTGAAATCTCAATAACTTCCAATTTTCAATACAAATGTAGCCACATCGAACTATTTCTAAATCTAAAAAAAAATTCATTCTCCTATCTCAGTTCAGTCTATTTAACTGGAATCTGGTATCTCTTCCATATAGTGCTTGATACGATGCCACCTTGATCAACGATAAAATATCTATTAGTGTAAACAGATTTCATTAACGTTGCACAACCATCACCTTTACCAGCAACTTCTATGACACAACCCCTCGACATATCCTCCAACACCTGAATCATACTTCCTGATAAATCGATAATCCATAAATGAAACAAAATATCAACTTCCATTTGGGCACCTTAAGGAGTATGGAAATTCAACCCGAACGTTCAAATAACTATTAGCTTCTACTGCTACAGTTTCCCTTATACAGCTTTCCCAATAAAAAATTATTACCTGTGATTAACTACCCAACTTTCTATGTTTATATCACGCCAATTTAAGTGATCACCCTTCACTACTGCATTTTTATTTATTTTTATTTTTTTTTTATTTTTTTGCGACATTTGCATTGAACTGGTGCATCATGAAACCAAACAATCCCGTCAATATATATGTACTTGGCATACGCATCAAGAAAACATTCCTCGAACTACTCTCTCCTTTTCCCTTCTGGAATAGGTCAAAGTTACAATAACCTACTTGAATATTACTACTTAACCAAACAAAACACCTAACAACAAATGTTGCGCTTTCCCAATTCCATTCAAATCTACTAATAATACTCACGCAATCCTAATAGAGTTGATATTACCGGGGCATTACGTATATTGCTCTATGCACCACTTTTAAGATCTCTTCCATTATTTGGGTATCATTAGAAACATGCAATCTATTTCGAATCATTACAACTTCATCATTATTTCGGACACGATAGTCAGTCCTGTGACCATTGTCCATTTCTTTCCACTCTAATCTTCTCAACTAGACATCCAACTTCTGAGCTCCTACCACACCATCGATCAAAGTCGATTTCATATCACAAGTTCTAATAACGTGGTTATCTGACCAACTACCCACGAAACTTACAAGGATCTCAACTTGACCCATACATTAGTATAAGTAGCTCAAATATATGCAACCACGTTTCCCCAATTTTCACCTCAAAACACAAATCCCGTCATACCAGAAATGTTGCGAAGATGTCAAGGCAACCATAATCACCGCCACTCCACAAGTTTTGAGTTTCAGTCACACGTTCTCGGCCTTCTCCATATTCCATCAATCCACCACTGCAACTCCCTTTGAATTCACTTGAATACTATTCCTCAAGAGCACTAGTCCCAAAATTACCACTCAATCCAACCAGTACTCATATTTATTGCATTTGGCATTACTCATATTCATAGTATTAGTATCACATTCTGGAAATATTCTACATACTCTTTTCTACTCTCGACCGGTTTACCATTTTTATCACGTCACTGTCTCTAATCTTCGCTTGAAAACACCTTACTCAAAGCTCTAACACCTTATTCTGTTGCAGTCGATTTAACAACCTATCCAGTCAAAACTGATGAGTTTCCAACACCGAATCTTCATGGAACACACCAGGTCTACGTAAATCATAAATTGATAGTCTCATTTATAATAACGACCTGATTTCCCCAGGGCCGTCATAAGGTTTATTCTATTAAAGACTTCCTAAACTGAAAACGAACTTACTCCAATTCCCAATATCCAACAATTTTTTCCAACACCATGGAAATTATTTAAATTCAACTAAATGAAATCAATCCTTGGCTTAAATTAATCTACTCAGTTTTTATTTTTATTTTTTCCTATACCATGGTGATCACCTTTAAAGTCCCAAGGTCATATTTTCAAATCTCAATTTCCCGCACTTTATCGGTACGAGTATAATTAACTAACTTAATGAGTCGAACGTTCATCTCCTTATTATTATAGTACTTATTTAATAGCAACCACAATTTTTAGTCATGCCTATTAGCACCTCGTCAATTCTCGGAATTACATTGGGAAAATCCCTAGCTACTACACTATCCACTACTGAACTTGTTTGAATTGATGTCCAGCACTAGCGTACTGAATTGTGATCTCCCTTCGTTAACACCTTTTTAACCTCCTAGACCCACTATCCTCGGCTACTTCCTACATATCATTTTCTATTACGTTACTATATGCCACAACTGTTGCTCCGTCTATCAGCCAATCTAAAACGTACTACCAATTTAAATTCTTGTCTAGTAACGTCACAATTTTCTTTCAAATTGCCTAGAAGGCGATTTACTCCTTTTGAATATTATTTCTTATTCCGACTTAAATGTGTTAAGCTATATCATCTAGTATGTTAATAACGACATACTAGGTGCTATCTTTGTAGTTGTTTATCTAGTTTAGCCTTCTTATCTTGTGGAAAACATCCATCTTGGCAATATCACCACGTGGTTGTATCACTGCTTGCAAACACAACAACCCTCCATGCCCCATGCCAAAGCACCAACTACTGAAGCGAAAGATCTAACACTCACACGCTAAACTAACTTATTGACACCCTATCTCATGTCCCCTACTGACTAGACGACTGGCACGTCCTCCTATCTTAGGGTCTTCTACTGACAAGACTACTGACAAGTCTACAGAACCTATAACCTAAGCTCTGATACCAAATTGTCACACCCCACCCCGGACACTCGTCATGCGGGGCCGGCGTAACGACAACACAACAATACATTGAACGCCAAACCAACTTGGAAACAACAAATGACATATACCAAATAAATATATACAACCACAAATGTCACAAGATACAACCTCTCTATTTAGGGACACACCCGTCCCTGGAAATAATATTAACACAAAAATATAAACAACCAAGAACCTCTCACAGGTTCGCCTCTGATAGCTCCTCCCAAAGTTACTCCCACGCTATACCAACACCGGACTCTACCTAATACCAGTAGGGGACCGACTCCTATACTGTTGTATCTGCGAGTGCACTACCTTTTTAGTAAAAATATTTTATAATAATAGTTAATAATAGTTTAATCTACAACATCTAAATGGATCAAACGTAAATATATAAACAGTGCAAAAAAAAATTCAATATATATAAGTTTCACTCAAACCCATTCAGTATATAATACCAATCACCATATATAAGTAAATCACCAAATATAAGTAAAACACTACATCTCAAAACACCACACCATCACACCACTCACTGGCCAGCCATAGCGATCGTTTAACCTCACGATCGAGAGTTGCAACGGTACCGTAACCATCCGTAGGATATGCCTTCCTAGTGGACCTAACTGCACAGATCATCACTTATCGGACGTCTCCGGAGGCCATAATATAAATCACCACATAATATCAATCACCACTTGTCGGACCACCCTCCGGACAGAACATAATATGAATCACCACATGTCGGACCACCCTCTGGACAGGACATAAATTATGGTATAGTCAACTCAATAATATCATCATCAAATCACAAATCAAAAATTCATCTGCCAGACCACCCTCCGGAAAAACTATAATATAAATCACCACCTCATCAATACCGTCAAAATTACCAACGTCCACTTCTTTTTCTCAAAACCAACTTTTAAATCCGAAAAATCATATTTTTCACTTTTGATTGAAAACCGTCTAATTTTAACAAAACCATTTTTTTCCTTTATATTTTTAGAAAACCAAATATTTTATATCCTCTTTTAAAACCACCAAATTTTAATGAAAATCCATTTCAGCCAACTCACCCAAAATCCAACGAAAATTATTTTAAATCATTCTTTTCAGAAACCAACACAATTCCCCAAAAATTCGTTTTACCAACTTACTCCAAAAACCTGCTTGATTCATATCATTTTGAAATCATCTATTTTAAATACAATCATTTTCCATCATATATATGTATATATATATATACAAAAATAATTTGGCAAGAAGACAGTACACTCACCTGATATTCCGCTTTTCAAAAGCTCCGCTGACTAACCGCTACTAAACTTTCGATAATTGTGAACCTATTTGTGACAGAACCTAAATTAATATTTTATGTAGAAATAACCTAACCATGCCATGAAATCTTAATTTCTGAAATTTTCCTATTTCCCGCATTTTCTTTTGGAATATTATCATTTAGTTAACATCGTTCCGTTACGGTTTACTATATATAAACTTTGTTCCTATAAACGATCTCATTATTTGTTTTTCATCATTTCGACAACTTCGATGCCAGTAATTAAATTAACAAATCATGTAATTTTAACAAGAAACGTTACCCGCTCCTAATCGGTTGTCGATTTCATCACGAATTCCTTGATTTTTGCTTACTACTGCCCACCGCCTAAGCGGACGATCCACCTCTTAGGCAAAGGAGTTCCTTTATAGTTCTGAGTTACACACTGACGGCCCACCGCCTAAGCGAGAAACTTCCGCCTAGGCGAACTTTCTCTCATTCTGCACACTGATCTACCACCGCCTAGGTGAACTTTCCACTGCCTAGGCAGACGCTTCTCCTCCCTTCTGCTCTGTTTTGTTAATTCCAGCCGACCACTCTCTCTCTCCTCACTAACTCCGGTAGTCACCACCACTGATGGCCCCCCCACACACACAACACACAACACACGCAAACCTCACAACCACACATCCATACTCACAAACATCACCACCCCCGCCCATAAACCGCAACACACACCCACACAACAAACACACACACATATGTACTGCTCTCTCTCTAACCTACCTTCACAGCCAACCAAACTCCGGCGACTCCCCTCACAACCAAATGAACGCATAAAACACACACTCACACACACCCCTTTTACTGACCATCACCGGAGCAGCCACCACTATCGAAAAACGGACAATACACACATACCCACTTTTCTCTCTCTCTCTAATTCTCACTTACTGTCGGCCCAAAAATTTGAATAAAACAACATCCACATACACATACATGGCAACACACACACCCCATCACAACATCACCAACGAAAATGGAAAACGAGAAACACAAACAAAGCAAGCACACACACACACATACACGCAGCACATACACACAACGAAACCCACAGCTCACCGCCGACAAACCCCACACGATCGGCAACATAACCCACCGACGGATCTCTCTTTCTCCGTCACTTTCTCTCTCTCTTCTCTCAATTTTTCTCATTTCTCTCTTATAAATGTATGTATATATATGCTGACAAATGAGGGCCGGCCAAGTGGCCCTCATTTCCACCACTCCTATCTATCTATCTATGTATATAATATATAAACAATTTACACAATTCTCCCCCTTTTTTATTTAAAATTTTAATTAGACCCATTCTCATTTTAATGTTTTGAAAAAAATTACAATTTGATTCCCAAAATTTAAATTCACATAATTAATTTACACCATCCGCTCCAATTTTTTTGAAATATTATACAACGCGATTTAAATTATATGCATATCAAATATTGAGGTCTTACATCTCACGTCTGACAGCCAAGTTGAGCTCAGGCGACATAAAGGGACGATGCTCCTGGAAGGACAATTTGGGATAACACGAAAAAGGCTCAGGTCTATCTCCGAGATAAGCTCAGGCAATCCACCGAGTAGAAGCTAAACTCCGTACTTAGGCACCTTGTTGACCTCACGTTCCTTCCCATCTCGATATTTCTGGGATTGGGATGGAAGCGAAGTTCTACCAATAGGCAGATAAATCAACAAAACTCCCCAATGCCTCGTACCTCGCTACTAAGGAATGGGGGGCTATTGATGAGTGTGAAAATGATCACTCCAAAGCAACCAATGGAAAATCGCCACGTGTCCACAACTCCCCACCAAGATCAATTCTCCACCAAGATCAATTTTGCCAAAGGTCAAGTGTGAAGATTATTCCGGGCAGGGGCATACCTTAGCCCATTCCAGTTACTCAAAAGACAGCTAGCAGCACTCTCCAAGAAGGGAAGGAGAGCCGCCGCCGGGATGGGAAACCCTTTCCCATCTCGGCATTCTCCACAGTGACGATGCCCGTCTTGGAAATCAACTCCACAAGCTCCTCAACAAAGCCCCCCTTCCCGTCTCCGGCTATCTAGGAAAGGTAAGGCAAGAAGCTCCGCATAACTCTCCTTCCCATCTCCAGCTATCCGGGAAGGGCAGGGGTCAAATTCCCCATCTCGGGCACAATAGGAAAGTGTCTTTATGAAAATATCTCCCCAAATATTTCCTAAATATCCCCACAAATATCTACAAAATATCTCATGAATATCTACAAATATCCCAAAATATCCACAAATATTCCAACATGGCCAACACAAGATGCTCCTTAGCACACTCTCATTAGCTACATGCCAAGATGAGACATTAATGAGATATTGAGGAGACATTAATCCATGCTTAAGCCCTTAATTAAATCTCCATTTTGCCTATATATGGGAGAGCATACAATTGCTCAAAGGTATATGAATTTGGTACATACAAAAATAACTCCCTCTTCTTGATAGCATATTTTATAAACTTTTTCTCCCGTACGTTGATTCTCATGCCGGAGGGGACACACCAAGTCCATCCCGGCAAGTCCTTTGTGCAGGTGTCAAAGTGTTGCCTCATCTCTTCCCAGATCAAAGAGCATTCCAATTTTCCCCTTCCCGGATTAGGAAGCATTCCAGCTTTTCTCTTCCCGAACCAGAAAACATTCTAGCTTTCCTCTTCCCGGATTTTTTCCATTCCAAGCTCTGATTCACTTTTCCAAGTATCGCAAGGCATTTTGATCTTTCCCTTCTCAGCCTAGAAGGCTTTTGGGCTCTTCTCAACACAGGCCCATCCTTTCTCGATCAGAGACTTCTCTACGGATTAGAAGCTCCATGGATTGAAGCTCTCCATTCCAAACCTCTCCAACTACATTATCATTGACCAGATCATACCGTTAGAGTCAACCAAAATTTGACATCAACAGTTTGGGAGCTATATATAAGTAATACCATGCAAAGATATATGGTTGGTATTGGCGTCTGCCTCTCAATGGAGGTTTAGGAGCACTTCCCCTATGGCTCTTGTTTTGCCATTTTGAGAAATGACTCTTAGAACTGATTGGGTTATCGAGATACCACTGTGATTTCGTGTGCCAACTTGTGGGGTTGGTTTTGGTTCGGCTTGCCTACAAAGGTCTGTTTTCTTAGGACATGCAGTCGTGGGGCTACGCCGCATCTATGTTTCTCATTGGGGATCAAATTAGGCTAAATATTGTGATGTTATTCTCGTGGAGATGATCAGGCCTTGTGGCTACCTTGAAGTGCGTTAAATAGTCTCAGTACAGAAAGAACGTACCGATAAGGCTGTGTATTGATTTAGTGTTGTGGCAAGCACAAGAAAACGAAACACTCTTTGCCAATAAGGAACGAGACGTGAGTTTGCAGAAAATTCATATGGTATTTAGGTTTACCTTCATCTGATAGAACGTAAGGTGTACGATATTTTGTTTACGTTGAAAATTATTAACATAATTTTTTATTTTACAAAATTACAATTATTATAAAATTAAAAAACTAAATTAACAATTCAAAAATTTCAGATTTCACGTGGACACATTACCATATTTTAGGAAGAGTGAAAGATATAATTTTCTTGTGGTGTGGGATTCCAATCCCATCCTACTGAGAGTGCATGTGTCAAGGTGAGTGAGTATAGTCCAATATATATATATATATATATATATATATATATATATATAATTTCCTTGTGCGTCGATGACCTGCCAGTTATTTTTTGCATACCCATCGATGTTTCTATTTGGAAGTTTTGTGTTTCGTGCATTATGAGCCACTTGTGTTTGGCGATCGGACGATCTAGATGGTTGGCAGTCGCAGTTGGATTTTGTAAAAAAATTCTCATATTAAGCGATATTTTTAACTTTTTTTCACTTGATTTTTTTTTTAAAAAAAAATATAATAATAAATTAAAATATTTATATCAAATATTTAATTTGGAGAGAATGGAGGGATGAGATTAAAATTAATTTGTTTTTTTGAGAAAAAGGTCAAAAATTTAGAATCCACATTTTGCTGGTTTATGGGTCAGCATTTTACCAGAGATTTCTAATCTACCCTTACGTGATTTCGGGGGTGGGTGCGGGGCGGAAGATTTTCAAGCAGACTCTCCATTCATTAGGTAGAGAAGATCACCAAGATTTTGTGATCCGCTGTGGAATTTATTCCAATTCCAAGAGCTCGGATCGAATCGGTCTATCATTGATAGACCGATTCCATCCAAAAAGTTAAATTAAAATATATTTTGTACCCTTTAAATTTTACATTTACATTTGTATTTAGTTGACAATTTTTTTTTTTTATTATTATTTGCTATCATGTTATACTTAAAATTCAAAAAATAATATAATATTTTAATGCACAAGAAATACCTAAGTAAAAATAATTTTGATAATCAATATAGTATTTTTATGCAGAGTCAATCGCTAGTTTTTTATATTTGCAGAACATTCAATAGAGAAGCCAAAGATTATGATATAAAATTACAACAAGACACGGGAAACGAACGAATTACGGGTAAAATTTTTACAAAACAAACTCGAAATTGACACAACATAAAATGACAAATTTTGGATTGAGTTACAGCTAAGTCTGAAAACTCAATTTCTCCTCAAATAATTAAATTTTAGCAATTAGATAGATATTATTCTTAGCTAATCAAATTACTATTGATTCTTTATGAGTTTTGTAATTTTTATTTTCATTTTTATTTTCTATAACTTTTTTGTTAATATTATACGTTGTTTTGATTATTTTTTATTCTCTTTTAGTTTGTATTATGTGATAAATCTATTGCACTTATCCCTTCCGAAACAACATATACCTCAACAGCAAAAGAAGGAAGGCAACCCATCGTCTTCTTCTTCTTACATTGATGACATGAAAGAGAATGCACACCTAATAACCTATTTCTTTCTCGGGTTGGGACCACGCCTTCTCCCCGTTCCCAGCCATAGCTTGGGCAAATCTATCTTCAACGGGTTTCCTAGGATTTGGATGCACTTCTTTTATTTTCTTTCATAAACTATTTTTCAGAAACTGTCCGGTACTTGAATTAATTCATATTCGGTATAAAAGAAATCCACACTCACCCTCCCCACGTGCATGGGGATTCGTTGGGGGATCACCAGTTCGCCTGCTCATGAGGCTCTCGCTCGTATCGTAGCGATCTCATCAAAAGAACAAATTCTGATAGGAGTAGTTTACACGAGGACACGACAAAAAAAAAAAAAAAAAAAAAAAAGCAACTCTTAAATAAAAGTTACATTAGCTTAAAGATCGGGTTATATGCATTCATTCTGAGGTTTTATTATTTTGCGGTGAATCAATTTTGGAATTCAATAGTTGAAGGATACGCTTTTTATTTTATTTTGGTTATTTTTTTTAATAATTATTTTATAATTTTCCAGAATACCCTTATCATTTAAATTGAAGGGGGGGCAAAGTGTAATAAACAATTTTTATATTTCTTTGTGGTGTAAATAACCCAATTGAATGGTTGGAGGGGTTCACAGGGGAGGAGGCAGTGGGAGGTGGCCTGCCAGGGAGGACTCTGCTGGTGACGCTGGACGACTACGGCGGAGCTTCGGCAAACCACGACCATGATCCCAGGAACAAAGTTGTCGGCGCCGGCAACAACGGTCGGAAAAGTCATGACATCCCGTAATTTAGTTTAATTATTGGATTTGTCTCGTTCACAACTTTAATTTTTATGCTATTGAATGTAGCAAATTGATAGAATTAAGCTATGAGATTGGGATATACCCAATATGGATGTTTTTTTTTTTTTAAATGTTGTTTCTAAATTTTATTTAAAAATTATTGTAATTCTGTGGTGATGTAATATTTTGAAAAAAAATTGTAGCAAAAGTAAAAAAATAAAATAAATAAAGGAATTTTTATTATAAAGTGTTCTATTTTTTTTTTTTTTGTATACAGAATTTATTTTTTAGTCATGGCCAGTTTATTTAAACTTATTTTTCTATCTTTAGTCAATATTAATTATTACGTTAAATATAAATTGCATATTTATTCGTGGCAATTTACTAATTTCCCAAAATTAATTGCATTAATTTTCTTTTACTCCTTGGTATTTTGATTTTGTGCTATTTTACTCCCTTTACATTAAAATCTATACTTTATCCCATTTTATTTATAATTTTTTTGTTTAACTTAACGGAATTCGTTAAAAATTATAAAATTAAATATCCCATCTAAATTTTATATGAAATGGATAAAATTATCATTTGTTTCAATTTTAATTTTGTTTTATCTTTAATAAAAAAAGAAAAAAAATAGAAACAAGGAGAAAGAGAGTTAGAGAGATAAAAGGTTAATTTTTTTTCATTAACATTAAATATTGAATTAAATTAAATTAAACAAAAATAAATTAAGTCATTTTATATTATTTTTTAATTAAATGCGAGTTTCTCCATAGTAGAATGGGTTATGTATAATTGTTTAAAGTGTAGGGGTTAAAGTAAAATAAGACTAAAATACACGGGGTTAAAAAGAAATTAACCCAGAATAATTTGATGTTGAATGGGCAGCAAAACTTGAAATATGGGTTGGATGTTGTCTTTTTGGTCCATAAATGTTTTGGGTTGAAACTTTGTTGTATTATGGGCTTGGGAGTGTAGCGGCCCAAACATTTTTTTTTTAAAACAGATCGTGAACAGATTTGGCCGGTACTGCCAGATAGAGAGAGAGAGAGAGAGAGATTTCGATGTTGATGTTGGCGGTGGAGGTGATTTTGGCCGATGCTCTTAGTGGAGTGGAGGTAGTGGTGGATCTGTTGAGGTGAAAAATGGAGAGAGAGAGGGGACGGTTGGTGATGATATATAGTTTTGGGTGATGATATAGTTTTTTATACAAGGGTAATTTTGATATTCAAATTTTAATATTTTTTTTTTTTTTAAATGGTGTTTCGTCCAAAAATAGCTCATTCTAATTTTGTTTTTAAAATTAGGGTTAGCTCTAATTATATTTTTTTTAAAAACAGAGCAAAAATATATATATATATATATATATATATATATATATATAAAATAAATAAAAAAAATTAATATAAAATTCGCTGAGGGTGTGTTTAGTGTCATGAAATTGGGCCATGAAATTGGAATTAAAAGATCTAATTCCAATTCTTTTGTTTGGATCACTCATTTGGATCTAGGATTTAGTTTTCATTTATAATTCCATAAAACTCAATTTATTAATTTAAATTCTATAATTCAAATGAAGAATTATAAATTTAATTCTTAAAAAATAGAGCTTAAAATATTTTTATAATAGTTTTTTGGTTAATAAAAACACCGATGTACACATTACAAAACTCGTTACTTACATGTATTTTTTTTTTTTTCCAGATATATCCATGAGTATTCTTACATCCACATAAAATGTGAGACTAATCTCGTTTATAGTGCGTGATTATCTTTTTTAATAAATATTTTTTTACAAGTTCAAACACTTAATTTTGTAGAGTTTTCTCAACTATTTTTTGTGACTTTTAATCAAGTATGCATGAAAAGGCTGATATGCATGAATGAATGAATAATAAATAAGAATAGGAAGGTGGGAGGATGTTACATATACTTAGGGCAGCCGCCGGAGACCCCATCTGTTTTTTTTTTCCCCCTTTTTTGTTAGCGTGTTTTTTGGGCAACCGAGATGGAGAAGGGGTCAGGTCTGGTGCCTTTAAAGCCTCATTTTTTGTTGAATAAAAAGTCAGAAAAAAGCACACTTGTTGAATAAATATTCTCAATCTTTCTTAGATATTTGTGTTTTTTGGTGGAATACACCTACCCACCTATTAATTCATGCCTTTATTTTACATGTGTTCTTACTGTTCTCTTACTGGGTTTTACAGAATAGAATGAGGATAGAATGTAATGGAAGAAATAATGGAATGAAAGAAGAAATGGAATAGAATTGTAAATAGAATCACTATTCCATTATCTTGTTTGGTTGGTATAGAATGAAAGAAAAAATAAAATAGTAAAATATAGTAAAATTTCCATTTTACCCTTATAAAATTATTATTCCATTCTCTTCCTGGTTGGTTATAATGAAATTTTATTATATTTCACTATTCTATTTCTTTCTTCGTTTTATTATATTTCACTATTCAATTCAATTTTAAGTTTTTGTTCTCTAATTTCTATTTTTGTTCTCAATTTTCAATTTTTATTCTTTAATTTATGTTTTTATTCTCAATTTTCAGTTTCCTTTTTCAATTTTCTGTTCTCTAATTTTTTATTTTTTGTTCTCAATTTTTAATTTATGTTCTCAATTTTCTGTTTCTGTTCTCAATTTTCTGTTATCTAATTTTATGTTTTTGTTCTCAATTTTTAGTTTATATTCTCAATTTTCTATTATCTAATTTTCTGTTTTTGTTCTCAATTTTCAGTTTATGTTCTCAATTTTCTGTTTCTATTCTCAATTTTTAGTTTCTGTTCTCAATTTTCTAGTTCTGTTATCAATTTTTTGTTCTCTAATTTCAATTTATGTTCTCTAATTTCTGTTTTTGTTCTCAATTTTCAAGAGCTTAATGACAAGGGTTATCATGTAATTTAAGATATTGATTCCATTGGGTTGGAATCCCATTCCACCCCATCTCAAATGGAATCTCATTCCATCCAATTTCATTCCAATGGAATCAAAAAAGTGATTATATTGGAGAACCAAACAATGGAATAGGAATCGAGGGCGGAATGCGATTCCATTCCGCCCTCGATTTCATCCAACCAAACATGCCGTTAGTGCGAATAGTTGAAATATAAAGAGAAAAAGTATAGTTAACCATACCTAAAATGCTAAATTTTGTAATCATCACTAAAATATCAACAACACCGATATAGTGTAGCTCAAATGGTCAAATCTGATAAAGTTAAAGCAATTGAGATACCTTTGTAAGGTCAGGACTTCGAGCCTGCTGAAAAACACTTGTTGAGAGGGACAACCACACACCTTGAATGAGATTAATCTCACATCTTGTATGGATGTGGGTACACTTGTGGATATACCAAAAAATAAAAATAAAAATATATATATATATATATATATATATATATATATTAACAATAATTGTAATTTTTAATATTTAAATAATTAAATTAATATTATATTTAAATCCGAATGTATTGAAATTGAACTTGCACAGCACACTAAATAATTGTCCGGATGGCATAATTATAACAAATGACAATCGATTTAATTAACCACAATAAAATTGCATCTCACAATCGGTTATTTTTCGATCTCAATTAAATGTAATCAATTCCAATTAGTTAGATCAACTAGCAAATCCACAGAGAAAAATTGTAGGTGAGGGTGAGATCGATTCGTAGATTGCGATTTGCAATCTGTGAGGAATCTATTTGCGATTTGAAATCTGCGATTTGACATAACTCATAATAGAGAGAGATTGATGTACTGTGCGAGAGATCAAAGCTGCGATCTACGAGAAATTAGAATAGAGAGAGAAGATTGGTGATTTGAGCGACAGATCAAAGTTAAGATCTACGAGAAATCAAAACAGAGAGAAAAGATTGGAGATTTATGCGAGAGATCGAACCTACAATCTTGGAGACCTTGTGTAAGAGAGATCGACGAATTTGGTGAGGGACATATCCGTTGAAAGAGATAGAAAAACTCTAATTAAAGTAAATTTTTATAAATTAAAATGATCCAATGTCCAAGATAAAAGTTGATTATTCTTTTGATTCAACAGTCCTCTTTATGTGTCATAACTTATTATATAAATTTATATGTATAATTAGTGATTTTTATTATTATTAAATTATAAGTACTTAATATTACATTAAGAGTTACATAATTCATGCACTATATATAGTTGAATGAGGATGAAATAAATGTAGAGAAATATAGAGATGAAATAAATATAGATGGGGAAAAAAATCATATAGAGTTTTAGAGTGATGATTATTATTTTTATTTTTATTTATTTATATGATTTTATAAAGGTAATATGATTCACAATCGGTTCTATTAATGTAACAATGAGTTTGGCTCACTTGGCTCATTAGGGCAAAACCCTAACCCCCATTTCCCTAATAAATAATTGTGTATATCAATGTATTCTAAGTATCTCTTCTCATAATATCAATATATGGTTCATTCTCTCACTTTTCAATTATCTTAGCATGGTATTAGAACCTCAGTGAGCGCAGTGTAGAGACCACTCCAATCGGGTGGAGAGTTGGATAAAGTTGATGTAGCATTAGTGGCTACAATAGTAGCATTCTTTGGCTTAGAATAAGACCGATTGCGAGAGCCTCGAGAGTGATATTAGTTCCTATTTGACTGATTTTCAAATGGAAGTTTAGAGTAGTCTGCAAGATAGTGACCCGGTTTTCTGCAGACTTTACACAGGCAAGAAGGACATTTGAGCAATTTATACACTTGTGAATGACAATATCTGCAATATAAGGGCTTCTGGGATGAGTTGTCATTGGCAGCTGGCATGGCAAGAAAACTTGGTGTTGCAAGGGTAACATATGTATGAGATCCTTGTAATGTGCCAAGACGTGTTTCCTCATAGAGTAGATCAGAAAAGACTTCGTTTAGGAAAAACATCACGCCCTGGTGTAGGATTGAAGCTCATAAAGGCTCAAATTCCTCTCTCAAACCCATCAGGAAATGCATAATGCGTGTCTCAGTTCAATACTTTCCATGAACATCAGCATTTTTTGTGCATTCTCAGGTTGGCTCAGTGATAGCCAACTGGTTCCACACGACATCATCTGAGATAGAAAATTGTTGACAGTTTGCCTAGGTTTTTAGCGCATGCTATGAAGGGTGGAAAAAAGACGATATCGATTTGAGATGTTTGCCCTGGTATATCGATACTAAAGAAGATTTCAAGCTTCTTTAGTTGTCTGGAGTGTACCAAATTGAAGTTTGATCTCTGGGATAATGGTGGCACGGAACCATGTGAGAATCTGGTGATTTTTGCTATCCTAGTCCTCCAGACGGTTAATGTATTTGGCAGCATCTTCGTTGTCTTTCTTCTTGGGTTCAGTAATATTTCCAGTCACGAAATGCTACAATTTTTATCCACAGAGAAAACCAAACATTTCTTAAGCCCACACAACATAATTAGATTCATCCAAAATAGTAGTGATAACCTGGGGTAAGTTCGATTCAGCCATAGATGCAAAGAAGGAGGTGAACCGGTGTAGAAACTACAAAAATATAAAAAGAAGTATATTCTGTGAGCCTCAAATCACAAAACGGAGGCTAAAAATAGAATCTGAACGTTGAAAAACCCCATGAACCGATCTAACTTTGTAAAAAATCGGTCTAAAAATGCCTGAACCAACCAAAGAAAGTTACCTCAGAAAAAACCAGTGACGTGGCAGATCAATGCCTGATTGATGGTGACATGGCGATCAACTGATGACGAGGCAATCAATAGTTGAGGTGGCGTTGACGTGGCAGTGATAGGGTGATGAGATGGTAGTTGAGGTGGCACTAATTAGGCTGTTGACTGGACTTTTTAGGGCTGACGTGACAGCCTCAAAAAAGATAGAGAAGACAGGCGCATGGATCTGGTGCAATCTGTAGCAGCGATTTTGGTCTACGCGTGGGAGCGCGTAAGAGGTCGTACAACCATGATTTTTTTTGTAATTTGAATCGTCTCATCAAGACGGTTTCGATGGTATATTATGGGATGGATTTGGAACCCTGGCTGAGGTGGTAGAACCTAAAATCCTAAACGGCGAAGTGTGGTGGTACTGCAGGCTATTTGAAGCGCGTGAGGGCGCGTCTGGGCTCCGGTGGCGGTGAATTTGATGGTGTTGTATTCATCTCTGTAAGACAGATATGATAGTATAGTGGTTGTTGATATCGAAGTGATGATGAAGTCTGTAGTAGCGACGAAAACCACGGGAGAAAAAAGAAGGCAGCGACGGAAGCTTTAGGGTTTCGAAAAAATGTTTAGAGAGAATAGGTCTAGGAAAGACTTGCTCACCTATTTTTTGGTCTCGAAGTCTCATCCGGTTCAGATGGATATTTTCTCTCAGGCCAAATATGCCTCAGATCTCCTTTCCAAGGTTGGGATCATTAACTCAACCACTGCCACTACTTTGCTCGAGCTGAACGTTGGACTTACTCCACTCGATGATTTACTTCTTCAAGATGCCACTCTATATCGCCAACTGGTTGGAAGTCTTGTATATCTCACTGTTACTCACCCGACATTGCCTATGTCGTTCATCAGGTCAGTTAGTTCTTGACCGCTTCTCGGACCACCCATTACTCGATTGTTCTTCACATCCTTTGGTATGTCAAGGGTACTTTATTTCATGGACTTCATTTCTCATCTCAGTCATCTCTCATCTTACAAGCTTATTTTGTTGTTGATTGAGCTGGAGACCCTACCGATAGACATTCAACCACTAGTATTCTCTCATTTCCTGGCATAGCAAGAAACAAACTGTGGTTGCTCGCTCCAGCACTGAAGCTGAATATCGATTCATGGCTGATAGAACTCAAGAACTTCTCTGGCTTCGATGGCTACTCGCTGACATGGGCATATCTTCTCTTACTACCACTACCCTACACTGTGATAATTAGAGTGTTATTCAGATCGCTTACAATGATACATAAGCGTACAAAACACATCGAGACTGATTGTCACTTCATCCGTCATCACATTCTTCAAAATACGGTTCGTTTGTAATCCGTTAGTTCAGCCAATGAGACAACAAACATTTTCACTAAGACTCATTTACCCGGACGCTTTCACTCTCTAGTTTCTAGATTCAAGCTCACCTCTCACTTACCGCCTTGAGTTTGAGGGGAGATGCTAATGTAATAATGAGCTTGGCCCACTTGGCCCATTAGGATGAAATCCTAACTATCACTTTCCCTACAAATAGTTGTATTTATTGATGTATTCTAAGCATCTCTTTCTGATAATATCAATACATGATTCATTCTCTCACTTCTCAATTATCTTAGCAAGTTCAATATAAGGATCTCCTACTTGTACTTTGACTCCTTGAAATATCTTGACTCCCTGGATTAATGTAACTTAGGAATGGCTCACCATTTAAAAAATTATTAAATTACAAAAATAGACATGTTATATTTATTTATTTCAAATATTAACTAAGTATGCAAAACAAGATACATATAAAAGAAATATTTAGATACAAAAGCTATGATTAACATAAAATTTTAAAATTAAAGATATCTTATGTGCTAGCAAGAAAAAAATTTAAATATTATAAAAAAAAAATACATTGCATTGCATATTTCAAATAAAAAAATCAAAATATTATTAAATATGAAAAATTACAAATGAATTCGCGATAAAACATAAAATTAAAGGTTATCTCATCGTACAAAATTTTATCAATTAAAAAACTCCTTTTAGTTTTTAAAAGAATTTTTTAGGTTAACACTCATTTTTGTCAAACATATTAAAATAGACCCCAGGGAGCCCATATCAACTAAAACTCATTGATTCATTTAAATTTTAAACCCCGTTTGGTAAGCGTTCCTAACCCAAAAATTCTCTTTTCATTCCCAGATTTTTGGGATTTCTTTTTTGGCATGGCGTTTAGTAAATCTATTTTCGTTCCCAATTCCATCCCAAAACTAAGAATCATTCCCAGTTTTTCTTAAGAAGTGAGAAACAAAAAAAAATTGTTTCCACCTATTCCCATCCCAAAAAAAAAAAAGATGCGTTCGGTATTATTAAAATTGTTAATGAGGCCTGGCTTCAACTCTTGTTAGTCACATTCTTTTTTTCCTATTTCTTTTTCTATTTTCCATCGTCTTCTTCATGTTCATGTTGCAACAGTAGATCTCCATCTTCTTCGTTCATCTCCATCTTCGTCTTCATCTGTCACCTGAGCTTAGGGTTGTTCAATCTCCATCTCCGTTGTTGGATCTCCGTTGCAGGGTTTAAGGTCGACGACGAAATCAATTTCGTTGCTCGATCTCCGTTGCTTCGTCTTCATCTCCGTCGTTGGATCTCCACTGGAATCGATTGCTAGAGTTCAATTTATTCTCTGTGCTTTTTCGATTGCTAGATTCAATTTCTTCTCTATGCTAGGTTTCCATTGTTAGGGTTCAATTTCGATTTCGATTAGAGTTTCTATTTCGATTTCGATTGGGGTTTGGGATTTCGATTTCGATTAGGGTTTAGGATTTAGGATTTCAATTTCGATTAGGGTTTCGATTTTGACTTCAATTTAGGTTTCGATTTCGACTTCGATTTAGAGTTTTGATTTCGATTCGATTGGGTTTTAGGATTAGGATTTCGATTTCGATTTGGGTTTAGGATTTTGATTTTGATTTTGATTGGGGTTTAGGGTTCAATTACTTGATAATTTTCTCGTAATTAGTGTTCTTGATTTTTAGGATAATACCGTTACCAAACGCGATTTTGTTCTCAAAACAAAACAAAAAAATTGTTGTTATCAAACACGATTCTGCTTCTACTAAGAAACATAATTCCCATCCCATCTCAAGTGAGATGGGATGGGATAGGATGGAAACATTACCAAACGGGGCATAAGAAAATACTATGAACTAACTTTTACAAAATTTGTTGTGCAACAACTTTTATAAAATTTTACTATAAAGTAATTTTTTACAAAATTGTTGTGTAACAATTTTTCAAATTACCATGAGATGTTCTTCACAAAAAAGAAGAATAACACAATAATGCATTAATAACCCTAAAAATTACTTTCAATAACAAAAAAAAAAATAAAAAAATTGAATCACCTTTGCAAAACTAAAATTGACATATTTGACAAACAAAAACAAAGAACCATGAACCAATTTTGACGAACAAAGCTGAAGAACGAAAAAAACATGTCATGCAACAATTTTTACTATAAAGTAATTTTTTATAAAAATTATTGTGCAACAATTTTTCAAATCTTTATGTGATGTTTTTCACAAAAAATGGAAAATAAGACATATATCTATAATAGGTTTTTCCGTGAAATTAAATTGGTATTAGGAGTAAATACTAATGTGTCTTGGGATTCATTATAAAAAGTCCTTCAAAAAAAAAATATATTTCTTCTGATTTTTAAAAATAGTTCACAAAAAGAGAAATTTATAATTTAAAAATGAAAAATAAAAAAAATTGATTACCAACCGGATGTGTTGGTTTCTTATTTTTAAAAAGGACGACTTGATAGTTTTTCTACCATGTACAATCACCTCATTTCTTCTAATTTTTAAAAATAATTCACAAAAAAGAAACCTAAAAAAATAAAATTTGATTACCGAACACGTGTCGGCTTCATATTTTCAAAAAGAGAAACACTGCCAAAAAGGGAACAACGTGATATTTTTTAACCACGTCCAAGCACCTCAAACTTTTAGGTAGAAATTAGATTTGTCATTTTTGTAACTTTTGGCTGATTCCAGACATAATTATTACTTTACCTTCATTAACGCCCTCAAAAGGAAAAGAAAAGGGGACAGTGACTTAAACATAATTGAAAAAAAAATGCAAAAGTAAGACCAACGGTGAAAATCAAACCAATTGATTGTACCATAACAGCATCATAAGTGGTTCAAAATATAATTATTTATGTACTAACACTGAAACGCTCTTTTTGTTGTTAATTTTTTATATAGCTCTTCTGTTGGTGTTAATTTAGACGAATTTGACCACGTGAGATGCACGTGCCATATTTTTCGAGTAAAAATGTCATTTTAGTTGGTCTTTGGTTTTTTCTATTTTTTTCTTCGTCTTTGTTATGTCACTGTCTTCCATATCTTCTTCACTATCCATGTCCAGCCACCACCACATCCATTTCGGCCAATACCAACACCGCTGCCATTAATTTCACCCCCATCCCTACAATTGAAGACCGATTGCTCAACTTCCAAAAGAGAGGGAATCGGGGGAATTTCGCGGTGAAAGTGAAGCAGAGAAGGCAATTTTAGAGAGAGAGTAGAGAGAGACAGAGAAACATAGAAATATAAGAGATTAGGAGTGATCATGGACCAGGTCGAATTTGGGCCGGGTTTTAGTTAGGGTAATTACAAAAAAAATACTAGGCCCTAACCCAACCCGACCTTATGATCGAGCTCTACTTTCATGCCCAAGCCCAGTCTTACCAAAAAAATCAAGCGCTGACCCGACTCTCTCTATATATATTTTAATTTAAAAAATAAATACTAAAACATAAACATAAACATTAAAACATAAAATCAAACAAAACCAATATTGTCATTCATATATATATATATATATATATATATAATATTTTTTTTTAAATTAGTAGTCCTCGGACCGAGCCTAAAAAAATTGATCTTGCCCAAGCTTGACCCTACTAATTTAAACCAAACCAATATAGTCATTCACATGAAATTAAATCAAATCAATATTGTCAAACCAATTAGAGTTGAGTTTGTTTGATATCTATATATATATATATAATTTTTTTTTAAATTAGAAGTCTTCGGGCCGGGCCTAAAAAAATTTGGCGTTATCCAAGCCCAACCCTAAAATTGATTAGGTTTTAAAATCAAAGTCCAAATCTTGTCCATACTCTAAAAAAATAGGGCCAAATTTGGCGGACTGGGCGGCCCTAGTATCTTTTCATCTTTGCTTCTCCATTTTTTCATTATTCCAACCAAACATTTGTTATAGACAATTTGGCTTTGATCACTTTTAATATTTTATTCACGTTTGTTTTTCTTCCAACTGTTTACTCATTTAGTAAACATCAAGTAGTTGAATCTATCTAGTTCATGTTTGGTAGTATTAAATTTCTATTTAGTAACATAGTTAACGTTAACTAAATTAATGTTGAGGACTAAAAAGTGGGCTGATAAGAACTATTTTTTATATAAATATAAAATAAAATTTTAAAAATAAAAAATCGAGACTATATAATAAGAATTCATTAATTTTGAACAGTTTTTATTTTTATTTTTTTGATGAGACGTTTATAGTTCGACTAAAATAATAATAATTTTACGTTTCTACCACCAAATAAAAGTATGCTTCCATTCACACTTATATTTTCTTTTCATTTTCATCAATTCTTAAATAAATTCAAAATACAATTTGATAGTGATGGAATTCCCGTGCCAAGGACCCTTGATTATAAGAAAACACGATGGTTAGGTGCAACTGCAAACCATAGTCATTAATAGGCAGAATAACCCATCTGATCGTGATTAATCGGCTCAATAGACTGTGTAAACGGCCCAAGAGCGCAAGTGCGACATGAAAGTTACTTGACTTACAAGCTAGTCCGAGAAGTAGGAGGCCCATTAGGTGTCTTTCACTCTGTCCACAATAACAAGTATCTACCGGTTAGAATAGTATGGTCGCATGGGCTAAGTGGAATGTTCACTGTGCAACCACTCCAAACCACATTATCCATGAAACAAAGAACAAGAAGACGATATTTACATTTTTCTTACATTCATCACATATTAACTTATTTTTATGTCCAATGACTTTTTACCAACACTACATTAATACCACTTTAATCTTTTTGGTTGTTATAACTGCTTATTTATGAGGAGTAAAATTTCGGTCTACGTCACAATCAAAAAGAATTTACTTTCCATAAAATATGTTTTCAAATTTTTATTTTCGTAGTACCAAATTCTCAAGTCTCGACTTGATAGGAACTTTGGGCTTTAAAAGTACCATGGTCCATCTTAGATGTAATTGAATTTTTTTTTTTGTTTAATTTTTAAGAAAAAATACATTTTAAACCCTCTAAATATTGACATATTTTTAAGTGATCCTTCTACGTTTAAGCGTTTCATTTTAAACCCTTTATGCATCGGCAAGTTTTTATTTGATCATTCTATGAAAAAATCCGTCCAAATTAATAGATTTTTTAGAACAAAATTGTCCTTTTACATATTTTTATTTTTTAATCATTTTTTCTTTTCTTCTTTAACTTCTCTCTCTCTCTCCCACTCAACTCTCCCTCTCTCTCTTCCTCCCTCCCTCTCTCTATCTCCCACTCAACCATCTCTCCCTCTCGAAACAGAAAAACCCTGTTAGAGGGGTGGTTCCCCCCATAGCAGGGGGTAAACACCCCCTGTTAGGTCACCCCCGTGACAGGGGGTGTTTTACACCCAACAATAGGGGGGGTGTTCCACCCACCGTTATGAGGGGTGGTGAACCATCCCCAGTTACGGGGGTGATTCTACCTCTGTAATAACGGGGTGATTCTGGCCAATGGGAAGAGGGAGAGAGAAAGAAGGAAGGAGGAAGAGAGAAGGAATTGAAAGGGAGAGAGAGAAATGAAGAAAAAAATTATTAAAAAATAAAAAATATGTAAAAAGACTATTTTGTCCCTCCATTCTGTTAATTTTGACAATTTTTTTGACAAAATAACCATTTAAAAACGTATTGATACATAGAGAATTTAAAATGAAACACTCAAATAAAAATGGACTACTTAAAAATGTGTTATAAAATGTATTTTTTCCTAATTTTTCATAAATACTCCAAAGTCCAAAGTGACCATGTTGGGGCAATATAACAAAAGTAAATAAATATATAACATGGTGGTCCCTCACTTCTATTTGCGTGCTTGAAATTATTATTTATTCCACCGCCATGTCAATTAATAAACATGACTATTTTTTTTCATGTGTTTAATGTTTTCCACCTAAAATAATTACACAAACATGTTACTTAGTCAAACTCCTATTCACTCAATAGAGTTTAATAAGTCATAAATTCAACGTGAATTAAAAAAAAAATGATAATCACTATTGGAAAAAATGCATATAGCTAGTGATGTCACGTGCCAAAATTACTATCAATTTTCAAAATTTCAAACAAAAAGAAATAGTAAATAATAAAAAGTTGATTATATATATATATATATATATATATATATATATATATATATATATATATATATATATAATTTGAAGGGTATGTTTGATTGAGGGAATGAAAATACTCAAGATTGGATTGACTTCTACTAAAGGTTGGCTTATAATTGCGAATACTTTTTACAATAAGTGGTAAGTACTCACGTAATCAAAATTGGATTGACGATAAAGGCGGTCTCTTTCGGGAATAACCTATGTATGGTCGATCGAAGGTCCTGAACTCAAATCCATTTTTGTCCAACCAGCTCATAACAAAATGTTAGACGACTGACCCGATCGAATTGGTTGAGGAAAAGGAAAGCCCAATGACCAAACACTCCCTCCCTCAAAGGCGGAGACCAAAAAACCTCCTTGTCGAGGACACGTCTAAAGAGGAGGCAGACACCCTCTAAGTTGACCACCCTACCCCTTGATGGACTATGAGGGTTGACTATTTAGATTGAATTTAGAAAGCCATTACTCTCTCGCCCAGATAAAAAACATTTTCTCGTGCCAGATGCCAGAGTTTACCTAGTACTTCAAAAAGAGAAAAGAAAAGAAAAATGAGAGAATAATATTTTTATTTATTTTCGAAGGAAAAATATTTTTCCTAGTGTTATTTAATTAAAGAAGAAAAATAAAGATGAGAAATAATTCATATTAATATAATTTACTATTTTATTCTCATATATTACAAAAGTAAATTAAAAATTATATTATCAAGGGTATAATTGTAATTTTACTATCTTATTAAAAAACTCTGTCTCATCTTCTTTCATTTTCCTCCCAAACGGGTGAAAAAAAATTTTGCTTTAATATTGTGCATTTTTCTTCTTATTTTTCTTTTTCCTTATTTTTTTCATACCAAACAAATTTATTTATTTTTTTTGCATTTTTCATCTTATTTTCCTTTTCATTTTCTTATCCATCATTTCCACCCTAACAAACGCACCAGAATAGTGAAAAATATCCAGAATTTTCTTTTCAAATATTTCATCTTTTCATCTCAGCCATGATGACAAATCAATATAAGAAATTGAAGAAAAGGCATTTAAAAAAAAATCTTCTTGATTTATAAATAGATTGAGGATTTCCCGTGCCCAAAGACCTTATATTACTTTTTCTAATCTACAAGTGTAAAACTAGTAAATAAAAAAAAAAATTCAATTAAATACAAATATGAAACTTAAAGAGTACAAAATATAATTTTATTTTTAACCGTTTTTAGAAGTGAAGTTGCAATTTGTTGTGAATAGTTTGTTAGGAATATTATATAATATAATATTATAAAAATTTAAAATTGTGTTTGATATCATATATTGGATTTAAAATTGATTCACTAGATCAAATTGTGCAGAATATAAAATTTGTCCTAATTTACAAAATAAATAATTTATTTATTTATTTTAGTTTCTCCCATAAATAGGCTTTTGGTCCTTATCAACCATATATAGAAAGATTTTCCTTTTTTTTAAAACCTCCCAAAAACCTAATCAATATTTTAAGTAAAATGAGACATACATTAATGAAGAGTTCTTGACAAGAAAAATATAATTTAAAAACTTAATTTCTAAAAACTTATTACTTCAAACTTATTTACGAAAGTGAAGTAAAATGCATTTGGGAAATGCTTTTTTACTAAAAACGCATTTCCCAAATGCGTTTTTCAAAAAATAAAAAAAATATGAAAACGCATTTATGAAATGCGTTTCTCAATCCAGGGAAAAAAAAGACACGAAAAAAAAAAGTAGAAACGCAGAAGCTTTCTACGTTTCTCATCGCCTCGGCGGTGTACTTACCGTCTAGGTGGTGGGACTGCTGTATTGATCCCTTGTATTTTTTTAACTTTTCTTTGCCGTTTTTCCACTGTTTTGCTCGTTTATTGCTCGGTCATATTCCTACACCTGATTTAAAAACAACTAAAATGCAATTAAATATTATTTAATATACTCGAAAAAGCAACTAAAACACAATTAAATTATGTTCAAAATACTGCATAATACTTTTTACAACACTAAAAACGGACAAATGGATTAATTTTAAAAAATCGCCAAATTGACCAGATGAGCTATTTCGATGATAGCGGAATTTTTTCGGCAATTTGAAATTAACAAAAGATTGCATGTCTGAAAAATGAATTATGTGGAATTTTTTTTTGTATACAAATTATGTTCATAGCACAACATAACAAAATTTAGAACACTAAAAACGGATTTTATTTGAAAACATAATCGACCAAACCACCTACGGCGTTTGCCACGCTTAAATCTTGAAAAAAATACCCAAAATAAAAAAAAATATCGCCCCAAACAGACCACCGAGTGCAAAGTTATGTTCATATAAACTTTTTTCTATTATTTTACATAATTTTTCTTTTTTCTCAACACCATATTCCCTTATTTTGTCAATTGTATACCCGGGGTTGCTGCCTCAAAATTTAATCACTTTGTCAATTAAAGTTTTATCAAATCAAAGTTTTAAAAAAAAACTGTATCGTCTTCGAAACAACTCATCTAATTAAGTTTGATGATTATTTAAAAAATATTAATTAATCAATTTTTAGTGTTTTAAGTTTTATTATGTAGTGTTATAAATAAGTTTGTATACAAAAAAAAAAAATAGGTTCATTTGGGTTAATTTTTAAATAATCGTTAAAGTTAGTCTATCGGTAACATAAATTAACTCCAAGTTGCCGAAAATTTTAAAAATTTATTGGGGGCCTTAATCGTTATAATTTTATTTTTTTCCCATTCCAATTAGTGTAAAGGTGTAATTTTATTTCCATTACAATTGGTGCACTTTTTTTTTTTTTTTTTTAGAACGCATATGTTATTTACGTTTTTTATAGGATTATTTCACACTAATCACAAAATGGTTCTTTTAAGCTGAATTTGATAGTTTTTTAGTGTATTAAATAATATTTAATTGCGTTTTAGTTGTTTTTAAATTAGGTGTAGGAATATGAACGAGTAATAAACGAGCAAAACGGTGGAAAAACGGCGAAGAAAAGTTAGAAAAATACAAGGGATCAATACAGCAGTCCTACCGTCGAGGCGGTGAGAAATGCAGAAAGCTTATGCGTTTCTACTTTTTTTTTTTTTTTTTTTTTTTTTTTCTGGATTGAGAAATGCATTTCATAAATGTGTTTTTCATTTTTTTTCAGGAAAAAACGCAAAAGCGTTTTGCGTTTCTTTAAAAACGCAAAAACATTTTGCGTTTTCAGTAAAAAAATCCGGATTGAGAAACGTATTTTATAAATGCGTTTTTCATATTTTTTTAAAAACGCATTTGGGAAATGCGTTTTTAGTAAAAATATATTTTTCAAATGCGTTTTACTTCACTTTCGTAAATAAGTTTGAAGGAATAAGATTAAGTTATTAAATTACATTTTTCTTGTCAAGAACTCCATTAATGAATGATGTCTTAATCATTTAAAAAAAAATGATTAAATCGTTGAATTTGAAATGAGGACCACAGTAAGGACCCTACCCCAATTGTGAAATACTTTTCATTTGAGGACTGAGGACCATTATTATTATTATTTTATTTTTCAAAAATTAGGTACATTAATTTGGGGTTGAAAAGGAGGACCACCCATTTATGACACTCCCTATTTTATTGGAAAAAAATTGCAAAATTTGACATATTCAAGTCTTGTAGAACCAAAACTCTTCCAATTAAAAATAAAAACATTTATTGCAAACAATGTTTTATCTATTATTTACCTCTTCTATTTTCATCATTTAATACTTAATAAATATGAATTGAGTTAAGATTTTCTTCATCACATTCATCATTAAATATTTTTTGGGGCCAAAAAATATAAGAAAGAAAAATTGGTTGTTGAATTCTTGTTTCACATTGATTATTTATCAGCATCCAAATTACTATGTAAATTAAAAGAATTATTAACTTGACACTATATGTTTTTAAGTTGAAAATATCAAAGTTAAGACAATAAAAGTACATCTGTTTTTAAGTTGTAATCGAAGATTATACTTAAAGACATATGTCAAATTCATGTCTCATATCGATTACTTGGGAATATCCAAACTACTATATAAATTAAAAGACCTATGCGACAAATAAAAATAAATAAAAAAATAGAAGATTTTTATTAAAAAAATTTTGTTTCCCTTGTGATGGACCTGACAGAGGGGGGAAATGTCATATATCGGCTTGGGACCATGTCTTCTTAGTAGTATTTTGGATAGAATTTGAACTAATTGTGCCACAGTTGAGCGTTTCTATCCAATCGTTACATAGACACAATACAATGTCTCACTCTAAGAGATGACCCTCGAGTTCGTTTGCTAGTACTAACTTGGCATCATATGCTTTCAAGTTGGAAATATCAAAGTTAAGATTAGAAAAATACATCTCTCTTTTTTTTAGTCAAATCATTCATATAAATTAAGAGTTACACTTAAAGATAGATGTTAAATTCATATTCCATATCGATTACTTGAGAATGTCCAAACTACTCTATAAATAAATTAAAAGATGTACGCGACAAATCAAAAAAATTAGTTAAAAAATTATTTTTTAGAGGTTTTTATTAAATATTTTTATAAATTAGAGAGAATTTATATAAAATTATTAATATATATATGTTTTAAAAAAAATAAGAGACACCTGGCCTCCTAGGTACAAGGTGGCACTCCACTAGACATAGAATTTAAAATTTATTTAGAGATTTTTGCCAAGTAATTTTTATTGTAGTTCTTCTACTTTCAATTTGAACAAATTAAATTTCGAAGTATTCATATTATACAAAATCAGACTAAATTGATAAATTTGTCATTTTTCATGATGCAAATTAGTCACGTGTCAAACATGTAATCATTTATATAGATGAATTCCGTCATTTTTTTATTTTTTTAATATTCAAAAGAAATATTTCTTATAAATATTAGAAATTGAAGCAAATTGTCGCACATAAGAGGCACGTATTTGTTGTAAAAGCCAAGTGTACATGTTGTAAATGCCAAGTGTTAATTACCAAAAACACGTGGCGCTAAAAGACTTTCTAACATGACACTCTCATCAAATAAAAAACAAAGGTTTTTAACATATTTTCTTGGTTTTAAATAAAAAATAAAATAAAATTGTATGCATATATTCAATTATAATTAATTTATTTATTTTATTATTGATAAATATAAAATTTTTTGCATGAAATATTATGCATGGGTAATTTTGTCTATTCACAACAACGTGTGGTGGAAAAATTTTAAATAAAAAATATATTTTTGGACAAAATTTGGAATAATAAAATGGATTTTTGTGATAGATTCCAAATTTCGCGGTCCACTATACAATCAACCACTCCGTTACAGTAATTTTGTTAAAGCAGGGTATTTTTTTAAATTAATCAAATCTTGCTACATTACATGAAAATTATAGAAGTTTTTACATGTAAAATTTGAAGTGGTTTTTATCTAGTCCAGTGATTTTGCATTTCTAAAAGAAATATTGGGTTTTGCATAAAAGAATATTAAATTTTTGTGTTGTTGAAGATCATAAGGGGAAAACGATTGGTAAAAAAATAGAATCGTGTTTACGGGAATGGAATATTGATAGGTACTTTACCTTGACGATTAATAATGCGAGTTCTAATAGTACTACTATTAGATTCTTGCAAAGAGTAACTAAAGATTGGAAGGGTACAACCTTAGGTCATGAATTCTTACACATGCGTTGTTGTGCTCATATTTTGAATTTGATTGTATGTGATGGATTGAAAGAACTGCATGAGTCAGTAGTTAAAGTTCGGGAAGCGGTTAGATATATTAAGGGTTCTCCGAATAAATTTTATACTTTTAAAAAATGTGTTGAACTGCTTAATATTGAATCCAAGAGTTTCTTGTGACTGGATGTTCTAACTCGTTGGAATTCCACATATAAAATGCTAGAGAGTGTTGAAAAATTCGAAAAAGCTTTTGGCAGATTGAAAATTGAGGATGAAAAATATTGTGATCACTTTTTTTATAACGATATTATTGATGATGAGAGTGGTGGAAGTCCACCAAGTAGTCTAGATTGGAAAAATGTCCGTTGTTTTGTGAAGTTTTTGAGGCTATTTTATTTTGTTACAAAACAATTTTCGGATACTTTGTTTGTTACGTCAAATACGTTTTTTGATGAGATAGTTATAATTCATGAAAAAATAAATGAGTTAATTCAAAGTGAAGATCATTTGTTATCGAAAATGACTTTTAATATGAAAGCTAAGTTTGATAAATATTGGGGGGGTTAGAGATAAGATAAATCTTCTTCTACATGTTGCTGTTATTTTGGATCCGAGGAAAAAGTTATCTTATCTTTAGTTTTATTTCTGCGATATGTATGATAAAGTGCATGCAAATGAGTTAATTGGAAAAGAAAAAGATGCTTTAAATCGGTTGTTTGATTGTTATGCTTCTTTTGAGTCGTCAACTGTTGAGAATGTTTCCGGTAGTAGTATTAGTGGGGTTAGTAGAATTCAAAGAAGCCGGTCAATGTGGATGTGGATGATCCCTATAGATTAATCGCTTCTCGTTTTCAAAAAATTTTAGCAGGGAGACAATCATTGGAGGGTAAAAATGAGGTAGAAAAATATTTGGCCGAAATTCATGAAGGTGCAAGTGATGAGAATTTTGACATCTTAAGTTAGTGGAAAAATAGCAATAGTAGGTTTCCAATATTATCTCGATTGGCAAGTAATGTGTTGGTTGTACCGGTTTTTACGATTGCTTCAGAATCGGCATTTAATACTGGGGGGCGTGTGTTTGATCCTTGTTGTAGTTCGCTATCTCCATTGATGGTAGAAGCCCTTATTTGTTGTCAAAATTGGTTTCAAGCTTCTGTGCTGATTTCACTTCGAAAGAGGATAAATGATATTGAGGAATTGCAACAAGATTTAGGTAATTTAAATTATAGTGTTTTTTCATAGTTTTTTTAATTAAATATTTCATAAGACTATAAAAGTAATGTTAGATTGATTTGTTCTTTGATTTTTGTAGAGGATTTGGAGATATCAAATCCTTCACAAGGCTCATATTCAACTCAGATTATTTATTTGTTTTGTTTTCTCTTGTTTTTATATTTTTTAATTATAATTTATTTTTTGCAGGGAATTTATTGAAATTCCATCTGCAAGGTGAATGGGGAAAAATTGGAAGATACATTGCTTCAAGGATTTTATAGTTTTTATTTCATTTAAGAGTTAAAAACTGATTATTATTTCATATGGGGTTGTATCAGTAATTTGATAGTTACCGTAATATTGTTTTTTTTTTTTTTTTTTTTTTTTTTTATGTGTTTTTAGTTTTTAAATTGTGATTTTTTTTTTTTTTTTTGAATGGTTTGTTGAAATATTGTTTCAATTTTGATTAATTTTTTTGATTGGTTTTCTTTCAACAAAGTAATTTTAAGTAAACAATACAAGTAAAATATGAAAAATTTGATTAAACTTCAACCCAAGCCCGACCTTCAACCTGAGCACCCGAGCCAGAACTCGACTTTCAATCTGAGCCCAAACCCGACCTTCAACCCGCCCAACACTCGACGAACCCGAGAATGATTGGATTATGCTGTCTAATGGTCGGTAGCACGTCCAGTCTTTTCTCACTCGACAAGGTCGGGTCGGGTGGCGGGTTAGCTCGATTTTTGGCCTACCCGACCCATGCACACCCCTACAAACAACCTAAATTTCATCATCCCATTTTTTTTCTTTTTATTTTTACCTTTGTTTCTTGATTTATCTAATTTTCTCTTTTATTATTTCGTCTTTAAGTTAATATTAACTAATTATTTAACTTTTCAATTAATATCAACTAAATGTAGATTAATGTGGTTAATATAAACTAGAACTAAAAACTATTAATACATGTATAAATGGGTCTTGGAACCAATGTTTTTAAAACCGGACCGGACGTCAAACCGGAAAAGTCACCAGGTCACGGGTTACTGGTTCAACCGGTAGGTGGAACCGCGGTTGAACCGGTGACGTCATAATTACGTCATTAATATATATATATATATATATATATATATAAAACGTGCTCTAGCCCTGTGGGAACTAGGAAAATGGTCAACCAAAAAAAAGTGGAGAATTACTGGTTCAACCGGTAGGTGAAACCGCGGTTGAACCGGTGACGTCATAATTACGTCATTAATATTTATATATATATATATATATATAAAATGTGCTCTAGCCCTGTGGGAACTAGGAAAATGGTCAACCAAAAAAAAGTGGAGAATAACTTACTCTCAACCATTGGATCACTTTTGATCCAAAGGTCCTAAAATACAACCTAACCTAAAACCCTTTCTATTCCCTCCCAATTAACCCAGCCGCCGCTCCCCAGTTCCTAATTCCAGGTACTCTCTCTCTCTCTCTTTCTCTCTTTGCAATGATGGTGATGGCGGTTGATCGGCGAAGGTCTGAATGGCGATGGTCGGCGATGGCGGTGCAGCTCGACGAAGATCTTAATGGCGATGTTGGCAGCGGTTGATCGACGGTCGATCCGACTGTTCGATGATGGTGCAATTCGGTGATGAAGGTGCAGTTTAGCGAGAGAAGGCATCGTTTTTCAGGGTTTTTTTGGGGGAACTAGTTACACAATGGGAATGAAGAAACCCGGCCGGTTCCAAGAAAATCGGAACGGTTCACCGGTTCGCGGTTGAACCGGTTAGAACTGGCCGGTTGAGCGGTTTTTAGGGGTAAACGGTTTTATGGGTATAATCGGACCGGAATTCGAGCCGGTCGACGGTTCAACCGGCCGGTCTGGTCCGGTTTTTAAAACATTGCTTGGAACATTAGGTTACCTAAAGCCCATTATAGACCAAACTTTAATTTGTGCTTATATCTAGACACGTTTGCACATCTCTGTATAATGTAGGCTTCACAAATATCAATATAACGTTTCATATTTTCTTCAAATATTATGTCTCTCAATTATTTTAACATGTTATTGCAAAAAATTGGGATTTGGTCTATATCGGACTCTAGGTAACCTAGTGGACCAAGGTCCATATATACATATATTAACATCCCCTCAAATTCAATGTGATAAATTAGACATGAACTTGAGTTTGAAAACCAAAATGTGAAAGCGTCGAGTGGATGGACCTTGATGCAAATATCTACGGTTTGATCGATAGAGCTGATTAAAAGAAAGAGATAGTATTATGAAAAATGTTATGACATATGAAATGACGATGAGTCTCCATGTGTTTAGTGCACTCGTAGAAAACGTCATTGTAAATGATCTGAATAGCACTTTGATTTTCACAATTTAGAACATTAGTTGTACGAGAGGAGATTCTCATGCACGTCGGAGAGTATCCAACGAAACAAAAATAGTTGTTGCATCCACAATGACATGATACTTAGCTCTAATGCTGAGTAAGATGGGGATTCCACTGACAAACGCTATACCACTGGTTACAATTTTTTCTTGGGTGACTCACCCATATCCTAGCATAGGAAAAACAAATCGTGATTGTCTGTTGCGATACTGAGCTGAGTATTGTGTCATCGTAGATGCATTACAAGAATTAGTTTGGGCAGCGCGTAAATCTGCTAAAGATGAAACTTTCATAATATTAGTTTTCTTTGATCTTATAGCTCTATTTTATTTTATTTTTATTAATTTTGGTTCATAATTTTTTCCCTTTGATATTAAGAAAAAAAAATGTTGACATTTAATTATTTTAGGAGAGTTGGCTAACATGATACAAAAATATTGATTCAAACTTGGACGGAAAGAGTAGCAACAAATTAGAATTATGTTGATATCCATATGGGTTAGATTGTGATGGGGGATGATGGAGAATTTGCATATATTGACTCCCATTATTATTCCAAAGTGTTATTCTACTTAAATATGCTTAATGATTTGTTTGGGTGAATGAAATTCAAATTTCAGATTTGCTTTTATTTTATTCTCTTTTGTTGTCTATTGCTTTGTAATTTTGATATTTGTATTTGGCTTTGTATTATTATGTACTTTTTAAAATATATATTGTATTAAATTTTTGATTTCTTGATTTCAGAAGTAAAGAATAATTACAAAGTAAAACACTAATGTTAAGTTCGTTAATACATACACAAATTACATAATTTTCTCTATTTTTGAATTTAGTATTCTCTGGATTCTTGAGACAAATTGTCAAAGTGGAAAAAAAAAAAAAAAAACTCAATAGAAGTACTGAAAAATAAATATTATTTTTAAAAAAATAAAATTATAAATATCAAGATTAATTAAATAATTCAAACTAAACTTTCATAATCATAAATAAATATATACCTTCGTAAGTAGTATCTTTAGTTTTTTTAACTCATTATTTTACTACTTTTAGGTATAAAAATTAATAAAGACAATGATTATTAGTAGTAAATAACTTTAAAATTTATCTTTATTATCTATAAAATTATTATTATTGAAGTGAAAAATGATCAAACAAAAAAAAACTTAGAATTAAAAGAAAGAATCACCATTCACTGTTTATTGTGTAATATTAAAAAAGTTATTTAATAATAAAAAAATTTATATATATAAAACTAGTAAATTTTGATGCATGAGGTTTTACTCGAAACTCAGGAGCTATTATACCGATTGGTAAGAAAATGTATCTTAGTTTCTTGAATTAAAATTCGATTATTTTGAGAAATACTTGAAGAATTAAATTATGAATTTAATTTTAAATGCACAAGGTCGATATGAGAATGTGCGCTCTTAAATTTTTTTGAATAAGTGATGAATCAAGGTGTGCTTAAATCAATCCGAACTCGCAATTATATAAAAAGAAAAGAAAAAACTTTTACCCAAAAATTATGCTATTTAAAAATGGAAAATAGAGTAATTTTGGGAGAGTTAAATGACGTTTCAAACCCTAGTGGGAGAATGCGAACGAAATTAGGACACGGCAGGTGCACGTGATCAACTGCGAAGCACGTGAGACTGCCAACTTCTGTTGTTTTGGTTCATTATATATTCTACGGTTAGCGTCACCTCGAGATGCGCATTCAGTTTCTGCAGATTGTTTGGTTGAATCTTTTGTTCGCACATATTAACTCATATCTTTTTTATTTTTCCATTATAAAAATGAATTGTTACTTTGAATGAAGATCTCAGGGTACTAATAGTAGACAGACCCAGATCCAGAAGGAGGAGGCGCTAAGCAGAGAGCGCTCTCTCTCTTCATCCTCTCCACAGCTTCGCTACTGTTTCTGGGAACACAAATTTGGTCGAAAATGGCGGTCGGTATTGTTGCTACCTGCATTAAACAGGCTGGGTTGTTGATGAAGATGATATCAGTGAAGCCCAAGCAATCTGCAGATGCCTCCGGCGACAGGTTCGAAATGGGTCAAGGTGCGTTTGCCCATTTAATGCGTTTTCTGATGAATTCAAATTTCAAATCTCATGAAATGGGATTTGTTTTGTTGATGAATTCAGTTTGTTTAATAATTCATGCATTTGGATTTCTAGATCTTGTTTTGGTGTGTTAATTCGAAGGGAGGAAATGGAAATAGAAATGGAAATGGAAATGGCGAATGTTTAGAATCATTTTTGTTCCAATGTGTTTCGTGAACCCGTTTAAAATCCATTGCGGATTCTCTGAATTTGCTTCTGTTTATGACCGATTCTGGATCTTGACAGATTTAAAGACCCAGATCCCGAAATGGTCCGAGAAGGAGGCTGATGGAAAAGCTGTGAACGGAACTGAAAATGGCGGTTTCGATGATGGCGATTTTGACCCAAGTGCCCCTCCGCCGTTCAAAATCGCCGAGATTAGAGCCGCCATTCCCAAGCATTGCTGGGTGAAGAATCCATGGAGATCCATGAGCTACGTTCTGAGGGATGCTGTTGTTGTGTTCGCACTGATGGCAATGGCGATTTACTTCGACAATTGGGTCGTTTGGCCGCTCTACTGGGCTGCTCAGGGAACAATGTTCTGGGCAATCTTTGTCCTCGGACATGATTGGTAATAATCATAAAACATTAATTCAATACTCGGAAATGAAATCCCAATTTGAAGGAGGATTTTAATTGAATTGTGTTTTTGTTTCTTGATTATACAGCGGCCATGGAAGCTTCTCCGACAGTCCCTTGCTGAACAGTGTCTTTGGACATCTGTTGCATTCTTCAATTCTAGTACCATACCATGGATGGTGGGTGGCTTGTTTATCATTCGTTTGACTGTTTGTGTTCTCAAATTTCTGTTTCCACTCCGAAAATGGAATTGTTCATTGAATTTATCGTGAATTTCTACAGGAGAATCAGCCACAGGACTCACCATCAGAACCATGGAAACGTCGAACATGATGAATCTTGGGTGCCGGTATTGCTTCTTCATTCCTTAATGATAATCTACACTAAATTTTTGTTGGGTTTTTATCCCACGTCACATGTGGAACGAGCTGACGGTGGTCAGGATACAAGTGTGAAGAAAAATCTCACCACATAAACTAGCTTTGGGGGTTAATATGAGTTAGCTTTTGGGGGTTGGGAGAGACCCAAGACCACCCTACACTCGTATCAAAGCCCATGTTGTATCAGAGTCATGTTACAACAATTCTGACCTAATAGCCACAAAGGAAGAGAGGGAGAGGTTGTTGGGTATCACACATCAAGTGTGGTGGTCAATTTATAAGTGTCAGGGAAAGTCTCACCACATGCTAGCTTTTGGGATTGAGAAAGACCCAATATCACTGTACAATTTAACGTTAAACTAAACAAACGCGCGCCATTATTTTGTATTTTTGTCAGTTGTCAGAGAAGACATACAATCAGCTTGATTACTCCACCAAATTCCTCAGATTCAAAGTCCCATTTCCCATGTTTGCATACCCTTTCTATTTGGTGAGGAAAACTTCAATTCTGTTTTCACTTTAAGGGTTTGTTCATTAAGTCCTGTTTGGCAAACTGCTTATTTTTTTGATTTTTCTATTTGTTGGAATTTTAGTGGTGGAGAAGCCCGGGAAAGACTGGCTCTCACTTTAATCCTTACAGCGATCTGTTTGATCCAAGTGAAAGAGGCTTGATTATAACATCGACTGCCTGTTGGACTTCGATGGTTGCTCTGCTCGTCTCCTTATCATTTGTGTTCGGTCCAATGCAAATGTTTAAGGTTTACGGCGTCCCTTACTGGGTATAGTTCTCAATACTTTGTTCTTCATTTTAACAAGAACCCGTTCGGAAAAACTTAAAACTGATTAGTATACATGGGTAGCGTTTGATTAGTGTTTTTGTTCTGATCCCGGAAATGTGTTCATGAAATCCGGGACCAGAAACAGAGACTCTAATTAGTGCCTGTTTGGAAACCTTAATCCAATTAGTAGTTCAAGTGGTGTATGATTGGTGTTTCTGTTCTGATTTCAGAAATTCGTTCTGGAAATCTGGGAACAGAAACAGAAATACTAATCAAACGGTTCATTAGTTCTGGAAACTCCAAACTGCAGTTTTGAAATCACAATCCAATTAGCTGTTCAAGTGGTGTATGATTAGTGTTTCTGTTCTGATTTCAGAAATTCGTTCTGGAAATCTGGGAACATGAACAGAAACACGAATCAAACGTTTCATTAGTACCCATTTGGAAACTCCAAATCGTGGTTTTGAAATCGCAATCCAATTAGTAATTCAAGTGGTCTATGATTAGTGTGCCTGTTTATGATCCCAGAAATCTGTTCTGGAAATCAGGAAACAGAAATAGAAACACTAATCAAACAACACATTCATCTTGGAATATTGATTCTAATCAAATCCAAATCTCATTCTATTTACAGATTTTCATAATATGGTTGGACATGGTTACTTACTTGCATCACCATGGCCATGAGCAGAAACTCCCATGGTACCGAGGCAAGGTACTAAACAATATACATAGACATACATGCATACATATATATAATTGAAAAAAAAATAAAAATGAACCAATTTTTATTTTTCTTTATGAATTTGATGACAGGAATGGAGTTATCTTAGGGGAGGGCTAACAACGATTGATCGTGATTATGGATGGATTAACAACATCCACCATGACATCGGGACACACGTTATTCATCATCTCTTCCCTCAAATCCCCCATTACCACCTTGTAGAAGCGGTATGATCCTCTATTATTTCCCCCACCCTCCATCCCGGAAAGAAAAACACACTGATTAAGGCTTTGATTAACATATGACTGATTAAGGATAATGTTCTTTGTTGTTCGTAGACAAAGTCGGCGAAACATGTTCTGGGGAAGTACTACCGGGAGCCGAGAAAATCCGGGCCATTCCCATTTCACTTGATCAGTTATCTAAAGAGGAGCATGCAGCAAGATCACTATGTGAGTGACACTGGCGATGTGGTGTTTTATCAGACCGATCATCAGCTGTATGGAAGCAAAGATGACTGAAGAAATTTCAGAGAGAGAAAGGGAGTTGTCGGAATAAGTAAGAAAGTGTTAGCTGGTAATGATGAGTTCTTAAGTTTTTTCTTTTTGCAGTGTAATGAAGATGAGGAGATTAATCCTCATTAGTGAACAGTTTGTTTTGTTTAATTATGTTGTTAAAGGGCATGTTTTTGGGTTAATTGTGGGGGAGTTGGTCGGTGAAGGACGGGGGGTTCCGACCACGGACCAACAATTACAAAACAAAACGTTGTCCTTTCAAAATGGGAACTGACTTTAAGCACAGGGAAAGCAATATAATTTGCTTAGACAGCTTTTGTCCTTCCCGTGACGTATGTCTCCCCTGTTACACTACAGTACACGTACTCTCTCTCTCCCTCCCCTAAGTTACACTATTCCATTGCTCTCTCTCTACACTACACTAGCGCTGTAAACGAGGAGCTCTAAAAGGACTATTAAGTAGGGGTGGTCATGGTTGAGTTCGAGTCGAGTTCTACCTAGTAATTACGAAAATTTATTACGTCCGAGTGTGGGTTGAGTCCTATCATCAGGCCTTATTTCTTTGCTTAAGTCCGTTCCCTAAACCCAAACTTGGTACTAGGGGCGGGCAATCTAGACTTATAATTTATTTTATTTATTTAATTTAAAGAATAATCATTAAAATAACAAATAAAAAAATATAGGAAAAATTACCTAATAAGCCTAAAATCAATTCTATATTACCAATAAATGTCAATTTGTTCATAATAAACCGAAAACTTTCATCCTAATTATCTTACGAATTGATTAATCTCAAATTTAAAAAACTTCAAATGTCAGATTACCGATTTGCCCCTGATTCATTTTAACCCTAATTTCCCTTCTATTGTCGAACTCCTTCCATTCTCTTAACAATGCCGACACCTATCTCGTTGTTCAACTGTTTCTCTCTCTCGCCGAACTCCCTCCTGCTGTTGCTATTGATCCCGACGCCAAAGGAGATTCAGACGTTCTCACCGTTGTCTTCTCCGTCGCCGCCCTTGCTGATCGTTATCGTCGTCTCCTTCATCAATTAGATCTGATCGTTGCTTAGATTTGATTTTTGGTCTCCTTCATTAGCAATCTATTGAAAAATTGTTAGCTTCGATTCAATTCGATCGATTCTCGTTTTTCGATTCTCAATTCTTGATTTGTCGTCATCAATCGTTGATTTTGCAAATTTCGCAGATCGTCGATTCATTTCGCGAATTGAGGTTGAGGTCTTTCGCTAATTTCGCTTGATTGTCTGTTCATCGTCGTTTGAGGATTGGTCGTTGTCACCATCGCCGATCGAAGTGGTCAGGATTGTTGTTTTCCAGATCGTGTCCTCAAATCTCATCGTTTTCTTCTTCGAATCTCGCCTATACGATTGTGATTGAGGATATACGTTCGATTCAGATCCGTTGGCTTCATCAATTCGATTATCGATAGATTTGCAGACATTACTTCTTGTCAATTCGTTGGATCGTCGATCATCTTATTTCTCATGTCGATTGATGATTACACTAGATTGTTGTTTACTTAGATTTAACAGTTTCTTGAAAATTTTGAATGTTTGCTTAGATCTGATCTTGAATGTTACATTCAAAACACACGAATTTGCAACGACTATGATTTATTAGATAATGTTACATTCAACACACATATTTGTTTGATTATCAACAGTTAGATGATGTTACATTCAATACACACGAATTTACAACGGCTGTGACTTATTAGACAATGTTAGATTCAATACGCATTTGTTTTTGAATCTTAACAAGATTAAATAGTGTTACATTCAACACGCATATTAAAATTTGAATTTTGGCAATATTTAGACAGTATTACATTCAACACACACATCAAAAGAGGTGGCACAAGAAGGATAATTACATATATCGTAATATTGGATAAAAAAATACAACTAGTTGTTCCCTTGGATGTTATATTCAACATTGCCTTTGGAGCATAATACGATTCATACGTCTAAAAAATATGATTAGCATATCGTAAAAAAAATGACATTTTACTGATTAAAACAGTATAAAAATATTAATTTTACAACATCAGGAACTACAAAAAAATCCGAGTGTTTTGATGTTAGTATTAAAAGTTACATTCTCATTGAATGATGGGTATTTTGGTAAAAAATATACAAAACAAGCCGTTGGTACAAAAAAAAAAAAAAAAAAACAATTGAGCTTCATAGGTGTATTGTAAAGCAAAAATTGACCTCCTAGTGCATACCCCAAAAATATAAAATACCTTTATCCATAGAACTTACCAACATCAATTATAGTTCATCAACAAAAAAAAAATAAAAATGTTCATTTGCATTCCACACTAAAATAAAATACATTTATCCATATCAAAATAAAATACATACATCCATAATTTCATACTAATTACAGTTCAACAAAAAAATACATTCAAACAACCAGTTAACCTTCGTAGGCAACATACAAAGAGCAAATGTAGTTCGGGACTAAGGAGGAATGGAATGAAAGTGAAACATTAGGGTTAATTTCTCATTCATATATATATATATATATATATATATATATATATATATATATATTTATTTATTTTATTTTTTTAATAAATGGTCAGGTTAGGTTGGGGCGACCCTAAACATAAATGGTTATACCTTAGCCTGACCCTAAAAATGAGTGGGCCTAAATCTTGGGGCTATAGCTCTGCCCATGGGCTTAAACATTAAGTCAAAGCCCTAAAAAATGGCTAATGGGTTGGGCGAGTTGGGTGGACCTTCGGGTCCATGACTAGTATTAATTGTGATTCGTTTGTGTGACATTTGGTTAATGTTTTTGCTTTTGTGTTTCTACTTTCAATAAACTAGGATGAGAATTATGTTTTCATTCTAGAGTATTACAGAAATAAAGAACATATTTGTTACCAGAAATTGTTCGTTTAATTTATGAGAACAGAAACAAGAAACATGTTTGGTTACAACATTTGTTTATTGTTTTTTTTTCTTTAAATGTATGGTGGCCATAGAGGTGGTGGTGGGAATGGTTTTCTGCGAGTGAATAGGAACCAACATTTTTTATTTCTCTGATTCTTAAATAATTCAATAAATACTCCAAATATACTTCCAAAATTTTGGGAATAAAAACGTGTTTAACAAACGGATTTCTGTACACTAATCCCAAAATTTTGAGAGCGAAAACAGAAATCCGGAAACGAAAACAGTAACCAAACAAGGCCTTATTTTCTTTACTATTCGAGTTCGAGTTGAATCTGAAATCTTATGTTTTTGGTTCATTTAATAATCGAAATGTTTGTGAGCTTATTCAAGTTTTTTTTTTAAGAATGATTTATTAATTAAATTTTAGTATTTAAGAACTACATAAATAATATATATTCTTTATAAAATTAATTATTTATAATTGTTTCTTGAAAATCTATCTGTAAATTTTAAATATTTAATTTTCTTGCAAACAAAAATATAAGAATTATAAAAAAATCAATGTAAATTTATCTATTATAATAATTAAATAGATTAAAGCCCTACACTAAACAATTTCTTTCATCCATCTCTTTCTTTTTTAAATCTAATGACTATATATGATGAGGGGAATTTCGAAGGACCCGAGTCCCTGCCACGTACTCTGCGCATAGTCCAAACAGACAATGCCATCGATGGTAAGGTATGAAAGCAACCCTTGGTGCGAGATTGGTGCCCTGTAGGCTTTACTTGAGACCCGATCACACGAAAACACTGAGCAATACCACTCCCGAACCAAAGGCCAACAATCATCGCCCCAGATTGGAACAATAAGCCAGAGACCTCGATTGCGTTGCTCCCGAGCGTGGTTATCGACCCCAATGATACGCTTGGCCTCCGCCTTGCCCAGGAATAGTTGTAATAACCCTCCGATTTAGGAAAGAGCTGTTATGATGCTGCAAATGACCGTTTGTTACTCCATATCCCATAGTATCCTCAATATTCATGAGAATGAATCAAGATCCGAGGAAGACTTATTTGACAAATCTTTTGTTCTTTATAAATACAAAATGAAGGCTCTATCTAGATACGCACACTCTTTCTAGCAAACACTTTCTTACTGACTCGACTCACAACCCGTGAGTTGACCTGGACCGTGGGTCAGACTTGTGCCCCAATCCTTGATTTGTAACATTTAAGACCAAATGGTTGGCAATTGTGTTGATTCTAAGATTTTGATGGACAATTAAATGTTGATATTTTATGTGGAACTAACGGATTTATTGAGTGTTTCAGTGATAAAGTTCCATTGATGATTTAATCATGAAGAAATTGTTGAAGATGGTTAAGGATGCAAGAGATTGACAAAGAGACGAGCATTAGGAGACTGAAGATTTTGAAAAATCTAGGGGAAAACAACTCAGGTTAATTTTTATTCTTAATGTATCCTGATTAGGATCACATACGACATGAAAATGAATTTATGATTTTGTGTTTTTATTAGGATCCTAAATAGTTAAACATATTTGTTTATATGTGAAATTGAAGAATAAATATGGACTTAAGTAATATTAGTGATTAAAATTGAATTTAAGTGTTAGTTAAGTTAACCGAGAAAACAAATCGGTTAAAAGGGCAAAAAGTCAAAGATTTGAGTTAAAAATGAAAAATAGTGTCTGTAGTATCGATCAACCGACCAATATGGATCGGTCAACCGATGAGAATAAGTTGGGAAACGGATCAGTCCTTGAATCGTTCAACTGACTGATCGGTCGACCTATGGCCAAATGTTAAACTCTCTGAATCATTACATCGACAGACCGAAGAGTAGCGGTCAACCTACTATAGTTGGAATTTGGCCTGGAGAGCATCCTGAATCGTTCGGTCGATAGACCATGGAGTAACGGTCGACCGACAGGTGAGATGTTTTGGCTTGGGCTACAACCTGAATCGACCGGTCGACCTATGAACTTTGGTCAGTCAACCGATGGGTTTGTTTCAGGTTTAGAGAATTTCATGGATTTGATCCAAAACTAGCCATTAACTAGTTGTTTTTGGCTTACCTGATTGAGATATTCTAGGATATGTACTTAATTGAGATATGGTCTATATATTTTACTATCCCTATTAATTTGATCTATTTAATTAAATGTTCTTTTAATTAAAGTGCTTTAATACTTTCTATTTTAATGAATTTCGATTTAAAAATGTTTAAGGACCAAAATGAGATTTTCCAAGAATATTTCTAAATGAAAAAAATATATTTTGAACATATATGATGTATGGGGTCTTGGAGTGTCATTTAATGACATGGTATTTGAAAAATAGCCTTTATAAGATAACTTTGAATTTTCTATATTTAAACCTGCGAATTTGAGTTTAAATATTGCTATTTTAGTGGATAATATTTTGGGCAAAAAATATGGGAGAGATTTAAGGGATTTTATTTTGATCTTACGATTTAGTTCATATATTTAAATATAATTCTTTATATACTTTCATTGATTAAGATCAAATTATTTTGGGGATTAAATTGATAGCTTTAGAAGTTATATTATTGGTCAAATATAGCCGTTATAAGTCTATATGATATATAAGGTTTATATGTGTCGTTTATTGACATAACATTTGAAAACTAACCGTTGGAGATCTAGTTTGAGGGCTATTAAAAGAGACCTACGAGATTGTATTACTTACATCAAGAACAAGTAGTTCCTGAGCTATTCTGAGAGTTATCATTATGATATTGTACTGAGAGATTATCATGAGATTATTTTGTTCTTGAAATTCTTGAGTTAAAGCGCTATTTAAGTTAGCGTCACCGATCTAAGTTGTCTTGTGATACTACGTGCAATCTATTCGGTGTTTTTCTGGTGAGATTGTTCCAAGTTTATTCTTTAATTGAGTATTTTATTATTATTACTTGCTTGGTAAATTGATATTTTCAAGAAATTATTTTTGAACTTCAAAAGTATAAAAATCTTTTAAAACGATTTTGGCAATAACTTGATTACGTGCTCAAATTTGTGCTACTCATATTATTTTTATAATCAAATTTTTTGTTTCCTCACTTAATTCTATCACTAGTAATTATCGGGACATTAATTGAGTATTAAATTGATTTGAGGTGGTAGAGGCTTCAAGTGAAAAGAACTTATCAATTTTATTATTATTGGTGAGTTGTGTGTCGGATTAGATACTATTGGGAGTGTCTAATCAGGGGTAACTTTGGGTTTCACTCTCTTCCGGTAGAGAGATTAAGGTTTGATCTTTGCCTAAGTACAAAAATGTTAGGTTACTCTTTTCTCTTAAAAAAAGTTAGGTGTGATTATTCCTGATTAGGATCAATTGTAAGTGAATTGTAAATGTTCCATCTTTACCTGAGAAAATGATACTTAGAGTGATTGTGAGGTTTAATTCTTAGCCTAATGTATAAAAGAATTAGGTTTGATCCTTAGCCTGTGAAATAATTAGGTTAGTCTCGAGCCTGAAAAAGATAAGGTTATTCTTGAGTCTAGGAAAAAGAAAAGGTTATTCCTGAGTCTGGAAAAAGAAAATTGTAAATGTTGATTTTGAGCTTGGGAAAAGAATTATTGTGTAAAGATTTGGTTCCTACCTGTTTAAAGGAATCTTAGTGATTAGTGGGTGCGACTTTCCGTGGAGCTCGAGGGACTGAATTAGTTAAGAGTAACTTGATGAATCAGTATAAATTTCTGGTGCGCTGCTCTCTTTTCTTTATTTAATTTTTTGTTGTTTGGTGTGCACCTAATTGATAATATATTTCTGCTGCTATAAAGATAATAATTAATTTATGGTAAAATTAATTATTTGATTTTTTAAGTATTATTATTTAGATTAAATTTTTTATCTACCCAATTTATCTCCCTCTTGGTTAGTTTACTAGGCCAACAAATTGATTTCTTTTGTTAATGGAGAATTAAATGATACTAAAGGCTATTACAGGCAAGAATTAAAGGCAAATCATGGAGAAGGAAATAAAAATGTGGTCAGCAGTAGGCGTAGGCATAAGACATTCAATTCTCTTTGAGATTTTATTATTTGATTCATTCTTCAGTTGATATTTTTTTTTCTTCCATATTTTGGCTACTAGCCGATTCCCTTTGTCCCTTTGAAGGTTCTTCAATAGAGAGTTGTTGAATATTTTGTAGAAGAAAAAATTACATGAAGAGCTAAGGTAAAATTGGGTTAAGCTGTATTCGTTTTAAGATTTCTTATGTCATTTTAATTTTTTGTTCTATTTCACCTATGTATAAGATTGTATGATAAGAATCCATGTTTTGATATTGTTATTTAAATCAATTCTTATTTTTATCATTTTATAAATGTTAGAAATAATTTATCGGTACTTTTGAGTTAGATTTAATGCATGTGGTTTAGATCTAACCGTTATACAATCTATATTTATTGGAATCAATACGATTGAATAGGATGAGTTATACTTAGGGATTAATTCACCATAAATTAGGAATCGAATCTCGAAGATAGTCAATGCCGATTAAATTATCATACTTTTGTTGTAATTTTTCTTATAGTTAAATTATTTCATTATACATAGAATAAAAAAAATTATCGTTTAAACCCAAAAATAGTTATTGTTCACCGTTTAAACCCACCTATTTTTTCTTACATCGAAAACTCCCATGTCCGGCGATTTCTTGTATCGATTAGTCCCTTTTTCAAAAACAACCGGTGACGAGATTACTGAAATGTCCCTCCCGTGATTCACGCGAGTATCGCCTTGCCACTATAGACAACGACTTCGTAACGATGCACTCCCACCCTTACTGTCTAGATCTGTCGCATTTCCCATCGTCGCCGACACCTTCCCCACCATTGCCATCCAAATCCGGTTTATCCACCACTGTTACCGTCTAGATCTGACTCCTTCACCTTCGTTGTTCACTAGGTGCTCAATACCCATTCACCATTTCTTTGTTTTAGAGAGAGAAAAATGGTGAGGTGCACGAATCTACAAACCAAAGAGAGATGGGAGGAGGAATGAAGGTGCACATTTTTCAAGCTTGTGTGTGACAGCTCACTTCAAAATATCTTAACAAAATTACACTTTGCACCCTGCAGTTTGCAATTTGTAGTTTGTTTACCTAGATGCAGAGAGAAGAGAGAATTTGTAGTGAGAGAAACGTGAGTCTGTGTTAATGTGGGTATGTGTTAGTGAGAGAAATTGATAATCGAATTAATGTTACATATAACATTCTCTGCAATATAGATGTTACATGTAACATTCACATAAAAACATATTTTGCATGTAACATTAACTGAAAATAATTATTGATATAGATGTTACATGTAACATCCATTGAAAATATATTTTAAAATAATTACTGATTATAATTGTTACATGTAATATCAATTGAAAATATTTTTTTGAATTTTGGTAATATTAGACAATGTTACATTCAACACACACATTGAAAGAAGTGACACAAAGGAGATAATCAGATGTGTCGCAATATTGGATAAAAAAGTATAATGAGTTGTTCCTTTGGATATTACATTCAACATTACCTTTAGATGTTACATATAACATCCACACATAATACGATTCATACGTCCAAAAAATATGATTAGCATATCGTAAAAAATAGAAGCGGGAGATTGTTGATTTTAAGATTTTGATGAACAATTAAGTGTTGATATTTTGGTGGAATTAATTTTATAATTGAGTGTTTCAGTGATTTAAAGTTCCAGTGAAGAAGATGACAAATTAAATGGATGCTAAATGAAGATATCAAGATGATGATGACGAAATTAGGAAAAATAACTCGGGTGAATTTTAACTCTTAATATCACATTTAGGAACACACACGGCACAAAATATTTTCATTATTTATGTGTGTTTTGATAAGATGAATTTATTTACTCCTATGTGTATTTGAAAAGAAATATTTATAAATGGTTAAAATAGAATTTGAGAAAGTTAGTGGAGCTAATTGAAATGAATTTATTTGCTCCTATGTGTATTTGAAAAGAAATATTTATAAATGGTTAAAATGGAATTTGAGAAAGTTAGTGGAACTAATTGAGAAAAGAAATTAGTTAAAGGGGCGAAAATGTAAAAGAGAGAAAGTTTAAAACGAATTTAGAAAAGGTTCCAGCATTGGTGAGTCGACCGGAGCGTAAGAAGAGAACTCTCTGTATCTAGCAGTCGACTGGTAGGTCGACTGGTGAGATTAAATGAAACTCTCTGAATCAAGCAGTCGACCGATGAACGCAGCAGGCTACATCCTGAATCGAACAGTCGACTGACCGGTTGACTGGTGGCTCTGTTTCAAGATCATGTGGATTCTGAAATCATATCTAAAAGTAACATTTTTTTGTTAGGATTTGAGAGAGATTTAAGGAATTTTGTGATATTTAAAATATGATTCATATATTAATTAAATCCTATTGATTTGGTACATTAAATATTAATATTTCTCAATTTAGTACTTGAAATAGTTTCTATTCTTATTATTTGAGATTGAGAAATATTTTGAGGATTTAATTGAGAGATTTGAAAGTTGTTTTAAGTATAATTGAAACTAAATGAAGTCCTTATGATATAAAGGGTCTATAAAAGCTTTTAATTGTCATGACACTTGTAAACTAACCGTTAAAAGACTGATTACATGTTTCTTTAAATAGACCTGCGAATTTTATATACTATCAAGCAAAAAAGAAGAGAAATGATATCATATTATAAGAGTGAGCTTTTCTAAGAGTTATTTTTTTGAGAGTTTGTGAGTTATTCTAAGAGTGATCATAAGAATCAATTGTGATTAATCTTTGCTGTTACCGGATCTGAAGTTACATTGCTTTATCTAATTATTCTGTGGATTTTGGATGAGATCTTTCCAATTATATTCTTTCATTACATTATTTGTTTATCGTTTGGAAATTGATCTTAGAAATTGTTTCTGATTTGTTAAAGAAAATATTTTTACAAACAATTTCTTGAATCTGATTACGTGCTCCAATTTGCTACCCATATCTTGTTAAAATTAGATTTTTGTATCTCACATATTTCTATCATTAGTTGGGATAATAATTGAGTTATTGTTTATTTGGGGTAATAGAAGTTACGAGTGAGATTTCCTTCTTATCAATTTTTGTATTGGTGAGTTGTGACGGATTAAATACTATTGGGGATATTTAATTAAGGGTAGTCAAGTTTTAGTATCTTCTTGTAAAGAGATTGAGGTAGTAATTCTTCCTTGATAGAATTGCATTGTAAGTGATTTGTAAAGGTTTCATCCTTACCTGGGAAAATGATAGTTAGAGTGTTTTGTGAGGTTTTGATTCTTGAGCCGTAGTGATAAAAAGAATTTTGGTTAATCTTTTGCCTGTAAAAAGATAGGTTATTCTTGAACCTGTAAAAAGTAGAGGTTATTCATGAGCCTTGGAAAAGAAAATTATAAAAGTTGATTCTGAGCCTGTAAAAGAATTGATGTGTGGGTTTGGTTCCTATCTTTAAAGGGATCTTGGTTTTAGTGGGTGCGACGTCCGTAGAGCTCAGGAGACTGGATTAGCCAAGAGTAGCTTGGTGAACCAGTATAAATCTTTTGTATGCTGCATTACTATTTTGTTATTTTTGTTGTTTGGGTATACACTTAGATTGATAATATTATTCCGCTGTGTTATAAAGATAATAATTAATTTAGGCTTAAAATTAATCTAAATTAATTATTTGATTTATTTAAGTTTTTATTCTGATATATTTGTAATTACCCAATTCACCCCCCCTCTTGGGTATTTTACTGGGCCAACATGTATATACAATGATAAACGAGCTAAACATGCTCAAACAATAAATCGAAGTTAAGAAATAAAGAAAGAAACGAAGAGAACTAGTCGTTATCCGAATATTTGATGCTAAAATCGTTCCGAGATCACTTTTCATTTTTCGCAACGTGTTCTTCTCCTTCAAATTTGGTTGAGCACTCCCAAAAACACTCTCTATTCTATTCTATTCTATCTCTATATGAGATCTCCTGACCTAATTGGAGAGGAGGGAGGAAGATAAAGGGAACAAAATATCTAAAAATATCTAAAAATCTACTTTATAGGTGTAGGGGTTCAACATCGCGGTGGTGGGTATGTCGATAATGTCACCACTGCGGCGGTGGCTGCAGCGGTGGAAACAGAGAGTTTCTTGTTGTTTTACTACTGCGGTGGTGAGCGATCAGAAGATTTAGGCCCCTCTCTGTATTTTGATCACCGCGGTGGTGGTTTTACCGTTGCGGCTGTGGGCTGCAGGTTCTGAATTTTGCTCTTTTTGCTCATTTTCCATCGTTCTTGATCCGATTTGATCGTTTATAATCTGTTTTCATCCCAAACACCTGATTAATACAAAAACACATATTAAAACGTAACAACAATATTCTAAAACTACCAAAATCGGCTTGGGAATATATCGACAAATTACTCCTATCAACCTCACTTGTTATTTTGCAAATATCAAAGACCTCCCTTGTCTTTTTTATCAAATACCAATTACCTTTCTTTGGACAAAATTGCCCTTAGGTTATTTTTTTTAAAAAAAATCATTAATACCCCTATTTTTTTAAATTATATTTTTTACCCTTAACTTTTTAAATAATTATATTTACCTCTCACCACCACCCAACTCCCACCGCCCAACTCCCACCACCCACAGCCATCGCCACCACCCTTCCCCACCTCCAACCGCCGCCACCCACCACCACCCAATACCACTTCCCACTGCCACTGCCACCACCCACCGCCCAACTCCCCCGCCACCACCCATATTCAAGAAAGAGAAAAATTGAGAGTTAAATGGGAATAAGATAGAGAAGTAAAAAGGGTAGGCCCAACCTTTTACTCAAACCGAAATAGGAGAGAGAGGAGGAAAGAAAGAGAATAAGAGAAAGAGAAAGAGAAGGAGATGAGAGAGAGAGAACCATGTATGTGAGTATTTGAGAGAGAATCATGTGTGGATGTGTAGGTGGTCCCCCACCCTTTTCATGTTTGCCCATGTTTGACTTTTCTCTCTCTCTCTTTCGGCACACACAAACATCAAACATGGGCAAACACGAAAAGGGTGGGGCCCCACCTACATATCCACACATGATTCTCTCTCACATCTCACATACAAGGTTCTATCTCTCTCTTCCCCTCTTCTCTCTCTTTCTATTATTCTCTATTTTTCCTCATCTCTCTCCTCTTTTGGTTTGAGTAAAAGGGTGGGCCTACCCTTTTTACTTCTCTCTCTCTCTCTCTCTCTCTTATTCCCATTTAACTCTCCATTTTTATCCTTCTTGAGTATTGGTGGTGGTGGAAGAGTTGGGCAGTGGGTGGTGGGAGGTGGTGATGACGGTAGGAGGTGGTGTTGGGTGGGTAGTGGTAAGTAGTGGCGGTAGAAAGTGGTGGGAGAGGGTGGTGGCGGTGGCCTGTGGGTGGTGGGAGTTGGGCAGTGGCGGTGAGAGTTGGGTGGTGGTGAGAGGCAAATATAATTATTTAAAAAGTTAAGGGTAAAAAATATAGGGTGTTAATGATTTATTTTTTTAAATAATCTAAGGGCAATTTTGTCCAAAATGAGGTAAGTGGTGTTTGAACAAAAAGACATGGAAGGTCTCTGGTATTTGCAAAATGGCAGATGAGGTATTTGGTATAGTACAAAATGACAGGGGAGGTCACTGGCATATACCCTTTTATACAATAGATAATAATTAAATCTCAATCTCTTTATCAGAAGAGATCGAAACTCAAGCTACCTCTGACTAGATACTCCCAATAGTATCTAATCCGCACAAACTCACCGATTACAATAATTAATAAAATTCTTCTCACTCAGAGTTTCTATCACCTCAAATCAATTTAACTCGATTAATGTCTCAAATTTACTAGTGATAGAATATTACATGAGGAATTAAAAATTTGATTATAATAGATATGAGTAGTACAAAAATAAGCATGTAATCATATTATCACAAAGTCGTCTTAAATTAATTTTTATGCCTTTTAAAGTTCAAAAATGATTTCACAAAAATCTTATATCCAAGTAAGTAATAATAATATAAAATTACAATTAAAAACAAAAATTTAAAACGATCTCACCAGAATAACCATCGAATGATTGAATATGAATCGCAAGACAGCTTAAATTGGCGACGCCAAAACACTTAACGTTATTTCTCAAAAACTTTTCTCACAAAATAATCTCACAATGATCTCTCAAGAAAATATCAGAATAATGACTGTTAGAAAGTTCAAGAACAATTAGTTCTTGATGGAAGTAATATCTTGATCTTAAAAAACGCAGGTTTATTTAAACTGATTTGAAACTGGCCCTCTAACAGTTAGTTCCCACAAGATATGATAATTAAATGCACATATAGACCCCATATATCAATACTATTTAATCTTGATCCAATTCAGTTAAATATGGCTTTTAAAATATTCAATTAAGTCCCTAATTAATTCTCAATCTTAAAACAAATAGATAGAAAATATTAAATGAACTAAATTGAGAAATACCAATATTTTATGTACCATATCTATAGGGATATCCAAATGGGAATAACATATTATCAATATATTCAAATCCCTAAGATATCTCCAAAAGATCTGACAAAAAACGGCTAGTTTTGATCAAATCCAAAAAATCCTTGAAATCTAAAACAGCCCAGTCGATTAACCGACCTTTGCCCATCGGTCGACTGATGGATACAGGATGTATCACAGCCTTTGCTCAAACAATGGTTGGTTGACCGATCCCTAGTGGGTCGGTTGACCGATCGATACAGAATGCTATATCAGGCCTATTTTCGGCCTTGGTCAGTTGATCGATCGTTAATGGTTGGTTGACCGATCGATACAGGGAGTTTAGCTTTCAGCCATCGGTTGACCGATCTCTTTTGGTCGATTGACCGATTAATTTAGAGACTCTCCATTTTCCAGCCCTTGCCTATCGATTGACCGAACCGTGTGGTTGGTTGACTGATTGTTGCTGGAACAATATCCTTCACAATATATTTCAACTCCAAACTTCGACGTTTTCAACCCTTTAACCGATTTCTTTTTTTGGTTAACTAAATTGACACTAATAATCAATTTTAAATACTAATCTTGCTTAAGTTAATTTTTCTTTTTCAATTTCACATTGGAGCAAATACTTGAACTAAATTAGGACCTTAATATAAACACATATAAATATAAATCATTTAATTTGTGTCGTGTATAATTCTAATTGAGATACATTAAGAATAAAAAGGATTTGAGTTGTTTTCACCTAGATTCTTCAGAATCTTCAATCTTTTAATGTCCGTTTCTGCATCCTTCATAATTATTTCATAATGTTCTTAATTGGAACTCTTTAAACTGAAACACTCAATAAAAAACGTTAGTCCCACTAAAAATATCAACACTTAATTGTCCATCAAATCCTGGAATCAACAAAATTAATGGACTTGATTGGTAATTTTTGCCGCATTTTGGGAGTAGCAGATACATGCCCCTAAAAAAATAGATTAAGTAGTGAAACGCATTAAGGAAATCGAAGAACAAATGCATGCCTTCAACTCGGTCGAAACACATTAAGATAATCGAAGAACAAATACATGCCATCAACTCGATCATTTATAATTCGTATTTTAATTTAATTATTTTTTATTTTTATTATTAAAAATTGCGAAACAAAATTCTTAAATCCAATCGAAAAACGAGATAAAAATTAATCGTTACAATACAATCCCTTTGGTTCGACACCCTATACTTAAACACAGTACACTACGATAGTTGGTGCTAAAATTGGGTATTAAATTTAAATGATCAAAATACCCAATTTAAACACAAAATATCGTAAGATAGTATGCTTTAAGTACAGGTGTCAAACTATAGAGATAAGACTGTAATTATTAATTCTTCTTATTTTCGGTTGAATTTAAGAAATGTGGTTTTGGGTTTTACTAATAAAAATGTAGAAAAGTAATTAAATTAAAACATAAAATGATAAATGACTGGGTCGAGGACGTGAATTTGTTATTCGATTATCTTAATGTGTTTTACTTCTTTATCTATTTTTAATCGGCATGAACTATCTTTTGGATTCAGTTCCTAATCTATAATGAAGCAATCCCTAAGCATAGTTCATTATATCAAATACGTCGATTAACCGACTATTTAATCGGTATGAATTATCTTCAAGATTCGATTCCTACTAATTTACAGGGAATTAATCTCTAAGCATAATTTATCCTATTAAATCGTATTGATTCCAATAAACATGAATTGTATAACGATTAGATTTAAACCACATGTATTAGATCTAACCTACAAATACCATTAGATTGCGTTTGGGTAAGGGATTTGACAAATTCAAGAGATTTGTGAAATTAAAGGATTTCAAAATCTTAAATTTTGAAATCCGTTCATTTCATAAATCCATTGTTTGGATAATAGTTTGAGTTGAAGCATTTGAACGTGTAATTTCAACAAATTATGGGAACAAAACAGAATATAATAGAATTTATGGGAACAAAAATGGAAACTCACATACCAAACCCAAATCCAAAAACAAATTGAAGAACAAATTCAACCAAATCCAAGAACAAATTCAAGAAAAACCCTAATATGCAAACACAAGACGCCCTGATCGACCGACGTTCGATTTCGATTTCGAAGACGAAATCGTCGTTCAAAATGGAGTCGAAACCCTTATCTGCAAACACAACCTTCAAAAATCGACATTCGATTTCGATTTCGAAGAAGAAATCGTCATTCGAAATGGAGTTGAAACCCTAATCTGCTTCGATTTCGATTTCAAAGACGAAATCGAAATCGTCGTTCGATTTTGATTTTGATTTCGATTTCGAAATCGAAATCGTTTTTGCAATCGATTTCGATTTCGATTTCGAAGACAAAATCGTCGTTGAAATCATCTTTGAAAGCCCTAAACGACAACGAGCTCGGACGACGGCCAACCTTTGAAACAGAAGATGATTAGCGAAGAAGACGAAGCAGAAGAACGACACAGGCGAATGAAGCAGAAGACGATTAGCAAAGAAGACGACGCAGAGGAACAAGAACGAAGGAGAACGACACAGGCGAGAACGAAGGAAAACGACACAGGCGAACGAGAAGAGCGAAACGGTGATGGAAGGATTTCACAAATTCAACCTCTCCCAAAGTCATTTCAAAATTCCTCCATTCACCCAAAAAAGAATTTTACAAATTCTTTCTCCTATTACCCAAATAAAGAATTTGCCAAAAGTATATTTCAAAATCCCCTAACCAATTGAAATCCCTCCTACAAATCCTTTATTCAAACACAACCTTAAATTATTTCTACCATTAATAAAATGATAAAAATAATAATTGATTTCAATAACAATGTAAGAATAAAAATTTCTTATTATACAATCTTATATGCAGATAAAATATAATAAGAAATAAAGTTACATTACGAAAATCTAAACAAATACGGTCTAACCCAATTTTGTGCCTTTACCGTTCATGCCGGTTGATCTTCCAAACGATATTCAACATTACCCATGAAGAATCCCCGAAAAAAGTTTTGACAGCAGCAAATGGAAGAAGAAAAACTGGAAAAAAAAAAAAAAAAAAAAACAATCCAAGATGAAGGCCGAACACCCCTGCCGAAAAAAGGCATATTATATATTGCCTTCCAAATTGCCCTTTTTGCCAATGAAATGGCCGTTAATGGACTTTAATCTCCCCTGGCCTTAATATCTCCAAATTTCCTTCCGTTCAAACTGCCGAATTGATCTCTTGATTATCCTTATTGCCAAATTAGCTACCCATTTAATGTTAATTTCATTTAATGGGCCCTTAAGGCTTTAATGGGATTTTGTGCAATGATTCGGGTTGGATTGCAGTTTCGCTCTATTTTCTGTCTTTTTGATTAATTTTTCGCTTTTTTTTTTCCAATATTTTTTACTTCCGAGTTTTTACCCACAAAAATAATAAATTGTGTCAAATTAATTAAGAATTGATAAATAAAAACTAACAAAATTATAAATTTAGAGTGAAATTTTGATACAAAATTGAAAACGATCAAAATGGGAATTATGTTTCCATTCGGGAGTATTTCAGAAATAGAAACATGTTTGGTAACTACCATTGTTTTAAAATTGGTTCTTTTAATTTATGAGCATAGAAATAAGAAACACGTTTTGTTGAAACATTTTTTCCTTTTCTTCTTTAAATGTGTGATGGCCGGCAGGAGTGGTGATGGCCAACGGGATGGTAGTGAGAATAGTTTTGTGGGAGTGAATAAGAATCATTTTTTTTTTTTTTTTTTATTTCTCAGATTCTTAAGGACTTTAGGCTAGGAAGCACGGACACGGACACGGCGACACGGAAAATTTAAAAAAAAAAAACGATACGGACACGGTTTGGACACGTCAATAAATAAATATATAATTTTATATATATTAGTATAATTTACGAATTATATATTGCCATTAAGTAAATTCATCCCAAAAAAAAAAAAAAAAAAAAGAGTTATTATTTTTTCTTTAACTTTAAAAAAATGTTTCACTTTGACACATTTTTTAACAAGAAAATTTAAAAATAAGTCAATTTTATATTCAAAATTTGTTTGTTGGCCAATTTTAGAAATCAACCTTGTCTAAAGGATTGAAAAAAAAAAAAAAAAAAAACAATTACACGTGGCATTTTTGTTCAAATATATATTAACCCATTTTTTATTGGATCAAATTGAAAAGAAAAAATAAAATTTCAAATATAAATATGTTAATTTAAAAACCATAAAAATTATTTGAACACCCATACTAAGTTTAAGAGTTATATGTGTAATTTAACATAAAAATCAATGGTAATAACAGCAACTTATGGAGGGTAAAATTAGAAATTTAGTGGATAATTGTTGATAAGGTTGTACAGCTGCTACAACACGAGTTGTTTACGCAATAAATGTAATTTTAAAACTTTTTTACTGAAGACGTGTGTTTTTCATCTTATTTACCCAACACAAGTTACTCGGTGTTTGGAACACCGTGTAAAAAAAAAAACCAAAACCTTTAAACCCAGTGTTCTGAACACCGGGTTTAAAGTCTTATTTTTATAAAAAAAAAATAAAAAAATGTGAACCCGGTGAACATAACACCGGGTTCAAGCAAACACCACTAACGTTTTCTTGAGCTGCAAAGGTTGGTTGGCTACAGCTGGTCATTTAGGTGGCGTTTGGTAACCATTTTTGTTCCCATCCCAACAGTGGGATGGGAATAGGATGAGAATTATGTTTCCTTCTTGGGAGTAGAATCACGTTTGGTAACGATAATTTTTATTATTTTTTTATTTTGGGAACAGAATTGCGTTTGGTAATGATTTTATTCTAAAAAAATAAAAATAAATAAAAATTATGTTTTGAGAACTTTTTTTTTTTTTTTTTTTTTTGTTTTGGCCGGACGGTGGAAGGCACCGGCACGCGGATGGCAGCGGCGGCGGATGAACAGTGACGATGATTTTTGGGAATGGGATGAGAATAATGAGAAACAATTTTTTTTTATTTCTCATTTCTTAAGAAAAAAGTGGGTACAATTCTCAAATGCGAATGAAATGGGAACGAAAACAAAAAATACTAAACGCTATTTCCAAACCGAAATCTCAAGGAATGAGAATTTCTAGGATGAAAAGGTTATAGTAAATTTTTTTGAACACCGGGTCCTCACTGATTAAGTTAGAATTAAGAAATAATATTGATTCATCAATGGTAGACCCCACAGAAGAAAGAATTAGGTGGGGGCATGCAAATTATTCTTCTAACACTGGACTTCTCTTTACTGCATGCATGATTAGAAATTTAGGTGGGTAAGTGATGCTCATTTTCTTTTTAAATAAAAATAGAGCAATAATTTAAAAAATTTAAAACATTTTTTGGCATTTTTTCTATTTATTTTTTTAGATACTTTTGGTTATCATTCACAAATTTTACAATTCACCATTGAAACCTCAAAAGTCAAAACTATCGACTCTCTCTCAAAAGAAAACGGTAGATCTCAAATCTCAATCTCATCGGTCACGATTAAAGCAAACCACCAGAATTTCCTCACCACAATGCTCTTTTTCTCTGTCTCTCTCTCTCTCTCTCTCTCTCTTTCTCAAAAGGTAACGACAGATTCTATTCTCAATCACGAACCACGTCGCCTTCGTCATGTGAATGCGTGACTGAGATGAGGGGGTAGCCGAGGAGGAGAATTACGTTGCAGAGAGGACTATGGTTTTTGACATGCCCTTGTGAGGTGTCTGACACGGCTCCCTCACGTGTCGGAGGTGTGTCTGACTCGTGTCAAACACCGACACTCTATCTTCAACGGAGTGTCCGTGCTTTTTAGAATTTAGAAAATAGTCTCAAATTACTCTTTAAATTTAGAAACAAAAACGTGTTTACCAAATACGTTTATATACATTAATTCCAAAATTTTGGGAGCAAGAACAAGAGACAATAACCAAGCCTTAATATTTCTGTATAAAATCTTTGTCAAACGCACATCACATGTTTTTTTTTCCACAATTATTTTTTGATTAATTTATTAAACAACTCACACCGAAGATAAAGAATTATTAGCCACCAAAATTTTATTTTTATTTTTTCTATAAAGAGTGTCTTTCAACATTTGTTAATATTCCATTCTAAACTAATCAAATTAAATTAAAATAAATAATTAAAAATGCAAATGTAAACATTTTCAAAAGTAAAAGGTGATGAAATTGAAATGATACGAGTGTATGGTAATAAGAGAAGTAGCTCGACGCTTAGGAACACTTTTTGTCGGAGGGAAGTGGGGAGAAAACGGAAGTCACTTTTTCTCATGTTTGGCATCAATTGGAAATGAAAAGACATTAAGAGCCTGTTTGGTTACTTCCTGAATTTTTTTTCCTCTTTGAAAGTATTTTAAGATTTGTTAAGAATCTAAAAAATAAAAAAATATAACATTCGATAGTCCGTTATTTCACTATTAATTTTTAAAAAGTTCTAGAGATGAAAACAATTTGTGTTTTAATCCTATCTATTTAAAAAAGACAAAAACTCAATACACGCGCCTGCACACACGCAGTTATATGTAACTATTTTGTATGTAAATTTTTTTTAGATGTAACAAATATTACTGTATTTTGTAACATGTAACTAATTTGTGTGTAAAAATTTGTTAAATATAACAAAAATCACACAAAATATATGTAATTAGTTACATATAATTAAATGTAACATATACATGTAACTAATATTAAGCTAATTTGTGTGTGTAATATTTGTTAAATGTTACAAATATTTTACAGATATATATAATTGTAACATGTAATTAATATATATTAATTACATAAATATATGTAACAAAAAATACATAGATATATGTAACTAATAACTCATCAAACGTTTCCTATAATCCCTGCAATACTTGCACCTGCGGGATTAAAACTCAAGTCGAATCCTGCTTAAGAGAGTAAATCAAAACTTATATCTTAAGCGAAATTTTTTTAAAATTAGGTTTGATATTTGGGACTATTGGCCAATTATCCCTAAAAAAAATATTGTTTTTTATTCATTCTCACAAAACTATTCTCATCACCACTCCGCCGGTCACCACCTTCACGCTGGCCACCATACATTTAAGGGAGAAAAAAAAATGTTATAAAAAAATGAATTTCTTATTTCTATTCTCATGAATTAAAAAGAAAATTTTAGAATAATAGTCGTTACCAAATATGTTTCTATTCCCAAAATATTTCAGAACGGAAATATAATTTTTATCTCAATTTATGAGAAGTAGAAACACTAACCAAACACCACCTAAATTGCTATTAGAAAAGTCAAAATCTCAACTTAAGAAATTACACTTTCGAGAATAATTATTTGATTGGATTTATGTGTTAGACATAATTTACAAATTATAAGATTTAATGTAGTTAATTCCTGCCTTTAATATTATTTTAATAAAATTTATTTTATATAATTTAAAATACAATAATTATTAAATTATTGTAAACAATGTATGAGTTCCAATAGTAATTAAAATCATAACTTCAAATATAATGTGGCAGATAAAAATATATTTTCACTTAAATAATTAAGATTCACTTTACCTATTCTCTAGAATTTCCACTGTTAGAACCTGGACATCCAATCTTCGACGTCTAGCCTTCATCTGGCCATCGAAGACAAACAGCGAAATCCAAATTTGAAAATTCTAGATCTCAACGAAGGCAGCAGCAACGAGAGGGCCATTTGGATTTGAGGTGGCGACGAATCTAGACGACAATGGTGATGAAGAAAGCTGATTGCTCCGCCGGTAGAATGCGGTAGATTTCCACCATCAGAACTTGGTCGTCCGACCTTCATCCAGCCATCGAAGACAAACAATGAATTCCAAATTTGGAATTCGTTTGATTTCCACCAGCGTGTCTGCTACCTTTGTGCTCTTACTGTAATTTTAGCGGCAACGACGGCATTGGTTCACGTTGTTTCGATTTTGATGATGTTAATGGTGAGGGCTTGTGACTGAAAAATGGAGATAGAAAGATGATATACACAATTAAAAAATAAAGAGATGAAGATAGATATATTAAGATTTCTCCCTTTATATATAAAGCATATAAATATTTATCCGCAATTTTTTTAGCTGACATACACTAAGAATGTTCTGAAAAATGATTGAATTATAAAATGACTGTTCAAAATTTATTTTTATTAAACTAACTCTTAAATAAAGCGAAACAATAAAAACTGCATTAAAAAAATAAAACAATAAAAATAATTTGGGATGGAAGAGAATAGAATACAAAGTGAAATAGTATAAAAAGTAAGGGGGCCTAAAGTGAAATTTAATGATTGGGCTTATCATCCTACGCGCACTGAGGGCGTGCGTGGTGGTACCAGGTTGAGGCCAATTCAGTGGCGACAAATTTCGCAAAATTGACTGATCGGCGCGCGTGGGAACATCCCTGCTTTCTTTTCTCTATCATGTTACCTTCATTATTCAAACCAAATGCCCGCCATACTCTCTCTCCTCCCTTCTCTCTCTCTCTCTAGATCCTCTGCTCTACCAATTCAAATCTCGCTTTCACTTTTCGTATCATCACTGTTGCTTTCTCCAATTCGTTGAAAAAAATTCACATACCCAGTTTTCAAAATCATTGAATTTCCTCTCTCTCTCTAGACCATAATGAAGTTTTCGTCTTCCTCTTCATCCTCTGTTTCCTCCACCGCCACTGTCAACGGTAATTCAGGGAGCGCGGCAGCCGGGTGTATTGCCGGAGTTTTGCGTCGGCTTCTATGCTTCAACAGTTTTCCAACGTACCCCTCCGATAATGTCAGAGAGCCCGGCGAGTCGACGGAATTCGACGGGCTGGAGTCGGTTAAAACAGAGGAAGAAAAGGTACAGTCATCGGCCACTCCCGGGATAGTGGCGAGGCTTATGGGTTTGGAATATATGCCGCCGGTTGATTTTTCCGGTACCCAGACAAGCCCCAGTTCGATCTCGCGAAGCCGATCGATGAATTCAGTGGATTCGTTGAGGGAGTTGAAGTCCATACAGGGGAGGCACCGGAGGGTGAAAAGCTTCCGGGAAGCTCCGGCGTCATTTTTAGAGCTGGAGGATGATAAATTCTTCATTCTCAGCTTCGAAATTGGAGATGAAACCAAAAAATCCAACCGAAAAACCAGGAAATCAGAGGTGGGTTTTACGGAACCAAATCCGAGGAGAAGAGAGAGCGTTTACGAGAAGAACATAGAAAATCAGGACTCAAATGAGGATTCTCAAACCGCCATGGAAGAGTTAAAGCTTTTTGAGCCAAAAATCAACAAAGATAACACTAGAACGAGAAGGAGAAGAAGAAGGAGGAGGATTAAGAAAATGGAAGAAAACAGCTCACCAATTGATAAAGAAGAAACAGATTGCGACTCCCAAAAATCAAGCCCTGTTTCTGTTCTCGATCTTGGAGAGTTCCCAACCAGTCCAGAGGTTCAATTCACAGGTTTGTTTCTTCAAAATGTATCTGAAATTTACAATTTCCAACATAAAACCTCAACCATTTTAGTGATTCTTGATCTAAGTCACCTTCATATGAATGTTATTACATGCAACAGAAGAAGATTCGAGGTTGGCTTGTTCAAATTCAAGGAGGACATTGTTGGGGGAACTTGAAAATCATAATCAACCCAAATTGTGTAATGAAAATAGACAGAGGATTGAGAGAAGATGTAGAGGATTGAAGAAAAAATGCGATTTGGGGGGTGAAATGTGTAAATTGGTTGAGAAAGAGGTCGCTGAATGCAAGTGGGTATGCAGAGAGGTGAAACGGGTTGATGATTTTGGAGGTTTGGATCATGATTTGGGAGCTTCGATTCTTGATCAGCTGTTGTTGGAGATTGTAGATGAACTACTTAGCAACTTTACTACATGAATTTTGACTTGTAATGTTAATAATTTAATACCACATGACGATACTATTTACTCTGTTTTTTGGCCTTTTTTTGGTTGGCAGGGATGTATGATATCTCATGTGTATATTATTTTCAACTCAAAAAGAAAATTGTAAATCCCTAATTGGAACAATATTTTGGGCACATAATTTTAGGGTTATTGGAGAACACTTTGCGAAATTGTAGTTTTTGTCGACGTAGTTTACGTATTATATTAATTTTTTAAAAGTTTAAAATTATTATACTACATAAAAATTATTATAATATTTTCATAATAAAAATTACAGTTATTTTTATTATATGCAATGAATTCAAATTAAATTTTTAACAAAATTATTGAATTTTTAAAAATATTATTGTGCCGAGTGAATGGTAAAGAGCACTTTAATATCAATGTTTTTACTGATCACAATTTTTGAGACTACTATTCTTGAAGATTATTATAACAAGATTACTGTGGCACTTTATTGGTTTTTTTAATTTATAAGTTTAAAAATATTATAAATAATTAAAAAAAATAGTCAATTAAATATAAAATATTCATTAATTACAGACAAAAGACAAGGGAAATGATTTATGATTTCATTCAATAATGCTAAAGAATACGCAATCATACAAACAATAGAACTAACCTTGGAAGTTACTTTTTTTTTTTTCTTTTTTTCTTTTTTTCAGGTGTTTCGGTGGTATGTCTATTTTATTCTTAATTATAAAAAAATCTCATACACAATTATAATTTATATTTTAGTATATATTTTAGTCTTATGCATTAAAAAAATTAGAAGATTCAATACATACGTTCGTCCTTTTGCGGTTATATATATCTAATTTGTATATAAAATATTTGTTCGATATAATAAATATTGCACAAGTATATGTATTTATAATTATGTATAATTATGTGTAACTAATATTACAAATGTATATGTAATTAATATTACAAGTTTTCCTTATTCTCTATACGTAATGTGTGAATACATGCGAGCGAGACTAATAAGGAATCAAAAATCATTTTGAAAGACTATATCAAAATTTATCTTTTTAAAAGGACTAATAATATATTACACGTTACAAATAATCACTAATAATTTTTTTATTTATTATTTTAACAAAACAAAATAGAAAAGGTGATTCAAAATCAAGATCCAATAACAAGAAAATAATTATACCATGATGGCGTTATTAGTGATAAACGATTTTTTTTCTCTCCAAAAACTGATAAACAATGACTTGCCATATGATTGAATTTCTAAATACACGTGTTCTTAATGTAATAAATCCACAACCAAATTTAAGATAATTAAATCAATTATTGCAGTGTTCGGATATTTTAATGAAAGATTTTTTTTTTTTTATTTTTTTTAATGTTCTGAATCATATATCACATTCATATGTGTTGACAATAATAAAATAGTTACTAAGGTGGCGTGTGGTTAGTGTTCCCACTTTTCTCAACTCAACTAGGATGGGTTGGACCCCGTTTGGTTAGTGTTCCCAACCTAACTCAGAAAGTTTGGAATTGATTTTTGGAAATGCGTTTAGCAAACACAAAACTCAACCCCATCCAACCAAAAAAATGAGAATTGATTTTCAAAATTCTAAAAAAATGAGAAACAAAAAGTTTTTTCTTTTTTGTGTCCAACTCAACCCATCCAACTTTAGGGACACGCTTGTCATTTTTTTAAATGTTAATGAGACCCATGTTCAAACTTCATCCCACTCATTTTTGAAACCCTTTATTTTTTTGACATTTCTAATGTGTTTGTCATTCTCCTCGTACTCGCCGCCTTGTCATCGCCAACGACCTAGCCCTTACTGACCGTCACCACACCCTCTACTATCGTCGCCACTGCTCATTGCTGCCCAACCCTACCACTAGGGGTGGTCATGGGCTGGGTTGGGCTTAAACTAGGGTGTTACAAAAATTTGCTAGGCCCGAGCCTGGTCCGGCCCTATGGTCGGGCCTTAAATCCATGCCCAAGCTCGGCCTTATAAAAAAACCCTAAACCCAAAACCCAACCCTAGAGTCCAAAAAGAAAAAACAAGAACAATCTCAAACGAATACAAAACACAACACTACAGTCAAAACTATAAGGATGACTGTAAGAGAAACACATTAGGGTTTGAGTCCAAATTAATATGGTTGGAGTCCATTATATAGCCATTAATTTTATAGATTAAATCTCTATAATTTTTCCCTTTTTTTTTTCTTTTCTTTTTTTTGTTTTTTCTTTCTGAAATCAATCAATACTTTGTAACATTCATGTATCATATTTAGGCATGTGAAAAGAAGAGAGAATTGAAGAACTAGTAATCATAATCATGAAAATGAAAGAGAAAAAAAAACACAGAGCATCAGAAATTGGAGTTCATGCGATTGTCGAATTCAAGATTACCTTAAACGAAGAGTCTGGAGCAGAAGATGCATTCAGAAGTCTGTCCCGAACCAAAACAGAGAAGACGAACCAGAGATTGCACTAAAACAGAAAAAACATCGAATTATTATTGAAGACGACATCATCTTCAAATGTATTGGAGGGCTCTTCTCTTCTTTCCTCTCGTTGGCGATGAATACAACTTGATGATGGCGACGATTCGGAGATGCTATCGTCGCGAGGGAGAGAGAGATGGTCGTTGGAGGGGCCTTACAGCTTGAGTGAGTGAGAGAGAGAGAGAGAGAAAGAGAGAAAGAAACAATGTGTGTGGATAGAGAGAGAGAAGAAATGGCAGGGGGAAGGGAAAATATCATTAGGGTTTTGGTGAATGTGTATGTGTGTGTGTGTATATATAAATTTTTTTAATTATTCTTCGGGCCGAGCCGGCCCAGCCCTAAAATATTTTGACCTTGCCCAAGCCCGGTCCTAAAATTGATTGAGCCCTAAAACTTAGGCCCAGGCCCTGCCTGTGGGTTCAAAGCCAAATCCCAAGCCCTAAAAAAATAGGGTCAGGCTGTTCAGGCTGGGCGGGCCCCTGGGCCCATGACCACCCCTACCTACCACAACTGTTGTCCAAACCCAAGCCTCCACTACCGTCGTTGCCCAGATCCGAAACTCGCTGCCCCGATTCGCAGCCTTACCACCGTCGCCGATCACATTCGACGCCATTGACGTCGCCGCCGACCAAATCCGACTTCATCAATGTTGCTACCGACCATTTTCGACGTTGCCTTTGTTCGCCTTCGACATCACGCTAGATTCGCAACTCAGATCCTAAACCCTTAGGCTTGTCTTCCTCTGACGCACTGTTGTTAGAGTTTCGAAACCCTTGAATTTATCTCGCCGCCTCCGTCTCTGTCCTGGTAGTCGCCTCGATTTCGTATTCATTACTCAAATCGATTTAGGGTTTGGTTCTTGAATTGGTTTAGGGTTTGATTTTGATTTCGTTACTAAAGTCAATCACGAAATCGATTTCAATTTTCAAAATCTATTTCATTGCTCAAATCGATTTAGGATTTGGTTCTTGATTTTGGTTTAGGGTTCGTGCTTGAATTCTCAATGATTTCTTGGTGATTTTGGTGTTTAAAACACTTGATGTCGATTGGGTTTTGCATTTTGAAGTACAATTCTTGTGAAAAGTGTCTGTTTATGATTCAAATGGGTTTTGCATTTTGAAGTATGATTCTTATGAAAGAACTTATTTATGATATTAAAGCTTGTTTATTTTTGAGCTTGAGATGGTATATCTATTTATTTCCAATTTTTAGGGTTTTTTCATCTCTTTTTTAGCTGAATTTCATGAAATAATTGGTCCTCTTGAGTTGGGGGTTTGGTTGTTGAAATCAATTCTAGGATAATATCGTTACCAAACACGATTTTATTTTCAACACAAAAAAAAATTGTCGTAACCAAACGCAATTTTGTTCCCTGAAGGAATTCTCAACTCAACTCGTTAAATTACTTGTTACTAGACTTAGACCGATGCTAAATAAGCTAGTAGGTCATTTTTAAAGTAGTTTTGTCCCGGGTCGGATGATCATTGACAATGTTATTATTACTCAGGAAATTATCTATTTGCTTAGAAAATCTAAAAGTAAAGAAGGTAGCATCCTCATTAAAATTAACCTTGAAAAGGCTTATGATAGAATTATATGAGACTTTCTTAAGGAAACTCTCCCTAATTTTAATTTTCCTAGTGTTTGGGTCAATTTGATTATGTCTTGTGTGTCAAATGTTTCTTTCTCTATTCTGTGAAATGGAGAACCTCTTGAAGAATTTAAACCCTCTATGGGCCTTACACAAGGAGACCCTCTATCCCCCTATCTTTTCACCATGTGTATGGAGAGACTCTCTCACATGATTATTGATAGTACTAATAGAGGTATTTGGAATGACTTGAAGGTTGAGAGAAGAGGTCCTGTCATTTCCCATCTTCTTTGCTGATGATCTTGTTCTTTTTGTTAAATCCAATGATACTCAAATTGATAATATTCTTAATGTTTTAAACATTTTACTGAGATTTCGGGTCAAAAAATTAATTTTTTCAAATCTAAACTTTTTGTTGCTCCTTGTATTCCCCGTTGGAAAGCGAGATATATTAGCAATCAATTGAATATTGGGCTTACTAAAGACCGAGGTGTTTACCTTGGATTTCCCCTTGTTCATGGTGGATTAAATAATAATCATGTCTATCACGTGATTCAAAAAATTCAAACTAGACTTCCTAAGTGGAAAACTAATATGTTGTATGTAGCTGGTAGAGCTACTTTTATTAAATCAGTCACTGCTACGATCCCTAATTATTATATGCAAATTATCCCTATTCCTCTTAAATTTTGTGATAAAATTGATAAGATACATCATAATTTTTTATGGGGGATAAGGAAGACTTAAAAAAAATATCATCTTGTTATATGGGATAAAGTCTGTCTTACTAAAGATAAGGGAGGTTTGGGTATTGGAAAAACTAGAATTAATAACAAAGCCTTTCTTACTAAGTTGGGTGAAAAATTGCTAATAATGACCAAAGTTTGTGAGTTAGAGTTATTCGTAATAAATACTCTATTGATAATAACTCAAAAACTTGGAAATAAACCAATGGTAGCTCCCACATTTGGAGAGGAATTGTTTCTGCTAAAAGCATCCTAGAGAAAGGGATTAAATGGAAAGTGGGTAATGGGACTTCCATTAATCGTTGGTCGCATTGCTGGTGTGGTGATAAACCCCTTGGTATCAGGATCTTCAAAACTTATTTGATCTTAAAGTTGCGAATATTGTTGATGATAATGGTTCCTGGTACTTGAATCCTATTTTACATTTTATTGATTCTAATACTGAAATGAACATTAAGTCTATGCAAACTCTTGTTTTTAATCTAATTGATAGACCTCTTTGGATGCCTAATAACTCTTGTATTTTCACTATTAGGTCGGCATACCACTTAGGTAGTCCAAAAAATAAGGATTGCACGAATGATACTAATTGGAATTGGATTTGGAATCAAGTTAATTGCTCTTCTTTCAGGTATAATCCTTCTTCTTCTGATATCGGGACTTGGATTAAACAAAATCTCAAAAGGAGTTATTTAAACCCTTTGTACGGCGGAGGATTTCGATCCTCGCGTATTGACTACTTGCAAGTGTACGAGGTCAAAGTTTTAGTATAGTGTGATCGTGAAAGATCGGGTCATCGTATCCACAGTGATTGATGTCGTTACTATCGAGTACCGCATTTGTCATGACCTAACTTTATCTAGACGACCAAAAATGTAAATAATTAATTAAACTAAACTAATATAACCTAAATTATCTATACTAATATACTAATACATTTTAGGGGAAAGAATTGCTTAGGGATTAACGTGTTTATAAATACGTGTTCGATCTCGATTTACTCACGTTTACGGTGTTCGACCTATTTGACAATTTCGGTTCGCAAACTCTACCGCCATCTCTCCCGAGTGTAAGACGGGGGAATACATGACTTCGAGTCAACGAAAAAGTCTTCTTCAACGTCTTAACGACCCTAGGTCACATGAATCTCGCCCAACGTCATTGATTGCACACAATCCAACTCCCGACCGGGTCATTGGATCGTCGTGTTGTGTTTACCCTATCGACAATCTCGTTTCTAAAACGCCACCGTCACCACTCCTGAGTGTAAGATGGGAGAATACATAACTTTGAGTCAACGAATAAATTCCCCTCAACATCTTAACCACCCTAGGTCACGTAAGTCTTGCCCCAACGTCATCGATTGTCCACAATCCAACTCCCGATCGGGTTGTTGGATCGTGGCGTTCGTTTATTCTATTTCGAATCTGGGATTTGTCAAACCTCCTATTATCCATTTATCTATCTAAGCATGATAAACAAACAATAAGATAAACACAATCAAACTACGAAGAACAAATATAAACGCAATACCGAAATCATCCAAACACATATTCATAAATTTATTGTTAATCCCTATACAATCCACATTTAACTCGTGGTCATAACCGTATAAACATTGAAATCGAGCTAAACATGCTCACAAAATCCTAAGTTAAAGAAATAAGGAAATAAATCGAAGAACTTAGCCTCGTCCGAAGATTAGCCGCTAAGAACGCTCAACGATCGTTTCGCCGTCTTCTCCACTTCGGGACGTGAGCTCCACCTCTAAAACTTCTAAACCTAAGCCTAAATATGGCCTAAGGTGCCCAAATGGCCGGGGGGATCAAGAGGAGGGGAGAGGAGTGGGTATTTATAGACAAAATATCTCAAAAATATCTTAGGCTATGCAGAGGGTCACCGCCGTGGCAGTGGGTAGGTCAGTTTGTTGATCGCCGCAGCGGTGAGGATAGCGGTGGATTTGAAAAATATTCTGCTGGTTCACCGCCTAGGCGGTGATCCGTCAGTAGCATTTTTCTTCTCAGTATTTTCACTACCGCGGTGGTGGTCTGGACGCCACGGCGGTGGGCTTCTTTCACAATTTTACCTCCGTGTTTGTTTTTCCATCGTTCTTCGAGTATTTTTGGTTCGATCTCATCGTTTTCGCTCAAGTTTCATATTTTTTTGCCCCCCACACCTGATTTATACAAAAAGTAATAAAACTAATTAAAACGTAATAAAATACTATATAAACGCTCGAAAACTAACTTAATTCAGTTTGAAAATATGTAGGTAGATCACACCTATCAAATATCCCCAAACTTGGAATTTGGTTAGTCCTCGAGTCAAACACACACACGAAAATGAAAAACAAAACTGAATTAAATAACAAACAACCTAAAAACAATCTAAACCTAACGACATGCGAGTTTTGACTTTTTCTAACGGCCTATTTATTTTTGTTCCTCAACAACCGCCAGTCATATCGAGTTCAGGCGGTAGCACACATCATGTAATGTTCTAGATTTTTGACATGTACTAATGGTGAACGTTATTCTAGATCTTATAAATGTGTTTGTGCATGACTCAATAATATAACTAGACAACGACCGGATTGGATCATCCACCAAATAAACTCATAACTTAGACCGTAAAGGACTATGATTTACATAAGCCTGATTGGGGTCCACTCTCCACTAATGTAGGCTTGGAAGTTCATAGAGATCATTAGGACTTGGTTCGGTTAAGGAATAGTTGGCCGAAGGTATTTCGGAATTGAAAACGGGTTAACGTTGTTAACTTAACATTACCAAGGCTCAATGCTTGGCACATTCACTCTCGAACCCCTATACTTAGATTGGAAACAATCCCAAACATGTATTTAAGACCGACGTACTTACTTGTCAAAAGAAACGTAAATTATTTTTTTGATTTTTTTTTTAACTTACCACACTCCCAAACTTATTTGATTAATATGATTTTACGGGTGTGGTTAAAACGAAAAAAAAAAAAGCGACAGGTGAGTACTTGAATACTGAACCAATCTGAAATTTGCCCTAAACCCAACCACTCACATCAAGTAGCATTTGCAATTGTTAGCTTGATTCACTCAAATGTGCCTTTAAATTCAGCGATTAAGGTTTGAAAAAAAGATCAACTGACCAGGGTATTTGTTTACGTGTTCAGAATTGAATTTGTTTTTAAGCTTCGACAGGGTAACAAGGGATATTGATATAACAAGGTAGGCTTAAAAAAACTCAAGCGACAAAGAGAATGCCTAAATCACGTCTCCTAAACGACCTCTCTTAGGATTTCGCCTCAAGCTTCCACTCAATCAAGTTCTAGAATCCTTAATTTGTCATGAATTTGGCTAATCGATAATCGTCCTCAAGTCAATTGAATATAAATACATTGAGTCTATGTGCTTGTGCAAATTAGGATCTACAATAATTTTTACCAAAAAGCATAGTCAAGCACACAGAATCACATATGCATGGGTATTACCCTTGACCTCGAAAACAACTAGGGGTAATCTCATCATCGGGTAACGACCCAGATGAACGCAAAACTCAATATGCAACAACAACAACACAAAAATAAACACATTCTAACATAAACAAACATACACATAAGAAAACAATAACACATTTAACATACTATACTACACATCACCGCCAAACTCAAAATAGACAATATCCTCAGCGAACCCAATTATCATTCTCAATATATGAAATTTAAAGCATGCTGACGAAGGGGGTTTAGAACACGTACCTGGGAAGCGAAAGAATATCGTCTTTGAATAAATTCAGCTGTGACAGATTTAATTTATTTGACCTTGGGTTACCTCCCAAGAAACGCGTGGTTTAATGTCCTCAGCCTGACATTTTCAGATCGCCCTCAAGCTTGGCGAGATTTTGCTTTGTTCGGCTCGATCTTTTAACGAAATGCCTTACTGGCTTATGTGCGTGGCCCCGCACAATAAACGGCTTGCAATCCCGTCAAAAAGTATACATCAATACTTGTCGATCTAACATCGGCAAATACCCTGCCTAAGAAACAAAAATAAAAACAAAACTACAAACAAAAATTATATACAAAAGAAATGCCTAAAGTAAAATCGGATCATTTACTCACAATATCGACAATAAACAACAAAACAATCTCTGGCAATCATTACCAAAAACTTGGTAGCAATCACCGAAAACTGAATGTGCCTAACGACCAATCCTCGGCAATGGCACCAAAAACTTATACGGCGGAAGATTTTGATCCTCGCGTATTGACTACTCGCAAGTGTACGAGGTCAAAGTTTTAGTATAGTGTGATCGTGAAAGATCAGGTTATTGTATCTATAGAGATTGATGTCGTTACTAGCGAGTACCACGTTTGTCATGACCTAACTTTATCTAGGCAACCAAAAATGTAAATAATTAATTAAACTAAACTAATGTAACCTAAATTATTTATACTAATATACTAATACATTTTAGGGGAAAGAATTGCCTAGGGATTAACGTGTTTATAAATACGTGTTCGATCTCGATTTACTCACGTTTACGGTGTTTGACCTATTTGACAATTTCAGTTCGTAAACTCTACCGCCACCTATCCTGAGTGTAAGACGGGGGAATACATGACTTCGAGTCACAAAGAAATTCCTCTCAACGTCTTAACAACCCTAGGTCATGTGAGTCTCGCCCAGTGTCATTAATTGCACACAATCCAACTCCCGACCAGGTCATTGAATCGTCGTGTTGTGTTTACCCTATCGATAATCTTGCTTATAAAACTCCACCGCCACCTCTTCCGAGTGTAATACGGGAGAATACATGACTTCGAGTCAACGAATAAATCTCCCTCAACATCTTAACGACTCTAGGTCACGCGAGTCTTGCCCCAACGTCATCGATTGTCCACAATCCAACTCCCGACCGGGTTCCGGGTTGGCTGGATCGTGGCATTCATTTATTCTAGTTTGAATGCAGGATTTGTTAAACCCCGTATTTTCCATTTATCTATCTAAGCATGATAAACAAACAATAAGATAAATACAATCAAATTACGAAGAACAAATATAAACGCAACACCGAAATCATCCGAACACATATTTATAAATTTATTGTTAATCCCTATACAATCCACATTTAACTCACAGTCATAACCGTATAAACATTGAAATTGAGTTAAACATGCTCACAAAATCCTAAGTTAAAAAAATAAGGAAAGAAATCAAAGAACTTAGCCTCCTCTGAAAATTAGCCGATAAGAACGCTCAACGATCGTTTCGTCGTCTTTTCCACTTCGGGATGTGAGCTCCACCTCTAAAACTCCTAAACCTAAGCCTAAATATGGCCTAAGGTGCCCAAATGGCCAAGGGGATCAAGAGGAGGGAAGAGGAGTGGGTATTTATAGACAAAATATCTCAAAAATATCCTAAAAATATCTTAGGCTGTGCAGAGGGTCACCGCCGCAGCCTTGGGATTTAGCGCCGCGACGTGGGTAGGTCAGTTTGTTGATCTCCGCAGTGGTGAGAACAACGGTGGATTTGAAAAACATTTTACTAGTTCACCGCCTAGGCGGTGATATGTCAGTAGCATTTGTATTCTCAGCATTTTCATCGCCGCGGCGGTGGACTTCTTTCACAATTTTGCCTCCTGCTTGTTTTTTCACCGTTCTTCGACCATTTTTTGTTCGATCTCATCGTTTTCGCTCTAATTTTCTATCTTTTTACCCCACAAACCTGATTTATATAAAAAGTAATAAAACTAATTAAAACGTAATAAAATACTATATAAACGCTCGAAAACTAACTCAATTCGGTTTGAAAATATGTAGGTAGATCACACCTATCACCCTTCCTATTTTTCTTTTATTGCTACTATCTGGGAAGTTTGGAATGATAGAAATAAAGAGGTTATCGAGAGAGTGTGCAATCATTCAAGATCTATTCTTATGAGAATTGCAAGCTTCTCTCAAGACCTCTCTAAATCTTTCTTGGAACCAAATTTCCTTAATGATTTTTAAACCCCTAATGTATTTTTGTTTCCTCCTGAAGTAAGATTCCTTAAGCTCAATACCGATGGTGGCGCCAAGGGTGATCTTGGTAAAGGTGGTTGTGGTGGCCTTTTGAGAGATAACTTGGGTGAGCGGAAGATTGGGTTTTATGGCAGTATTCATAACTACACAGCTTTGGAAGTAGAGATAAGGAGTCTTATCATGAGAATCAAGATTTCAGCTGATAAAGGTTACTCGAGAATGCAAGTTGAGAAAGATTCAGCTGGCACTATTTCTTTGATTCAAATCCATTGCCCAAAAAATTATAGATTCAAAGAGCTTATTGAGGAGTGCAGAAGTATTCTCCTTCAAAATAACTACATTCTCCAATTCGCCCTTCTAGAAACTAATCGATGTGCCAATATTCTAGGTAAAAGAGGAGCGCAAGATGATTACTTTCTCAAAATTCTTGAGACGCTGATTACGGATGTTGAAGATATTCTTGTCCAAGAAATGGATAAGAGAGTCTTAGTTTTGAATCCGGGTTATTAATCATTGTTTTGTTTGTTTCCTGTTTTGGTTGTGTTTCTGTTGTTTTATTCTGTTTTTTATTTTCATCTATACAAAAAAAAAAAAAAAAAAAAAAAAAACAACTATAATGCAATGAATGTAATAAATTTAAATATAATCATAAACTAAAATTAAAATAAAAATTCGAAATAATATATATATATATATATATATATATATATATATATATATATATACACTTCATTTTCATCATATAAACATAAACAAAATAGGAATTTCGGAACAAAAATTCGAACGTAGATCTTTACCTTCATTATCAGATTTACAAGGACGGTGAACAATAATATCCAAAACAATAAAAATATAACGAAATTAAAAAATAGAAACGAAATATTAGAAAATAGATAATACAAAAACATAGTTTCGAATTTGCAAAAGGTTACAGAACAACTAAACAAATTTGCAAAAAAGGATACCCGAATTAATTTTCTTAATTGAAAAATCCCAAGAAATTTTATTATAAAAAACTTTACCCGACTTTATCTCATAACACAAAAGAAATCTTGTTTTTACTTTTATTAAAATAAAAAATAATAACATAAATTTCAACACAACGAACTTCCAAAATATGTAATAATTTTTAGGAACAAGAAAAGATGAACAAATATAAGGGTAACAACTCATTTATGAACCGAAACATAAGCAAAACAACTTATTTCTCTTCATGTATTTTAAATAATCTAAAAATGTGAATAGAACCCCTACAAACATAATTATAAAATAATAGAAACAAAAATAAGTTTCAAAAGATAAATTACCTACAAATAGAAAGAGAAAATATTTGAAGATAAAAAATATAGAACCATTATACTTTTGAGTTAATGTTGCAGCAAGAATTGAAGGTGGATCTGAAGAGATCGGATATTAAAAACAACAAATTTACGTAGTGGAATTAAAAAAAAAAAAAATTAAATCACAATTAATAGTTAATTCCCCAAAGCCAAATCTAGACAAGGTTTAGACTAAATTCGTGTCGGTTACACCACATAAGATGTGTTTGGGTAGAAAACGAGTAGTAAGTATGTTAAATTTTGGAGTCAATCTTGTGTCAAAAGACTTGACACAAACAAGTTGAAATCTTAGATTATCATATGTAGGTTTGTGTGGTATCCTAGAAAAACCATAGGATAATTCTTCTATCACCCTAGATGAACAAAAGGTATTTTCTTATTCGACATACAAAATTCCTAGAGAAATTGATCCTCAAGTAAGTTAACATCGGGAAAAAAATAGAATTGACGGAAGTGTTGGACACCAAGCAAATTAAACAAACTAGAAATTTCAAGCTACAAATAGTAAAGACATCCAATACACATATTTTCTCATAAATCCAATAAAATCTCTGCTTCTCCAGATAGATATCTCGGATATCTTGGACAAGTGATAGAGTGGAGTTTCTTCTGGTGGGATGTAATGATCCCACTAACTACGAAGAAGCAATGTTGGCCATCAACAATAAGAAGTGGCAAATAGCAATAAATTCTCAAATGAACTCCATTTACACTAATCAAGTCGACATTTGCAGATCTAATTGAGGGAATCATTTCTATTAGGTTTAGAAGGATATTCAAGAGAAAATTAGACTCAAATGGTAAAGTGGTTGTGTTCAAGTCCAGACTGATAGCAAAAAGACATACTCAGAGTCAAGGTGTTAACTTTGAAAAAAAAAATTGTCGGTCGCCATGTTAAAGTCCATCGGGATTTTTTTGGCTATTAATGCATATCACGAATAAAATTTGGTATATGGATGTAAATGACAAAAATTCCCCTGTACTAATGGAATTCATCAAATTTTTAATGAAAATTGCAATTGGACTAGATTAAAACGGAAATGATACTTGAGGGATCAAATATGCAACTTTGCAAACCTGGGAGACCACAGAAGCACGTACCCTAAAAATGTAATTTCTCCGACTTTATTGAAGTTCTTCAATTCCATACCCTAAGTCCACAAATCCCCTAGGCTCCAGTCCATTCCATCTTCTGGTCTCTCAACTGCACTTTGTTATCCAACACAACATCGGCTATCCACACCCCATCGCTACCGTCCAGACCACGACGGTTCCGTCTCTAGGTCAATCCGTCTTCTCTCTCTATCTCTCTAATATGTGAACTGTGATCAGTCCACTGCCTGGCTTGAGTTAAGTTTTGTGTCCACTCCAATCAATACATTTTTTTACTACTAGTGCCATATTCGTTTTCTGCTTAAGCATAAATTTTTCATCATTTGCTTATTTTGGCCTTGTTTATTTCAAAAATGCTTATTTTCCCAGAATTGGTAGCCCAAATGGCTTTGGGCGTATGAAGATTTTTCATATTTTGAGAGCAATGAACTGAATTAATGTCTATTTTGGTGCTGCTAATAATTTGTAATGTATTCGAACTTGAGTGGGACTTCAAATTGAAGCTAAAAACTCAATTTGATATGCTTTGCCCGAGCCTGGGATGACTTTGGAACCCTGATTCAGGACTAATTTAGGAACCATTCTGGAAATAAGATAAATGTCAAATAAAGAGGACAACTTCATACTTCTTTTACGGTAATGTAATTTTCTTTGTTAGATTAGAGGAACCTTGCATTGTCTATGGCTATCACAGTTGGCGTTGATACAGTTAATTAGTTATAGAGATGTGGATGAATCTATGAATAAATTGCTATGGATCTATGTTAGAGAATCTGTTCCTATCTCTAACTAATTTTGTTGGTATTTGTTAAGAGTTTGTTAGATGTTAGATTTTTCTATTAGATTCTATAGCTTTGTATATAAGACTATGCCTTATTCCTTCAATGAAATATATATGTTGATTATCTTTCTCTCTTTTATAATATGGTATCAGAGCAGTAATGAGAGTTGTAACCTCCTCAGATGCGCTGCCAGTAATCAAAATGTTGTCTACATAGACTAACAAGTAGGTGTAATGCTGACTAGTTCTTCTCACAAACAAAGATTGGTCAGACTTAGCTGGAAAAAACCCCAAACTAATCAAAGCACTCTGCAATTTTTCAAACCATGCCCTAGGATCCTGCTTCAGGCCATAAAGGGCTTGATGCAGCCTGCAAACAAAGTGAGGAGTGTTTGGATCTTCAAAGCCAGGAGGTTGGATCATAAAGGCTTCTTCACACAAGTTACCATTTAAAAAGGCATTGTTAACATCCAACTGCCTTATGTTCCAGCCACGAGCCAAGGCAATGGTCAAAATAATTCTAATTGTAGTAGGTTTAACCATTGGATTGAATGGCTTAGTGAAGTCAAATCCTTCTACCTGGTGAAAATTGTAACTAGGCATGCCTTGTACTTATGAGTGGTCCCATTAGGATTTTCCTTGATTTTAAATACCCACTTGTAGCCTATAACTCTTCTCTCAGTAGGTAGCTCTTCAAGAGTCTAGGTACCATTGCTCATTAATGCTAGAATCTCATCCTTCATAGCTAATTTCCAATGTTCATTTTGCAAAGCCTCCTTCACAGTACTGAGTTCACGAGTTGCAATGAAAAATTTAGGCTTGAAAATGCCAGATTTGAACCGTGTTTGCATAGGGTGATCCACTTGTGGTGAGTGAACTATAGGAGTAGCTGGTGCAATAGAAGTATCAACTTCAGCAGGAGAATTGGCAGATGTAGGATCCTGCAAGTCTGTAAACAACTCAAGACCACCAGGAACATCAATAGTTTACGTTAAGTCAAGTGTATCAAAATCAGCATATTGGTCATAAATAAAAGTAGGAATATAAGCAGGAGGAAGAGAACAAGCTGAAGAAGTTGCTGGAATAAAACTAACAAGCTTTTTCTGAGCAAATGGAAAAGAATGTTCATCATATTAGTCATGAGTAACAGTAGGAATATAAGCAAGAGGAAGAGAACAAGCTGAAGAAGATCTTGGAATGGAACTAACAGGCTTTTTCTGAGCAAATGGAAAAGAATGTTTATAAAAAAGAACATCTCTAGAAATGATTATTTTGCCCTTAGGATCTAGACACTTATGACCTTTATGGTTTAGACTATAACCAAGAAAAGTAAAAGGCACAAATCTGAATTGCAGTTTATGATGATTGAATGGTCTTGTATCAACCAAAAACTTTTAGATTTGAAAAATCAGGACACACTTTAAGTAACACCTCATGAGGAGATTTATGATTCAAAACAGCAGTTGGCAATCTGTTAATCAAAAACACTAATGTTCAAAAGGCTTTATCCCAATACCTAATTGGCATAGCAGCTTGGGCCAATAATGTCAATCCCACTATATGCCTATGCTTCTTCTTAGCCAAGTCATTTTGCTGATGAGCACTAGGATAAGACACTCTATGATGGATACTATGCTCAGTTAAATAGCTAGAAAATGCCCTAAACTCCCCACCTTAGTCTGTTTGAATAGACTTGAGTTTACAATCTAATTGTAATTCAGCTTGCTTTTTAAAATTAAGAAATGTTTGAAAGGTGTCAGACTTATTCCTAAGTAGGTAAAGCCAAGTAAACCGAGTGTATGCATCTATGAAGTGCACATAGTACCTATATCCATTAGAGAAAAGCATTGGTGAGGGACCTCAAATGTCTGAATGGACAAGCTGAAGAGGTGCTGTATATTCAGTAGTGGAACTAGGAAATAGAAACTTATATATTTTTCTTAAGCAACAAGATTGACAAAAAAATAGAATCCACTTTATTAATATGAGGCACATTACAAACTTGCATGACAGATTTTACAATTTAAAGGGATGGATGTCCCAATCTATTATGCCAAAGCTGGAAAATATAAGGATCATAACTCTTAGATACAGTTGACATACAATCTGTTTGTGCAGATTTCACATGAACAGAGGCTAGACTGGATTTGTTAAGAGTAGTAGACTGGTGTCTGGATTGACTCGAACTAAGGAACTATGGTGGTTCAAACTCATACAAACCATCTTTGAGTATCCCATTCGTTAACACCAGATGAGTGACCTGCTCTTTCACAAAGCAACAGTCAGAATGAAACTAAAAATAAACATTATTATTACAAGCAAACTTTGACACACTTAACAGATTGTGAGTTATTTAAGGAACATGGAGTATTTGATTCAACTTAAGAAACTAGTGCTAGTTTGCATGTGTCCCAAACCAAGTATGTGACAGATTTACTTTACAGGGCCAAGATGCAATGTGCCAACGGCATTAACACCCCTATGACCAGTGGACATAAACTTTTTGGATATGGGAGTGATCCAGTTAAAGATGTTCAATTGTACAAAAGTATAGTCGAAGCTCTACAGTATGCCACAATTACCCGACTTGAAATTGATACACAGTCAACAGGGTCTATCAATTTCTTCAGAATCCTCTTGAGATTCATTGGCAGGTTGTCAAACATGTTTTGAGATATTTAGTTGGCACACTTGACTCTGGTCTTCACCTTTGAGGAAGCACTAATCTAAGTATCAATGGCTTTTGTGACACAGATTGGCCTTCAGACCTTGACGATAAACGATCCACCTCAGGTTTTTGCATCTATCTTGGTTCCAATCTTGTCACTTGCCAATCTAGGAAGCAGCATGCAGTGTCCAGGTAGAGCACTGAAGCTGTCACACCCCCACCCTGGGCACCTAACGCCCGAGACCGGGCATGATGTCGACATGGCGCTACCTGACTAATCAACCCAATTCATAATATATACACGTTATTGTAAATTTCTTCTTTATTCAATATATATATACACACACACACACATCTGTTTCAAAATTTGGGAGCACACCTGTCCCAAATATCCATAACCAAAATCACAAAACAACTTGAACCTTCCACGGTTCCCCTCCGACCGGCTTACCTCCAAAATGACATTACCTCTGAACTCTATCTAATACCAGTAGTGGACCAACTCCTAGCCTCAATACCTGAAACCAAAAAATTTTATCGGTGTATTGTCTTCATAATAAAAAAAATATTTAATGGATCAAGTAAAATTGTTAAATACCACATTCCAAAATATAATGTTTTATAATCACATACCCGATTAAAAAATCCAGTCCCACTGCCACCAATGAAATAAAACAATATAACGATAATACCATATATCGCATACCATATTTGGAACAAATTTTCAACTGCCACCCAAGTTCAACTGCCACCCAAGTAAAGAAATAATGTATTTAAAACACCCAGTACAAATATTTTAAGTTAATCAATCCAAATATTTTAAATCTGTCAGTCCAAATATTTCAAATCAACCCGTCCAAGTATTTTAAACCAACCAGTCCAAACATGTTAATATAATATAAAATATTCCCCACATCCTCTCCTACTAGTCATATGATCATTTTTACCTCACGATCGGGAGTTGCAAAGGTACCGTACCACCTACAGGATTTGCACTCTTGACGAGTCAAACCATCCTGCAGGACTTGCCTAGCAGATAATCCACATCTTACATTTCATATCCTCCTAACGAGAAGAAAATTCATATCTCGTAGGTCATATCCGTCCAACGAGAAAAAAATCCACATCTCGTAGGTCATACCCGCCCAACGAGAAGAAAATCCACATTTCGTAGGTCATACCTATCTAACGAGAAAAAAATCCACATCTCGTAGATCATACCCGCCTAACGAGAAGAAAATTCACATCTCGTAGGTCATACCCGCCTAACGAGAAGAAAACTATGGCATAGCTGGACAAAAATCACCTTTAAAACCTACTTAATCCAAAAATCATTTTCCATCTTTAAAACCAAAACCAACTTGATCCATATAAGTTGCGAAATCGTCCATTTTAAGTAAACACATTTTTCACAATTTATACGAAAATAAGATTTGCAAATTTATATAGAAGATAGTACACTCACCTCGATTTTCACACTGCAAAAATATCACCGTCCAAAACCTACTGGGACGTTAGCGCCTGTGAACCTAACAACGATAGGCCTAAATTAATATTTTTTTTAAAATAACCTAACATGCAATGCAGGCCCTAAATTTCATATTTCTCATTTCCCAAATTTTCGTTATGCAATTCCACTTAAAAACATCTTTCAAATCTCTCAATTAAACCCCAAAGTATTTCTCAATAAGAATAGAATCTATTTCAACTACAAAATTGAGAAATATTAATATTTAATTAACCATATTAGTAGGATTTAATTAGTATATGAACTATATCTTAAATATAGATAATATCCCCGAAATCTCTCTCAATTTCCAACAAAAAACGGCTACTTTTAGATATAATCTCGGATCAAACAGTATCTTGAAACAGTGAGTTCGGTCGATTGCCCAATTTAGGTTGTAGCCAAGCTATCGCTGCTGCGTGCATAGGTCGACCGCCCGGTCGACTTGTAGATTCAGAGAGTTCTTCCTTCTTTTACCGGTCAACCTATCAGTCGACCTCTTAATTCAAAGAGTTCAGTCTTCTTTTACCGGTCGACTCACCAGTCGACTGCTGTCACTGAATCTCTTATCTGAATACGTTTTTAACTTATTTTCTTTTACGATTTTGCCCTTTTAACCATCTTCTTCTCTTGATTAGCTCCAATAATATTTTTATATTCCATTTTAGTCATTCAAAAATTATTGCTTCTTATTTCACATAGGAGCAAATAATTTAACTTAATCAAAACATACATAAATAATAAAAACTTTTTGTGTCATGTATGTGTTCATAATTGGGATATTAAAAGTTAAAATTTACCTGAGTTATTTTTCTTAATTTCTTCAAACTCCTAATTCTTCATCATCTTGACATCATCATTTAGCATCCATTTATCATCACATCTTCATCACTAGAACTAAAATAACTTAAATACTCAATTAAACCATTAGTTCCACCAAAATATCAACACTTAATTGTTCATCAAAATCTTAGAATCAATAATATATACCTATTTTAGAATTTTGGAGCACACCTGTCCCAAATATACATAACCAAAATCACAAAACAACCTGAATCTTCCACGGTTCCCCTCTGACCAGCTCACCTCCAAAATGACACTACCTCCGGATTCTACCTAGTGGCAGTAGTGGACCAACTCCTAATCGCGGTACCTAAAACCAAAAAATTTTATCGGTGTACTGTCTTCATAATAAAAAAAAACATTTAATGGATCAAGTAAAATTGTTAAATGCCAGCTTCCAAAATATAATGTTTTATAATCACATACCCAGTTGAAAAATTCAGTCCCACTGCCACCAATGAAATAAAATAATATAACGATAATACCATATATCGCATACCATATTTGGAACCAATTTTCAACTGCCACCCAGGTAAAGAAATAACGTATTTAAAACACCCAGTACAAATATTTTAAGTTAACCAATCCATATATTTTAAATCAGCTAATCCAAATATTTTAAATTAACCCATCCAAGTATTTTAAACCAACCAGCCCAAACATGTTAATATAATATAAAATACTCCCCACATCCTCTCTTACTAACTATAAGATCGTTTTTACCTCACAATCGAGAGTTACAACGATACCGTACCACCTGTAGAATTTGCACTCCTGACAGGTCAAACCACCTTGCAGGACTTGCCTAACAAGTAATTCACATCTCGCAGGTCATATCCTCTTGACGAGAAGAAAATTTATATCTCGTAGGTCATATCCTCCCAACGAAAAGAAAATTCACATCTCGTAGGTCATACCCACTTAACGAAAAAAAATTCACATCTCGTAGGTCATACCCATCTAACGAGAATAAAATCCACATCTCATAGGTCATACCCGCCTAACGAGAAGAAAATTCACATCTCGTAGGGCATACTCGTCTAACGAGAAGAAAACTATGACATAGTTGAACAAAAATCACCTTTAAAACCCACATGATCTAAAAATCATTTTTCACCTTTAAAACCAAAATCAACTTGATCCATATAAGTTGCTGATAGGTGTGATCTACCTACGTATTTTCAAACCGAATTAAGTTGGTTTTCGAGCATTTATATAGGATTTTATTATGTTTTAATTAGTTTTTATCTTTTTGTATTAAATCAGGTGTGTGGGGCAAAATAATAAGAAACTGGAGCGAAAACGATGAGATCGAACCGAAGGCGAGTCGAAGTTACGGTGGATAAACAAGCAAGGAGGCAAAAATATGAAGGAAGCCCATCGCCTAGGCAGTGAAGATGCTGAGAATGACAAAAGGCTACTGACAGCCCATTGCCTAGGTAGGAAATTCCTCTTCCTAGGTGAAAACCCTAGTAGAAACATTTCCAAGTCCACCGCCTACTTCTTCGCCTAGGTGGTCACCAAACCTACAAAGCCGGTACAGGTATTATAACTTCAAGTCTATTTTGTACTACTATGAAATCCGATTTTGGAAACACTCAAAACATGTAAGTCGTAGATCTTTTTCTTAGCTTTTCATAGGTTTTTGAATCACCTCAATTGAAGTTCGGATGAAGAAGTTACAGTCAAAACAAAAAAACAAACCTGTAGTTCCTTTGCCTGGGCGAGAATTCCACCGCCTAGGTGGAAAAGCAGCAGAAAGTTAATCGACCTACTTCGCCTAGGTGAAAAACCTTGCACCTAGGCGAATACTCCTAACACAGCCTTGATATTTATTAGATATTTTGAGATATTTTGGCTATAAATACCATTCCCTCTCCTCTCCTTGTGAACCCCCCCGGCTATTTGGGTACCTTAGGCCATATTTAGGCTAGGGTTTAGGTGTTTTAGAGGTGGAGCTCACATCTGGAAGAGGAGAAGACGGCGAATCGATCGTTGAGTGTTCTTAGTGGTTTATCTTCGGACGAGGCTAAGTTCTTCGATTGATTTTCCTTATTTCTTTATCTTAGGATCATGTGAGCATGTTTAGCTCGCTATTTTATTGTATATGCAGCTATGGCCTCAAGTTAAATATGGATTGTAGTAGGGATTAACATATAATTTATAAATACGTTGTTTAGATGATTTCGGTGTTTCGTTTGTGATTGTTCTTCGTAGTTTAATTGTATTTATCGTCTTATTTGTTTATCATGCTTAGTTAGATAAATGGTGAATACGGGGTTTGACAAATCCCAGATTCAGATTCAGATTAAGATAAACAAACGCCACGATTCAACAACCCGGGAAAGAATTGGATTGTGGACAATCAATGACATTGGGGTAAAACTCATGCGACCTAGGGTTGTTAAGATGTTGAGGGGGACTTCTTCATTAATTCAAAGTTGCGTTATATTCCCCGTCTTACACTCGGGAGAGATGGTGAGGGAGTTTTAGAATGGAGATTGTCGATAGGGTAAATACAACGCACAATCCAATAACCTGGGAGGGAGTTGGATTGTGTGTAATCAATGACGCTGGGCGAGACTCACGTGACCTAGGGTTGTTAAGCCGTTGAGGGGGACTTCTTCGTTAACGCGAAATCATGTATTCTCCCGTCTTACACTTGGGAGAGGTAGCGGTGGAGTTTACGTACCGAGATTGTCAAATAGGTCGAACACTGTAACGTGAGTAAATCGAGATCGAACACGTATTTGTAAACATATTAATCCCTAGGCAATTCTTGACCCTAAAACATGTTAGCATATTAGTGTAGTTAATTTAAGTTATATTAGTATTAGTTTAATTAATTAATTACATTTATTTTTCGCCTAGATAAATTAGGTCACGACAAATGCGGTATTTGATAGTAACGACACCAATCCCTGTGGATGCGATAACCCGATCTTAACGATCATACTATACTAAAACTTTGACCTCGTACACTTGTGAGTAGTCATATACTTCGAGGGTGTAAATCCTCGGCGTACAGTTGTGAAATTGCCCATTTTAAGTAAACACATTTTCCACAATTTATACGAAAATAAGATTTGCAAATTTATATAGAAGACAGTATACTCACTTCAATTTTCGCACCGCAAAAATATCACCGCCCAAAACCTACTGGAACGCTGGGGCCTGTGAACCTATCAACCATAGGCCTAAATTAATATTTTATTTAAAATAATCTAACATGCAATGCAGACCCTAAATTTCATATTTCTCATTCCCCAAATTTTCGTTATGAAGAATTATTACTTGTCCGTCTCGCTACGTTAATATTTGTTGTACCAATTTATTTAAGATTAACGATTATAAAAAAATTATTATGATTACGAAAATTACTATTACGATTGTGAAATTTTTAATACTTAACAATTTAATTTAATCGACAATATTACCCGATTAAAATTTTACCTGTTCCGAATCGCTCGCAGGCCAAGAAATTTGATTTTGGTTTTTTTTTTTTTTTTTTTTTTGTTCTCTTCCCTTTCTTTTTCTTTACCGTTTTCTGTTTTCCTGGAACCTCATCGTCGCAGCGAGCACTTTCTTCCTTTGCTTTGTTTCCTAGTTTCAGCAAACCGTCTCTCTTTCTCTCCTCACCAGCTCCGGCAACTCACTCATCGCCCCTTCCTCACGATCAGAACATACACACTCACACATACACGCCGAAACACATTCATCCACACAGTTGACAGTCGAATACCCACCCACACACACACAGAGTAGCGACACGCACACACGGACGATCACCTAGGCCGACAACACACACACACTCCGACGATCACCCACACAACGACTAACCATACACATGCACACGCCGATCACCCCCCCCACACCACCGGATGAACTGGACAGCACACACCCACACCCATGACAACGGTCATAACCAATACACACACTCACGCCAGAGCACACAAACACACTGACCGAAACACATACCTACGCACGATCATCGGATGAACGATGACGCTCACACAACCACGCCGGAGAAACAACAACAAACAGAACCCACCACCGTCGGCGACCCAACGACACAGCCGAACTTCTCTCTCTCCTATGTTTTTAGATTTTTTCTTTTTAGGATTTCTTATTTCAATTGTGCACGGATGTATATATATGTATGAAGTAAGTGAATTAATTTTGATCATCTTCATGCCACGTTGATCTTCCCCCCCCCCCCCCCCCCCCTTTTTTTTTTCCCTATTTGATCCCGACAATATATGTATATATATATAGATATATATTTTTTTTTCCTAAATTACATTATCCTCCCCTAAATTTCTTTAAGTTGACATTTAAATCCCAAAATTTAAAATGAATGTTTCTAAAATTGCTAATTGACCCCTAAACTTTTTATTTGAATATTAAATGACACATTTCACCCCGTATTTTTCTAATTGCTCTAAAATGCAACTAAAATTATGCGTATACGAAAATTAGGGTCTTACAGAAGCTGAGTATAGAAACCTCGCTCATTTGATTTCTGAAATAACATGGATTCACTCACTTCTTGAATAACTCAGAATTGTTAATGGGTCTCCTTCTACCTTGTGGTGTGATAATCTTAGTGTCGTGATGCTCTCTGCTAATCCAGTATTGCACTCACGCACCAAACATATTGAGCTAGATCTTCATTTTGTAAGAGAAAATGTTGTACAAGAACAGTTCATTGTCAAACATGTTCCAAGTCTTGGTCAGGTTGTAGACATCCTAACCAAAGCTATTTTTAGCTCTAGATTTTATGAGCTTCATTCCAAACTCAGAGTACAGTCGTTAGGTACTCTGAGTTTGAGGGGGGATGTTAGAGAATCACTTTCTATCTCTAACTAATTCTATTGGTGTTTGTTAAGGGTTTTTTAGAGGTTAGATTCTTCTATTAGATTCTATAGCTCGATATATAAGGTTATGCCTTATTCCTTCAATGAAATATATATGGTGATTATCTTTTTCTCTCTCTTTTATAATAATCTAGGAAGCACCGACATTCCGCTAGGGGTAGAGTGTCGGTGTTCGACACGTGTCGAAAATTTTTCTTTTTTCTTTTTGTTAATTTTCGACACGGCTCCAACACGCGAGAGAGGCGTGTTGGACACTTCACGGGGCCGTGTAGGAATTCTTTTTTTTTAGGGGTGATTTTTGTAATTTTTTACTAACCCTAATGTAAATACCCATTACCACGTTTGTTCAGCCTCAGCCGCTAGTAGGGATGCCCGCAGTCCGGGTTCGGCTTGGTTTTATATAAAATCAAAACTAAAACCGTGAAACATATATAAAACCAAAACCGTCGGTTTCTTTTAAACAATTTTAAAACCGAACCATTTAATTTTATTCAAAACCAAAACCACGAAACCGTTTAAGAATTTTTAATTTATAAAAAAAAAAAAAAAAAATTGCGAAACCGCAGACCATTATTTCTTATATATGAAAAAACAAACCATAACTAAAATATAACAACAGTCTCCAAATTATTCTCATACAATTAATTTTTAATTCTGTAAAATCAACCGATTGATTTTGAAAAGAAAATATGAAAAGTGAGATTTGAGAACCCTACCTATAACCATATATTTATACTAGGGTTAGTGAGTAAAAGGGTTAACTTATAAATAAAAAAAAAAAAGGGATTAAACTGTAAATTTCCTATTTATGTGTGTGTGTGTGTGTATCAATTACACGATTACACAGTTCAATCACGTGATTCGGTTATGCAGTTATTATCCCAAAACTAAAACCGCTTCGGTTGCTAAATTTAAAACCATAATCAAGACTAAAACATTTAGTCGGTTTCAACCCGAACCATTCGGTTTGGTTTCTCTCGGTTACCCATCGGTTCGATTTTTTTGGGCATCCCTAGCCGCTAGCTACCTTCTCCTTCAGTCCTTGCGAGTTGCGAATCTTATTCTTCTCCTTCTTCGGATCGAATTTTTCTCATTTGAGCACGATTCAGACTAATCTTCAAGCACATTTCGATTTCTATTCTTGCTTCGGTTTGTTGCTCTGTTCGACCTTCAAGCTCTGTTCGCAGTCTGTTCCTGCTTCGGTTTGTTTCTGCTTCGGTCTGTTCCTGCGCGATTAATTACTCTGTGCAACCTACAAACTCTGTTTGATTTTTGTTCCTACTTCAGTTTGGTTCCTGCTTCTCTTTATTGTTCTGTGTATTGTTTATTTGTTTCATTTCTGTTCTTGTTTCTGTCTATAATTTTCATATGATTTGTTTCATTCAATTTATGTTCTTGTTTCATTCAATATCTGTTCATGGCTTCAAGCATCTCTTTATTGGTCTGTTTATTGTTTATTGATTAAAGATAATCATTTGATAATGTTAGATGGTTGATTTCTTTAGTTAAATGGTTGGTCTATTCATGGCTTCATGTATCTCTTTATTGGAGCTTATTTCATCATATTAGATGGTTGATTTCTTTAGTTAAATTTTTTTTCATTTATACTATCAATGACACTAGTATGGCAGTCGATTCTTGGCTGGTACGATTATTAATAATGGAATTGTGGATTTCAAGGTTATGTCAGGATATCTCCGTTGCTATTATTTCTATTCTTTCTTTATTTAATCTTATTGGGTAAGCTTCAGCAGTGTTCGTGTCGCGTGTCCGTGTCCGTGCTTCCTAGATAATAATCTATAAGTATAATTTTTTTTGTTGTTGTAATTCTAGTACTTGTTTATATATGTACAAACATCGAAGACGCTCATCAAAAGATCCTTGTGAAGGATGAGGAGATTATGGAATGGTGTTGAAGTTATTTTTATAGTTTATGTAATAGAATAGTGCAAATGAAGGAATCTAGTTTAGAATGCCTAGTTTGTCTTTAGATAGAATTTATAGGTTTCATAGAATAATTAGGGTTTCGGAAATTAGAATAGCACTAATGAAGATGAGGATTGGAAAATAGTAGAGCCAGATGAGATCCCTATAAATGTATGCAAAAGTTTGCGAGATCTTGGGATGGATTAGTTTACTAGACTTTTCAATGACATTTTGAGAAATAAGAGAATGTCTGATGATTAGAGAAAGATTATCGTAATGTACATCTATAAAAATAAAAAAGATGTTCAAAATTGTACGCACTATCGAGACATAAAATTTAAGAGTCATATTATGAAATTTTGGAAGAGAGTGATAGATTGTAGAGTAAGACATGAAACGAGCATAAGAAAAAATCAATTTGGATTTATGCTCAGCCGATTAACCACTGAAGTTATTTATTTACTCAAAAGATTGATGGAGAACCATACAGAAAAGAAGAAAAATTTACATGTGATGTTTGTTGACCTGAAAAAGGCTTATAATCGATTAACCAAAAAAGTTTTGTGGTGGATGTTAGAGAAAAAGTGGGTACAAATGTATATATTGAAGTGATTGCATATATGTATGAAAGTATAGTTATTAGTGTTTGAACAGCTAAGAAGCATGGAAACTCCTGGCGGAGTAGACTGTCGGTGTCCGACACGTGTTGGACCATGTTGGAATTTTTTATTATTTTTTTAAAGTCCGACACGGTGCCGACACGCCTCTGTCACGTGTCGGACACTTCACGGGGCCGTGTCGGCATTTTTATTTTTTCAAGTGTGATTTGTGTAATTTTTTACTAACCCTAGTTGTGAAAAATACCCATTACCGACAACCCGACTCTTGTGAACGGGCCCTTCTAAACCCTTCTTTTTCTTCTTCTTCCTTCCGAAATTCAGAATTCACGTTCAGGACACACAATGAAGCGCACTCATCTGCTCAGTGAGATTGGTTTTGTTTTTCTTCTTCATGATTTAACCCTTCCTGTTTGAACAATTCGTTGTGATATGATTGACATACTTTCGATTACTCAGGAGCCTTTGATTTTTCGCTCATTTTTTGTTTTGAATTTGACTGTAAATCCATGTTCACGCTGGCTTCTCTACGAGATGTTTTGTTCATTGAGACTGTGAATCTTAGTGCGCAGTAACAAGTACCGTTGCTGACACATTTACTTTCCTTCTATCTTGAATTTTGTTGGATTTATTGGTGAAAATTAGGATCACCCCCCCCCCCCCCCCCCCCCCCCCCCCCCCCCCCCCCGGGTTTGATAAATCCATTGACCAATATTTAATTTCGTGAAGAAATTTTATTGTTTCCTACTAGCCCCCTTGTGTGTGTTCCTGCTGTGCATTGTGCATAATCGTTTTTTTTTTCAATTGTAGGAGAGATGCAAGGTATTCAGAGACTCCTGCGTTCTCAAAAATTTGGTTTGTTACACCGCTTTCGGCAGCCTGAGGTCGTAAGGGCATTTTCTACAAGTCCAAATTCAGGTATATATTATGATATGTATTTTCGTACATGTATATGTATCATTAATATTCTCTAAATCAGTTCAAAACTTTTTCTTCAATTAAAAGAAATGATTGATAAATCCATTTACGATAAAAATAAAAAATAAAAAAAAACAAGAAAAAGAATGAAAATTCTCTGGGGTCCCCAAGTTGTGCCATGCGTTTATCCATGAAATTTAGATGCAACTAAATGCAAGTTTCGCAATGGAGGTTTGGGTAGTTGGTGTTATTGATCGGCCTTTGTTTTTAAAGAATTTTTTATGAACACATTTTTAAAGATCAATGGTATTATTATGATTAACACATTTTTAATAAAGATTCTGCTTCAAGCAAACAAGTTTCCACAATTTTCATAAACTGTTTTCAAAATTTTCAAAAAAAAAATGATTTTTCAAACTCCAAACCAAACGGACGTTAACATTTCATACACAGATTGATGACTGTGATTTAGTTGTGCCATGTGAATGTGAATGGGCTTAACATTTATATCACAGGTTCTACAGATAATAACCAAAGCCATGAGTCAATCGATGACTTTGAACGTCGAATTTTTGGTGATATGAATGCGGGTGGGGGTGGGGGTGGGGGTGGTTCAACAACCTCAGACTCATTTTTCCAGAAGCTTGATAGAGTTGAGAAGGCTCATGACAGATCTGGTTTAGGTTCTTCTAAATTCAACTTTGGGAAAAGATCCGATCTTTTGGATGGTCTGGATGACAGTTTCACAACATTGACGGACGGGATGGGTAGGAAATTGAAGAAGGCTGCAATGTTCTTCGATATTGATCCCGAGGAAGTGAACAAAGATGATTATGCATACAGACCTGATATTAGTTTTAGACCCGGGTCGACCTACGAAACTAAGGTATCAAGTGACCAAAAAAATCCTGGTAGGAAGGTTGTATCAGATTTTATGCAATTCAAAAACTGACATGTGGAAGTAGTTATTTTTCCAACGGTTGTGATGCATTTTACAATCTACATGGCTATTTTTGAATGCAATGCGTACAGAAAATCAGGTAAAACCTTTCTACCAAAGTTATTTTGCAAGATCGGGGTGATGATTTTTTTTGGCACTTATTATATAATCCTCTCTTTATGGGGTTTTACATTTTTTTTAATCCTATCCTATGAAGAGAGAATTTATTTTTTAGTCCTTATCTGCTTATCTATATTTCAGTTAACGTTAACTATGATGTCAGATACAAATGTAACACTAGTTAACATCAAGTTGATAGATTCTATCTAAGTTATACTTCGGCACTAGTTAAAATTAACTCGATAGATTCAACCTTAGCTGATGTTAACTGAAGGAATGGACAAAATCTTACAAGCAGCTTATTTGAAATCTCGAGGCATGACTAAATGTTTTTTTTTTTTTTTTTTTTTTTTTCATGCGTGCCTTGTGTTGGCTGTATGCAGGATCTAGATCTTACAAAACCTGGTATTCGTAAACCTTTCAAAAGGCAAGAGTTTGAAGTGACAACCAAGGAAGTTCTAAGAAAAGCTGATTTCAGGGTGGGAGGCCGGTTTTTTTTTTTTCTTTTCTGTTTTTTATGCACATTTTTCGCATCAGTTTTGATCTTTTCCTGATGAATCCCTCCCTGCAGAATGTACGATTTCTTGCCAACTTCATAACTGAATCTGGAATCATAATCAAGAGGAGCAAGGTAAACATTTTTTCTCTCTTTCTCAAACACACACTCACAGATAGAGGGAGACTGAGAGTTTGATTTTGGTTGAATGGATTTGTGTAGACTGGAATTAGCGCAAAGGCGCAAAGGAAGGTAGCAAGGGAGATAAAGACGGCACGTGCTTTTGGGCTAATGCCATTCACAACAATGGGGACCAAACATTTTGTGTTTGGGAAGACAATGGAGGATCTTGATGAGGATTATGAGTACGACACTGCCTACAGCTTTGTTGACAACGGCCCTGTCGGATCCTAGCTATTGCTCCTAACCTTTTGTCCTCTTCTCCCTGTTTTCTTTTTCCCCTTATATTTCTTACAAAATTCACTATTTCATGTGTTTGGTGTAAAATAAAGCCATTTTGGATTTTTCATGTGTTTGTGTTTGTGTTTGTATTTACTCAATTTACTATTTTCTTATTTTTGGTTTGGCATTGGTTGCTTAGATTGGATAGGCCAAATTTCTTTAATCTATTTGACAAAATAATGTGGATTTGTGTATATATAGTTAAAAAAAATATATATATATTTCAAGATGCATGTGTATTAGGGATGTCAACGGTTCAGATTCAGCTCGATTTTATACAAAACCAAAATTGTTTAACATATATAAAATCGAAACCAAAACCATCGATATTTTTAAACGATTTTAAAATTGAATCATTTAATTTTAACCAAAATCAATATCAAAACTGCGAAACTGTTTAAAATTTTTAAATTTTATAAAAAATCGAAACGTGGACTATTATTTCTTATATATAAACAAAAATATAACTAGAATATAAATTCTAAAAACAAAAATCAAATTACAAAATTATTAATTGTAAAAATTCTCCAAATCATACAGTTTTCAAAATAACTAAAACAAAATCACAAAACTATTAGTAGTAAAAAAATTTCAAATGTTACAATCTTCAAAATAACTAAAAATTAACTGCATAAAAGTATTCTTCAAAATCATAATAGCCGCTTGCCTATAAACATGTATATATATATATGTACCAGGCTTAAAGTGTGAAAGGGTTAAAAATGTAAATAAAAAAATAAAAAAATTTAAGTGTAAATACTAATTAAATAAAATATATATATCGATTACACGGTTCAGTCACGTATTTTGGTTATACGGTTATTATCCCAAAACAAAAATCAAAATCACTTCAGTTGCTAAATTTAAAATCAAAACCAAAATCATTTAATCGGTTTCAACTCGGATTATTCGGTTCAGTTTCTCTAAGCTATCTGTCGGTTCAATTTTTTTTGCTATCCCTATAAATATTAAAATGTTGATAATATACGTAATAGACAATGTTTCAAAAGAGTATAATCATTTGCACTAATTTTGCCTATTATTACTGTAGTAGGTTGGTAAGGGAGGTAATTCGTGAAGTTCCGTGTCATCTCTCATAAGATAATTAATTGTGTCATATGATAGTTAAGTGTATCACAATTTGATTAACCCATTGAATTGTAATTAATTATTGAATATAAATATTTGTTAAATAATTGTTAAATTAATTAATTAATGTGATGTGACTTGTTAGATCACTGTCATTTGTGTTAATTATAGGGTTAACACATAAACACAAAATTTGTGGAAAATTTGCATTTTCAGTTCTTTTAAGTTCGGGGGGTGATTTTTAATCGGTCCAAGAGGTTTCATAATTCATAATTAATGCATTTTTCATCTTCTACGCCGTTTTTTTCATTTTACTAGCTATAAGTGAATGTCTGTTCACTAAATCTACAAGTATTGTGGGAGAAAAAATACAAATAATGGACAATGATTATATTTGCAACAGTGGAAAAGATACTCAGTTTGAAAATGATGCATTTGCCCCCAAGTAACATAGCATGTGATAAATTCCCAACCAATTTTCTTAACAACCTTTATAAGTGGACCAAATTAAAATCAAAGTATAAGATGAGAAATCAAATGTGTTCACTACAAAACTTCAAGAGCCATTTAAATATCCCTCCGAAAGGAACAAATACAATTTTCCCAAAATTTGTAAGCCATTATGGGCCCCAAAAATTTGCAAGATTTAAATTTGTCCCTAAATTTGAGTCTTGACAGTGTAATACCTATTACTATCCACGAAAACATGCCCAATGTAAAATTAACACTTTCTCAACGGAAACTAAAACCAAGTGTTAAGTACAAATACGCAAACACAGCTCCCTTGGCTACACAGGGCACACTATTAACAGTCGGCAGTAGCCCCCAAAAATCAAACCATAGGCTAAGCAAAAGCCTGGAAATTTCGAAAAGGAAGAAAAAGAGGAAGGCTCAAATGAAGTCAAAGCGCATGAGTAACCTCGATGAGTTAAATTTTACTCCTCTGCGGTTACATAGGGGGACTGTCCGAATCCCAGGCCGCAATTCAGAGACTGGTAAACATGTCTGTCCTGCAAAATCGTCTTGTTCAGACATGTCGTATTCATGTACCTCAATCCGAAGCAGTGCCAGTTCAGGAACTGTCAATGGGAACACAAACTCTTCGTTCCAATCCGGTGTCCAGTTGTCCTCTTTCTTTTTTGTTTTCTTCATTACTTCATCAGCAGGAACCCCCGCTATTCCAACCTGTCAACAATACACACACATTTAGCCCGTTTGGTTGTCCTACAATTCGCAAATCGTAACATTTTTCAGTTACTCATCTATGAATTGCTATATTTTAGTGTTTGGTGGTAAGAATAATTAGACATTTCCGCTCTCTAGTTTAGACGCTATTTTCTAGTGTAGTTGGAATAAAATATAGCTGAAAAGTCTAATCTAAAACAAGCGCTTCATTCAAATAAATAAAATGTAAATTTGATTAAATCAAAGATAAAGAGAAATATACGAAAAAAACAAGGTAGTTCATAGAATAGGAAAGTTTAGACAACCGAACGGCCCCTTTCTGAACTATAGGATCATTCTGCTTCAAGTGTTAAAGCGGGTGCTAGCAACTTTCCACGAGTGAGTAGTAGCTCGTTCATATGATAATAGGTTTGCACTTGGATTGAAAAAATATGAAACGAATGGTTTTACAATTGAAATTACAATTTGTATTCAAAATCCATATCGGAGATGAATTTCAACAAACTAAAAACATGAGTTTATGATTCCAAATAGACAATTTTAAAATTTATAATGACTTGCTGAATCAAGTAATTTGAAACCCTTTCTACTTGATGTTGTACATAAAATTGCTCTACAAGGTCCTATTTGATACTGTAGAAATTCAATGGCCTAACTCACTCTCAAAAAACACCTTGTAAAAGAAGAATTACCCTAGGTTTTATATATAGATCAAAATCAGGTAACACAAGCGACATGAGATTCAACACGTCCCCTCACGCACAGGATGGACTTTGACAAACCACTGCGAATAGATATCAGGAGAGTCCAACATCAATGTGGGATTCAACAGATACTATTTAATATTTTTCTTGCAAATAGAAACACTTAAAATCTCTTGATTTCAAATTTGTTCGTCCAAAGAGAGCCATAGAGTAATATAGCAACTTACCCTAGCGTAGAAGTCAGGTGGAGAATAGAGATCAAAGTGGGTTTGCTTAAAATCCAAATGCCATCCATCACCCATATATACTTTCACCTGCCAACAAAAGAGTGTTTGTTAGAAGGGGAGAGATTTGAGAAGGAAATCAGAACTGGCATGCTCTCTCCGACTCTCCCTCTTACCTTTAAGGTTGTCTTAACAGGTAATTTTGCTTTAGGATCAAATATTTGATTATTTGGGCCGACCTTCATCAAGAAATCAGGCTTTCTCACATACCCACATCCTCCATTGGATCTGAACATCCCTTCCATCAGCCAAAGTGATTTACCATATCCCTGGTATTTAACAAAAAGAAAAAAGAAAAAAAACATTGTTTCTGAGTTTTTTCAAGGATTGCCTCTAGACTTATATATATAGCTTAGGATCAGGTAACACAAGCGATATGGGATTCAATCTAAACACATTAGGGCCCGTTTGACTATCCTTCAATTCCCGAAAAGAGAATTTTGATGCTCTTTTCTTGTGTAGTTGGAAGCAAGCAATAACTAATTTTTTTTTTGCTGTAGTTAATTAAATCATATGAAATATAGAAATCAATTCATCCTAAATAACCTAATTTCTGAACTATGATAATGTAATTTTAGACAACCAAACAAACTCTTAGTATGTTTTTAACATATTTTAAACAATCTATTGCCACAGGACTATTTAGGCATAAACTTTTAGCTACTGTTTTCTTATTCTTTTCAAATACCAACCATATGATAATATGATAAAGGACCCGTTTCGTTTCATTGTCTTTCAATTCGTAAATTATACTATTTTTCAATTAGTCAATTTATGAATTGTTATAAGTTAGTGTTTGTAACTAGAGCAAAATATAGCTTAAAATTCAACTACGCTAAAATAATTGTATGCTTCTGTTGAGTTTATCCCACATCAAATTTGGAAGGGATTGAAGGTTATGTTATAAGCATGAGAGTAACCCTCCTCTCATGAACTAACTTTTGGGTTGAGAGAGGCCCGCCCAAGATCACCCTATACCCTATACTGATATCAGAATTCAGGTTACAACAACTTTGACCCAATAACCATAAAAGGAGAGATCGGTTGAGAGTTAGCTGACCAATGTGTGAGGGGAGATTGTTGGGTTTATCCCACATTGAATGTGGAAGGGGCTGGTAGTCGGGTTATAAGTGTGAGGAGAAGTCTCACCTTATGAGCTACCTTTTGAGGTGAAAGAGGCCCAAGACCACTCTACAACTTCTTTGTTCAAACAAAGAATATATAACTTTGATAAAATGATAGATAAATGGAAAAATATACAAATCAAATCATAATTTAGGATAATTTAGACAACCAAACGTAAATAACTATGCTTTAACGAATAGAACAATACCTGCATATTAAATGCAACCATCTGAGTTCCATGCATCCAACCAATTAGAGGCTTGTAATTAGAGGAGTTAAACCTGGTTCCTTTTGGATACACTCTTAGAACATTTCTCTGAGTGAACCTAGCAATAGAGATAACCATGACATTTGCTGGCTTAAAATTTGAAACAAATAGAAATCGAAAGTGTAGATGTAAACCACAGTTATACCTCACAACATCAGTTCCATGTGATTCTGCAGCCTTTTCGAGTGCTTGTTCACTCAGACTAAGGCGTCTAACTTTATCAGGTTCAACTGCCAGTGCTTCTTTTAAGCCACCCTTGGGTTTACCAGCATGGATAGATATTAGACGCTTGTATGCAGGTGCAGGACGCATTTTGTCACACTCCTCATTATCGTCCTCATCCTGATTTTGATCACTCCTGCCACTATCACTCTGCAAAACAATCAAAAAAATCAAATGCCATATAAAAATAAGGCAAAAATATCAAAATCAGAGCCATTTCTCAGCGTACTTTGTCATCATTTTCATGATCCACACTAAGGGTTGATGGCTCCTGGCCCCATGTATCGTCATCAGAATCTTTTTCGTTCTGTGCTGATTTTTTGCTGTCTTGTGAACTGGTGGCTTCGAGGTATTCCTTTGGAGGTTTGGTTGAAATGATAACGCGGTACTTTAATTCCTCAGGCGAAGGGAATTCTTTTAAGCAGTCTGATTCGGGGTAAAATAACATTTCTCCAAATGTTTTAGTCACCATCTATGGAAAAAAAAAAAGGAAATTAGTTTGAAATCATGAAACATGAGAATGTCTAGACTTGTGAAAAACTAATCTTCACCTCAGCAACTTTAGCTTGAAGATCAGGCGTAAGGTGGTCTTCTAGAGTTATTATAACAGGGTATGGAGATGCAGAAAAGGCATGCTCTTTGATTGATTTTAGGCATTTTTGAAGTCCCACAGGAGTTGTCAAGGTCCTGTGTTCAAAACAAAATTTATATAATAAAACAGCTGACTGTACATTTTTCAAACAAATTTTTAGGAAATATGAAGTAAAAGAATGTCATTCCACATCTATTCATATTTTTCCTTGAATCTCTCAAAGGTATTCTCAATTTTTTGTATTTCTTCAAAAGTTCCAGTTCTCTCTCCATCCATAACTATGGAAACCTCCTCTATTAAAACCCACGTTCCCTCTCTCTCAATCCCTAGGCCTTTGCCCCTCTGTCAAACCCGATGACCAATGCACTACACACCTCTATCAACACCACCATTAGCCATCTTGGAACAATCCTCTTCCGCCCCACTATTCGATTTGTTAAAATTTTAAACTATTTTTTCTCAAATTTGTGGATTTTACAGTCATGTTTAATTTTATTAGTTTCTTTCCGTTTTCATCGATGTTTGTATAAGGATTATTGAGGAACAATTAAGCTCTCTCCCAATTTTCCCCTGATCCATCATCTCACATGATTTGTCTAACTTTTACAGTTTTCATCTTCTTCAAAAATATACATCCCCCAAAATCAAGCCATCGTCTCTCTTTTAAAAAAATCAGGACTCTACAAAAATAAATGTCTAAAAAGATACTTTTCATTCTAATTCCTCCCCCTATTAGTAAAACTTGGCCTCAAACCCAATCAAAAATTCATTATAAAAAAGTAATACTCGCTCTCTCTCAGCTCTCCTTGGTGTAATGATAGAAGTTGTCGCCATGTGACCTGGAGGTCACCGGTTCAAGTCGTGGAAACAGCCTCTTGCAAAAAAAGACAAGGTAAGGCTGCGTATAATAGACCTAAATGGTCCGACCTTTCTCCGGATCCCGCACATAGCGGGAGCTTTGTAGCATCGGGCTACCCTTTTTTTACTATTCTTCGTTTGTACTTGTTTGTTATTTAATTTATTTTCGCAAGATATAATCAACAAATATGACTGCCAACTCATCCACATATAGCAAGTTCTAAGTTTTAATTTGTTATATGTTGTAACTTATTTTTTTGGTATTTTCACGAGTATCCCCCTATCCATAGAGAGTGAAAGATTATCTCATTTGGGGTGCGTAGTTGTCCCTCCCAACAAGTATTTTTCCGTAGACTAGAACCCTTGACCTTGCAGAAACCCCTCAACTGCTTTAGCTCAAGTGTGCCTTGCCACTTGAACTACACCTTGTTGACTGTTGTAACTTATGATCATCTTACTTTATTGCCTAAATATTAAATTTTATTTGTTGAAATTATAATTTTCTTTTATTTTACTGTGCGACTTCATGCATGGGTAATACGCTAGTATGTTTATAAATTAAGACTGACTTTGTATCAACTAAGGAAATTTCTTGGTAACATCCAAGCGGTTTGTCATTTGAAGTAAGAATATGCAATTAACATCTTTAATGATTTTCCAATGTAATCATAGTAACTTCTTTTCTAAAAGCACTTTTTAGGTTAAAGGAAACTGATTTTAGAATTAATTGTCTGTATTTCCCCTATGGCAGTAGTAATTTTACAAATTAATTATGGAGAGACAAGCAATAGTAATTGTAGAAAACCTAATGGGCTTAACTCACTCTCAAAAGACGCCTTGTAAGAGGAGGATTGCCCTTGGCATTATATATAGCTCAGGATCAAGTAACACAAGCGATGTGGGATTCAAAATACCCCCTCACGCGCAGGGTAAACTTTAACAAACCATTGCAAACGGATATTGGGAGGCCCAACATCAATGTGGGATTCAGCACACCCCCTCCCGCGCAAGGTGGACTTTGACAAACCACTGCGAACATATATCCGGGGGCCCATCATTGATGTAGGATTTAACATGCCCAACATTAGACAAAAGTCTGGCTCTGATATCATGTAGAAAACCCAATGGACTTAACTCACTCTCAAAAGATGCCTTGAAAGAGGAGGATTGCCCTTGGCATTATATATAGCTCAGGATCAAGTAACACAAGCGATGTGGGATTCAACAGTAACATATCTAGATAATTAGCGCACGAAAAAAAAAAATTGCTTACCGTCCATGAAGAACATGAACATCATCCTTGGAAGAATTAGGCCATATATCAAGTTCTATTACTCTCACGCCCCTTTTCAGTGCATTTATGATTGGGACATCACTGCAATCACTGCTGAGTTGGTTCCCAGTCAGATATGAATTATGCCCTGTGTATATGTAGTAATGCGAAATTGGCAAGTTCATATTATGGTGAACCTGAAAATAAACAGTTGAATTCAGCACTGAAAAAGAAAAAAGACTAGTAATACAAATCAATATGCATCGCAAGCACCATATAGGGAGCAAAAATGGTGAAATTACTAGAGCAGATCTCTCATCGATCCTGAAGATGCAATGGTGTGCAACAGAATAAGAGGAAAAAGCATAGTCAAAATCAAGAACTTGACCTAGCAAATTTCAAATTATGCTTATTGTTGGGGAATGAAAACAACAACATTCCCTAACCTAAGGATCAGTCACACGAATGCAAATTCACACACAAGAGATTTAACGTGATTCGGCCAACAATTTGCTTACGTCCACGGAGAAACCAATTCCACTATATCAAAAGGAATTACAAAAGGGGAGGTGAATCTCTACACTCTCAACTCACCCACTCAATTCTCTCCCCGTCAAACTCTCTATCTGTGTTTATTCGATGCTTGAGCTAATATCCCTCTCTTTCCGAAGGCTCACCCATGGCTTCTTCTTGGCCATGGCCAAAGGCCCTCGCCTTTCTCTGAGATAAAAATAGTGGGTGTTCTGAGAGAATTTTTGTGAGAATTTTTTTTGGGTATAATTAGGTGTGGGTTGTGAGTTGTAAGTGTTTGTAAACATTTTGTAATTTCGCTTCTTGAAAGATCTGCAGGAAGCAAGTAAAACTTAACATGTGGACGCAAGAAAATTTGTGCCTAACCACGTAAATAGAGTGTGTACTATTTTGTCTATTTTTTGTTTCCTAGTAAATCTGGTTAATCGAGAATTTAGTTATTTCTCAACACTTATCAATTGCTAAGATCAGAACTCTAATTCAGTTATGGAGTTTCAACAATAAATGCAACATACATAAAGAGGGAAACGAAACTTAGAAGCGTCATACAAGCTTTGATTTCTTCGAACTCTTTCCACTTCCAGATGATGATTTTCTTACCTTTTTCCTTCTATAGAGAATTTCGGAAACAAAGTGAACAGCGATGCTATTGAGAAGTATCTCAGTTCTCAATAGTGAAAATAACCGAATCTATCACATGATTACGCCGGAGAAAGAGAGTAGGTAATACCTTCGATTCGATCGGGGGATTGAGATCAGCATTGAATAGGTAGTGGTGGAAATCTTCAAGCGTGAGAGTATTCCTCGTAAACTTAGCGATGTGATGTCGTCGGTGGAGAATCTGCTGCACTATGCTCTCCGCGTCGGAGATCGTGACTTCGGCTTCTCGCTGGACCTCCAGCAGGAACATCCGGAGCTGCTCGGCCGTCATGTGATTTCCGCCCTCCGTGTACTTCCGGAAGGCCTCTTTCACGTCCGCCGGCGGCTCCGCCTCCGTCACTCGGAATTTCCTAGTAAAACACACGCATACTCTGTAGCTCCCCATCGATCTTCCCTTCTGTAACTCCCTCCAACAAACCTCCCCCAAACTATCAAAATGTCAACAAATCAACCCTGAACGAACAGATATGGGGTAAAGAGTGAAGTCAATAGAGAGAGGAGAGGGAAATCGGGGACAACGCTTCCAATGCTGCCATTGTATAGATAGTGTCCGTATATATAGTCAGATGAGAGAGAGAGATGATCTCAGTACGATAATTTATTTTTTCTGCGTTCAGTTTTAGGCGATGATTTGTCTCTTTGGATTCTCACACCTCGACGCGTCACCTTCCCGCCTTCTTCTAAAGAGAAAAAAAATATGAATTGCAGTTTCTACCCCTGAAATTTATTCTTAACTTAAATGTCTACCCTAAACATTTAACCATACGTTATACCCTTTTTTTTTGGTAGTCAAGAATATTACAAAACGCAAACTACGGGCATAAATCGAAATCCCTCTTGTCAATTTAAAAAAAAAAATAAAAAAATAGCAAGATCCTCAGTTGGGGTTTCAAGGATCTTCAGCTCATCGTCCCCATCCGCCCCTTTCTTGGCCAACATGTTTGCATACCTATTTCCCTCTCTCAGAGTGATTTGAATGATGTAGTTGTTTAGATGAAGGATGTGTTTGTACTTCTCAATTAAATCCATATAATGATGATTTTTTGGGCAAGAATCTTGAATTAGTATAACTACCTCCGCTGTGTCTGTCTTCCCTGCCACTTTTGGTTAATCTCTATTGGCTGAGATCTTTATCCAAGTGATGATGCTCCTTAACTCTGCTTCTAACGTTGCGCAACTTAGGATAGCTCCAAAGTATCCAACCTTCTAGCATCCATGATTGTCTCCCAACAAGCCTCATATGCCTCATTTCCCCGAGTTCCCTCTAGCATTGCCATTTGTATTCAATTTCCAAAAATCTACACAAGGGAAAGACCAGTTGGTGATAGGTATGATCTACCTACGTATTTCCAAACTGGTTTTGTTAGTTTTAGAGTAGTTTTATAGTTATTTTTATTATATTTTAATTAGTTTTTATCTTTTTGTATTAAAATAGGTGTGTGGGGGCAAAAAGATAGGAAACTGAAGCTAAAACGATAAGATCGAACCAAAAGCAGTCGAAGAATGGTGAAAAAACAAGCTCGGAGACAAAACTGTGAAACAAGCCCACAGCCGCGGCGTCTAGACCACCACCGCAGCAGTGAATATGCTGAGAAAGACTAAAGGCTATTGACGAACCACCGCCTAGGCGGTAAACCAACAGAAAGTTTTTCCAAAGTCACCGTTTTCTTCATCGCCGCAGCGATCACCAACCAACCTATTCCACCGCCGCGATGGTCAGCTCTGCACCATAATAGATATTTTTTTAGGATATTTTGCTTATTTATACTGCTCTCTTTTCCTCTCCTCTTTCTTCTTCCGGCCATAGGAGACCCTCAAGGGTTCCTATGATATTAGAGAGTATTTTGGGGAAGCTCAAGCAAATCCTAAGGGGAAGAACACAAAGCAACGAAGGAGAAGCGATCGTGGAATGCTCTTAGCGACAAATCTTCGGATTATGGCTAGTTTCTCTCGTTTCTCTCTTCATCTCTCATCTTAAGATTATTGTTTGAGCATGTTTAGCTCGTTTTACATTGTATAAATGGTTAGGGCCATGAGCTAAACATGGATTATAATAGGGATTAATATATTATTTATGAAAATGTAGTTTTAGTTGAATTTGTATTTTGTTTATGGTTGTTCCTTATAATTTCGATTATGTTGCCGTGTTTTCTAATATGCTAGTTTAGATATATTGAGAATACAGGATTTGACACTCGGGAAAGGTAACTCTGGATTCGGACTAGGGTTAACCCAACACGACAATCTAACGACCCGGGAGGGTATTAGAAAATGTGCAATCGATGACGTTGGGGCGAGACTCATGTGACCTAGAGTCGTTAAGATGTTAAGGGGGATTCCGGCATTGACACGAAGTCACGTTTTTCCCGTCTTACACTCGAAAGAGATGGCGAGGGAGTTTACGAATCGAGATTGTCGGATACGCTGAATGTCGTTAATGTTAACTAAAACGAAATCAAACGCATTTAAGTAAATAAAGTTAATCACTAGGCAATCTACTCCCCTAAACAATCATCAATATAGTATTTATAGTATAGTTAACTTAATCAGTATTTTAGTTTAGTATTAGTATAAATTAAATTCCATTTTGTCGCCTAGATAAAGTTGGGTTATGACAATCGCGGTACTTGATAGTAATCTCAACCAATACCTGTGCATACGATACCCGACTAAAAGGTCCATTATACTAAAACATGATCTGTACGCTTGCGGTGAAAGTGGTAGCGCTTAAATTGCGGCCACCAAGTTTTTGGCGCCATTGTCGGGGATTGCTTGTTGTCATATTCAGTTTCCGGCAACGTCCACCAAGTTTTTAGCGCCGTTGCCGGGGATTGGTTTGTCGAATACAGTTTTCTTCGATTGCGACCAAGTTATTGGTAATGATTGTCGGGGGTTGTGTTTTGGATTACTATTGATATTGTGAGTAAATAACTCGATTTTAATCTTGGCATTTCTTTTGTATATAATTTTCGTCTGTAGTTTTGTTTTTGTTTTCCTACAGGATGCTTGAAGATGTTAGATCGACATATACTCTTGTGTTCCTTTCATTGCAAAATCTCTCCAGTTTTGAGAACATGTGTCGGGCTGAGGACATTTAACCAAGCGCTTCTTGAGAGGAAACCCAGGGTAAAAAATAAGTTAGATCCATCTCCTTCAATTTGAGTCGGAGGCGAGATCCTCTCGCTTCCCAGGTATGTGTTCTAAACCCCCGTCTTCAGTATAATGTTATATACTGTCGTTGGGATCGCTAACGGCTCGTTTTGGACATCACCTGTTTTAAGTTGGTGGTGATATGTAGTATATTTTAGTATGTGTTTATGTTATTAGTTAAGTTTTACTCTTTTTATATGTGTACATGCTTGTTTAGGATTAGTTTGTTTAGTTTAGTTGTTGTTTTGTGCTGAGTTTTGACGTCATCTAAGCTTTTACCCGATGATGATTCTGTCATCTGATTGTTTTGAGGTCGAGCGTAAAGCTCATTAATGTGTGTTATGTGTGCTTAACGTATCGTCTTAGTAAAAGTTATTGTAGATCCTAAATACACAAACACATAAACTCAATATAACACTATCTAATTGATTTGAAATCGATTATCCTTCACTCAATTTCATGATAATAGGGATTTTATAACTTGATTTGGGGGAAATTCGAGGCAAAATCCTAGGCGATGTTGTTTAGGAGATATAATTTAGGCATTCATTTGATCGCTTGAGCCTTTTGAAGCCTACCATGAAATATCATTATCCCTCGTTACCCTGTCGAAACCTAAAAGTTGTTTCAATTCTGAACACTTAACAAATACCCTAGCCAATTAAACTTTTTCCAAACCTTTATCGCTAACTGAAGGCACAATGTGAGTAAATCAAGTTAGCATTTCGCTACTTGATGTGAGCGGTTGGGTTTAGGGCGAACTTTTAAATTGGTTCGGTATTCGAGTACTCGCTTATCATATGTCATTCATATTTTTGCACAATCCTAAAATTGTAGAAATTCGAATGAGTTTGGGGGAGTGTTACTTAATCCTTTTTGTACACCCCTTAAACTGTAACAATCGAATGAGTTTGGGGGTGTGTTCAAAAAAGAAAAAAAAAATCTTTACATTTCTTGTTGACAAGTGCGTACTACGTTCTTAATTGTATTGTTCAGGGTTATTTTTAATTAAACTATGGGGTTTCAAGAGTGAAAAAGAGCCAAGCATGTGCCTTGGGTATCGTCACGTTAATGACGATTAACCTGTTTTGTATTTCCGATATACCCGTGGCCTTTATTCCAACACCGAACCAAGCCCTAATGATCTTCATGAACCTCTGAGCCTACATTGGTGGAGAATAGATCTCGGGTCAAGCGTATGGATTCCCTATACCTTAAAGGTTTTGGTCATGAGCTATATTGAAGGATAATTCCATCTAATCAATGGATAGTAGTATATTTGAGTTTAATCACAAACACTTAAACAAGGTCTAGAATGGAGCTTACTATTTTTGTACGTTGAAATTTTAGAATACCACATGGTGTGATTTATACTTGAACTAGATAGAATTGGTGGCCAATGAGGAAAAATCTTCCGGCCGGTAGATGATAATCAAAACTTACACATTTTTCGTTTTTAGTGTTTTTGGTTTTTAGTTTTCAATTTCATAATTAATTTTTATATTTTCTCATATTGTGTGGGTGTTTTGCTCGAAGACTAGCAAAATTTCAAGTTTGGGGGTAATTGATAGATGTGATCTACCTACGTATTTCCAAACTAGTTTTAGAATAGTTTTATAGTTATTTTTATTATGTTTTAATTAGTTTTTATCTTTTTGTATTAAAATAGGTGTGTGGGGCAAAACGATAGAAAACTGGAGTTAAAACGATAAAATCGAACCAAAAGCGGCCGAAGAACGGTGAAAAAACAAGCTCAGAGGCAAAATTGTGAAACAAGCCCATCGCCACAGCGATGAAGATACTGAGAAAGACCAAAAGCTACTGATGGACCACCGCCTAGGTGGTAAACCAACAGAAAGTTTTTCTAAAGCCACTGCCTAGGCGGTAAACCAACAGAAAGTTTTTTCAAAGCCATTGCTTTTTTTATCGCCGCAGCTGATCATTCTCAATTTTATACCAAATTTTCACCCTTAGTCTACACTTTTGATAAACTTTTTACTGAGTTTTAATTAATAATGATACAATGTATTATTTTTACAGGATTAAAGTCGAAAATAAAGAAATGTGCAAAAAATGGCGAAAACAATTCAGTACCCGCGATCCGATCCGCCTGCCCACTGGATCGTGCCCAAACCCAAAACCCATGCACTAGGTCAACAGACTAGACCAAACTTGGTCCCTAAATATGGCAGTGTATTCCGTTACACAAAAGATGGGCATTGATGGCTATTAAAGGCAAAAAAAATATTAAAGGAAAATAGGAGAAATTAAATGGAGACATTAATGATTACAATTACGGGTTTTAAAATGAAAAGGAATTCGGAAGCAGTGGTTAACTTTTTTGGCTTGGTTCATTTTTTTAGCTGGAGTTTTTTTATTCTTTATTTTTTATTTTTTATTTTTTTTGTTTCGACGGAACAATGGGTTGGGTGGACCTTTTTCCATTGCCATTTGTTGAATATTTTGGTAGAAGAACGGCCACCATGAACGGCTAAAGCATAAAACCGGGTTAGACTGTATTCGTTTTAAGATTTCCTATGTAGTTTTAATTTCTTGTTATATTTTATCTGTGTATAAGATTGTATAATTAGGATTTATGTTCTTACATTGTTTATGAAATCAATTATTGTTTTTATCATTTTATGAATGTTAGAAATAATTTATTGGTACTTTTGGGTTAGATCTAATACATGTGGTTTAGATCTAACCGTTATACAATCAGTTTTATTGGAATTGATACGGTTTAATAGGATGAGTTATGCTTAGGGATTGATTCATCGTAGATTAGGAATCGAATCCCGAAAATAATCCATACCGATTAAACGGTCGATTAATCAACGTATTTGATAAGATTAATTATACTTAGAGAATGGTTCACAGTATATTAGGAACCGAATCCCGAAGATAATTCATACCGATTAAATAGTCAAGCTTTCGTTGTAATTTTTCTTGTAATTGAATTACTTCACTATACACAGAATAAAAATATATAAAGAATTAGAACACATTAGGATAATTGAAAGTCGAATGCATGCCCTCAACACGGTCGTTTATCATTTTATATTTTAATTTAATTATTTTTCTATTTTTATTAATAAAATCTCAAAACCAATATTTTAATTTAATTATTTTTCTATTTTTATAAATAAAATCTCAAAACCAATTTTTATTGAATTCAACCGAAAAATAAGAAAGAATTAATAATTGCAATCCAATCCCTGTGGTTCGACATCCTTATTTAAGCACGCTACACTATAATATTTTACGCTTAAATTGAGTATTAAATTTGAGCGATCAACAGCGATCACCAACCGACCTATCCCACCGCCGCGGCGGTCAGCTCTGCACCAGAATAGATATTTTTTTAGGATATTTTGCTTATTTATACCCCTCTTTTTTCCTCTCATCTTCCTTCTTCCGGCTAGGGTTCCTATGATATTAGAGAGTGTTTTGGGGGAGCTCAAGCAAATCATAAGGGGAAGAACACAGAACAACGAAGGATAAGCGATCATGGAACGCTCTTAGCGACAAATCTTCGAATTATGGCTAGTTTCTCTCATTTCTCTCTTCATCTCTTATCTTAGGATTATTGTTTGATCATGTTTAGCTCGTTTTACATTGTATAAATGGTTAGGGCCATGAGCTAAATATGGATTGTAATAGGGATTAACATATTATTTATGAAAATGTAGTTTTGGTTGATTTTGTGTTTCGTTTATGATTGTTCCTTATAATTTTGATTGTGTTGCCGTGTTTTCTATGATTATATGCTAGTTTAGATATATTGAGAATACGGGGTTTGACACTCGGAAGAGGTAAACTCTGGATTCGGATTAGGGTTAACACAACACAACAATCTAACGACCTGCGAGAGCGTTAGAAAGTATGCAATCGATGACGTTGGGGCGAGACTCACGTGACCTAGAGTCGTTAAGACGTTGAGGGGGATTTCGGCGTTGACACGAAGTCATGTATTTCCCCGTCTTATACTCGGAAGAGGTGGTAAGGGAGTTTACGAACCGAGCTTGTCGAATACGCCGAACGCCGTTAATGTTAACTAAAACGAAATCAAACGCATTTAAGTAAATAAAGTTAATCCCTAGGCAATCTACTCCCCTAAACAATCATCAATATACTATTTATAATATAGTTAACTTAATTAGTATTTTAATTTAGTATTAGTATAAATTAAATTTCATTTTATCGCCTAGATAAAGTCGAATTATGACAATCGCGGTACTTGATAATAATCTCAACCAATCCCTGTGGATACGATATCCGACCAAAAGGTTTATTATACTAAAAATTGATCAGTACACTTGCAACGAAAGTGACAGCGTTTAAATTGCGGCCACCAGTTGGTATATGCACTATTAGGATCATTTAGAAGATTTGGGCCATAGAAAACTTTAGCAAGCTCACGAGAGAAGTTTGCTATTTTAGAAACAATGATGTTCCAATTTGTTACAATATCCTGAATGACTTCTTTGTGTCTATCTTTCTAAATCTCCATATTTGATAACATAATTCAACACTTAAAAGTGAATGTATTAAGTATTTAACAAATTAATTGCGTTTGTTAACAAAATAAAATAACTACGTAAAATATAAGTATGACTTAAAAATTATTCAAAATTTTAAGTGCTACGCGACTCACTTTTTTTTTTTTAGCACTTTTCATTTAAAATAATCAAACATATTTATTTACCACAACTAACATTCATCGTCGATACTATAAAATCTTACCCAAATTTTTTTATATAAAAACTATTATAGATACAAAAAGAATAATAATAAATTAATAAAAAGTGAGAGAGAAAATTGCAACTAAAGAAATTTAACAAAAAATAGTAAAAAAATATTTTAGAAACAATAATAACAATTTGTACAAATACAATTTTTTTTTAGCTAAAAGTAATAAAAAAAAATATTTATTTAATATATTTAACACTTTAATAAATTTAGTATTTAATATTTTAACACTTAAAATTTAACATTTATAAATTTCCTCATACGTCGTGAATCATGCTCTAAGGTGGCATCTAAATATGCAATTTAATAATAAAAAAAAGGGCAGTCAATGCATTTGTTTAAAAAAATGCATGTCCAAACAATATGTACAAAAATATTGAGGGAACTCAATCCTCCCAATCAATTTTTAAAAATTTACATGTTTATCCCTATACTTTTTATTTTATTTAAATATTTATTAAATCTAAAAATAAAATACCCTCCTCTCGATCAATTTTCTGATTTCAATCTATCACTCTGACATGTCATATATTATTAAATCTAATGTAATTCAACTAAGACTTTTGGTGGAACAATATAACGATTGGAATGAATTTTCATATACTCTAAAAAAAAAAAAAAAAAAAAAAAAAAAAAAAAAAAAAGAGGTAGTCAATGCATGTATATGCTAAAAATGAAAAAAAAAAAAAAATGAATCGCAACTCAAAATAAGATATCTATCAAATCTCGTTATTCCTATTAAATCAATACATTTTCACTACTTTATTTAAAAAAAATAAATCAATTACAATCTTTAATATTTCGTATACTCTTCCTCTAATTTATATAAATTTTAAGTGAAACCCCTAAAAAAATTTCATCATTTTAAAAAATGCTCTATATTTTCTGTTATATGTAGATCATGAATCAAAATTATAATTTAAAAGTATTCAAATTAAAAATATCTATTAATATATTTTTTCCTAGACTCAAATATTATGTGGGACATTGTGATATTTTGTCTTTTTGAGCTGAATATGTATTTGAGTTGGGTTTGCGTTAACGTTAATGCACATTTTTTGGGTCTCTTTCTGTGTTAACGTTAACACATTTCTTGTTGTCTAAACAAACATATGATAAAAAATCACGCAAAAACACTAACGTTCACGTCGTCGTCTCTAAAGAACACGGCTGGGTTTTCATTGGGATCTACAACGGTCTAGATGTGTCGGATTTTCTTCCATCCAATTTGTGCCCCATCGTTCATAAAGAACTCAAGGATTTGCTATGGGACGACACCCCCACCTCCTCTGTTTCAACCAATAATTCCAAATTGGAAATGAAAAAATCGTCAAAACCCATCGACGATGAACTCTCAACACCTAGAACCTGCGATTATTAAGAGAATCATCTCAGCGTAAGCATCGATTCAAACATCCAAACAAGAACAACAAAAAACCGAAAAAAAAGATACAAATGATCTGTTTGCGGAGGGTTTTGAGATAAATAGCCGAAAATCGCGAAAACCTAGATCTGGAAAACTCCAAATCTGATTTCAAATCTGGAAACTCAGATCTAAATGGAGAGATAGAGAAGATTTAGACTGTGAACAAGAAGGAGAGAAATCGGACTGTGAACAAGGAGATAGAGAGAGAAACCATGGGAGGGAAAAATGGAGACAACGAATGCTTGCAATGAACAACTGAAGACGACGAATCTTGCGGTGAACAACCTCTGAAGATAATGATACAACGACAGAGATGATCGGAAGGTATGACTCACGAATCGGAAGTCTCCGATTGTTGATGACTCTGACATGCTCAGGAACGGCGGCGATGGGACACTGGTGATCTTTGTCGGAAGGGAGAGACTCACCTAAGATTTTTAGAGAGAGAGACCCTTTCTCATGAAATTTGAAATTATTTGTGAGTGAACGGTATGAGGATTGTGGAGTGATCGGGGATAAAGAGAATGATGACATTAACGGTTAATGTGAATGAGAGAGAAATGAGTTTTGTTTTAGGAGAATGTGTCTTTTTACTACTCTCTTTTGTCTTTGGATGACCAAAAACTTAATTGATTATACCTCGGAGTTTGATCTCTACATGAACAGTTAAAATATATATATATATATATATATATATATATATATATATATATATATATATATATATATTTCTAAATAATCTCTTAAATAAGGACTAAATAATAAAAAGCTCTTTTAAAAATCATGTTTATCTATATACTTTTATTTTATTTAAATATTTAGTAAATCTTAAAAAATAGTCACCTGTCGACCAATTTTATTTTTTGAATCCGAACAAAGAAAGATGTGTTATATATGACTAAAAGTTTGACGGCTGGAATAGAATTTTAATTAGTGTCCGTCCATATATCTCATGAGAATAAAAATATTTAACTTCATTCATAATATCATGAAGGTTCTTCCGGGGCGACATGTACTCTCGACTCGACATCTAAAGTTATTGGAGAGAATAAAGCAAATGCTCAAATCAACGATGTAGAAACTTTGTCAAATTCACGTTGAGTTGATTGCATTATGGAACACGCCCGCGGCGCATTTTAACGTAATAAACCAAAGTGGAAGAAGACAGAAGAAGTGACACCACCCGTACACTCCCCTTCTCCCGGTTCTGGATTTCATTTTCACAAATATCTAACATTTAATCTAAGTGCATTTGATTGAGTAAAAAAATAGATATTTAATTAAATGAAAAATAGAAAGAAAAAAAAATTAGAATAACAAAATTATAATTTTTGAGATAATTTTTTTTCTCCCACAAAATTGGGAGAAAAATGAAGAAAAGTAAATGACAATAAGTAAATTATAATTATACTATTGATAATATGATTTTTAATTTATTTTTTTAATATATAAAAATAAAATAGTAAATTATATTAAAGTCAATTATTTTCTCTTTTTTTATTTTTTTTCTTAATCAAACAACACTAAAATAAATAAATAAAAAATCCTTTATTCTTTATGTCCCTGATTACATCCTCCATCATTAGACAAGAATTCAAAAATAAAGAGATAAACAAAGAATATAACTATTATGCAGGCAAAGAATTTGAGAATTTTCTCATTCACAAATTTTATTCATAAAAATATTTGGTCCTTAGTTAGATTTTTCATATTTTATTCATAAAAATATTTTTATGGCATAATATTTTTTATTTTCTATTTTGTTTTTTATTTTTTGTATGGTATTTATTAAAAAAATCAAAAGTAGAAAACCAAGAAATAAAATAGTAGGATAAAAAAAAGGTTTCAAACATATAAACAAAAAAGTAGGAATTCAAAAACAAACAAAAAGTAGGTTTTCAAAAACAAACAAAAATAATAAATTTAGATTTGATTTTTTTTTTTGAAAAAGTGAGATTAACGATCATATCAATATTGGGCAAAGAATGGACGTACTTCGGACAAAATTTTCATATATCTTATCTCCAAAATCACTGCAGATCGTCCCAATTTCCTCAACCACTAGGACATAGAAGTCGAGCCAAAATCTCATTCCTAGTATCAATATTTCCAAAACTCGTATGCTATTTTCTTGCTGAAATTTTTTGATTTGGTGCCGCCGGTAATGGACTAGAAAAATATTTGTAAATTTAAAGTGTTTCTTTCTATTTTGTTTTCATTTTTAATTTTGTAATTTATTTTATTTTTCAATAAACACCATACAGAAAAACTAAAGAAAGAAATAAAAATAAAAATAAAGATAAAATAAATGACATAAATAATACGGCAGAAAAACTTCAAAAAAAAAAAACAAGATAGAGAGAGGAGTAAAAACTAGAAAACAAAAAAAAAAACGAAAAATTATGTTGCAAAGCATATGCGATGTCTCAATTATTATTCATAATCCGAATTTAAACCTTTTTTTTTTTTTTTTTAAATTTAGTCAAAGTAAAGTCATCAAACCAAAGTATTATAACAATGAAGTCGTTGGGTATTTAAAATTAAATTATAAAATTTTGATTAATTTAATATTAATGTGAAGAAGGTGGGTTTTACTTTTAGAAGAAAAAAAAAGGAAGACCTTGGTGTTCATAACTCCACTGGACCACTGCCCATGTGAAAACTGAATCGACTTTAATCAAGTTTGAGTAGCTCCAGGTCGGCAATTAATACGGTTCACGAACAGGTTATTCCCGCAAACCAAACATGCTTTTACTTCAGCATTTGGTAAACTACACTTTACACCCTCAAACTTCTTCTACAGTTTACTTTTGGTAATAATATCGATCATACAGTGAATATCTTCCTGACTTTCTTCATAGTCCGACGACAAATGGGGCAAGTCCCGGTCTCGTCGATAACTCTGCACTCATAAACTCAAGCTATTAACAAAAGTTTCCAAACAAAATAAGAACGGGTTTGTTTAGGTGGTGGCGTTTCGTTTGGTTAGTGTTTCTGCTTTTCTGTTTCTACAACCAATAAATCGGGATGAGAAATTTGTTTTTATTCAAGACTATTTCGGAAATAGAACATGTTTAGTAACGACCATTGTCCTAAAATTATTTCTTTTTAATTTATGAAAACAGAAACAAAAAATATATTTAGTTGCAATATTTGTTCTTTTTATATATGTGGCTAGCACGGTGGTTGTGGTCGACGGGATGGTAGTAGGAATAGTTTTGTGAGAGCGAATAAGAATATATTTTTTTATTAGATCCTATATCAAATTCAAAAATTACTCTCAAATTACTTCCAAAATTTTGGAAAAAAAACGTGTTTACCATACGCATTTATGTATAATAATTCTAAAATTTTAGGAGTAGGAACAGAAATCAAGGAACTAAAACAGTAACCAAACGAGGCAGTGTTTCTGTTTCCAGAAAAACTGAAAATGAAAGAAAAAATCAGTTTTGTGTTAATATTCTCAAATTTTAGGAACAAATTTCTAGGAATAATTTAGGATTGTTCCAGATTTCTATTTTTGGGAACATAAACACTAAACAAACAAATGTCACCTTTGATTCTGAAACTGCAACAAAAACATGAGAACATCTGACAAATTGTTGCTCTAAGAAGAAAAATTCTAGATCATAAAGCTTAGGCACCATTTGGTAAACACTGTTCTTAACTGTTTTTCATAACTTTAAAAAACAAAAAGTTAAATCTGTCAAACAATCAATAAGTATTCTCAACAGTGTAAGAAGAATGGATCGACTGTATGAGATAATATAGATAGAGAGGTCCTACTCAATCAATCTATAAAGATAGATAGCGAAGTCCTAGTTGATCAATTTATAAATTAAAAAATATTTTTTTCATTATTAAAAGAGGTACTTTAAATCATATTTTTCACCTTTTGAATTTTTGAAAGTAATTTTAAGTGCAAAATAAATAGTTCTTTTAAAATTAGGGTTTTTATTATATATTTTTGTTTTTTTTTTAATATTTTTCACAATTTTATGTCCTATTTTTAGATTTCGTTAAATCCCAAATCACTTTGCATTACCTGATCCTGAGCTATATATGTCTAAAGACAATCCTCCTCTTTAAAGATGTCTTTTGAGAGTGAGTTAGGCCCATTGGATTTCTACATATTTATGTATTGTTTGTCCTAATTGATATCAACAAGTTGATATTTTACTTGCAGGACAACTAGATGGATTTCACCAAGTATTGAAAGGATAATTGGATAGATTCAACAACTAGATATTAACTAAAGAAAGAAAAAATTATTCAAAGGATTAAAAAATTATTGAGAAAAAAATAGGGATGGAAAATGATAAGTGAATTACTTCAACTATAATATAATAATTTGCCCTTTTTTTTTTTGTTTAAAAGATACTTAAAAATAATAGTGTTACCAAACAGTGCCTTATTTTTCCAGATAAACTTTAGCCTATGCCCTAGTGGAAGTAACTATGAGCATGTTTGGTTGAGTTTTCAAAAACAATTTTCGAAAGTATTGGAAACAATTTTCAAAAATTAAGAAATGTTGTTTCGTTTAAATCTTAAAAAGTTAGGGGAAAAAAAAAAAGAATATATATGAGCCTATGCTCTAGTGGATGTAAATATGAGCCTGTTTGGTTGAGTTTTCAAAAATAATTTTCAAAAATTAAGAAAAATTGTTTCGTTTAAATTTAAAAAAGTTATGAACAAAAAAGAATATATATCAATAATGTGTTAAAATTTTGAAAAACAAAAATGATGTGATTAATTGAAAAGAATATATATCAATAATGTGTTAAAATTTTGAAAAACAAAATGATGTGATTAATTGAAATACAAGAAAGATAATGACGATGTCTGTTGGGTGAATCCATTGTAAAGAAATAAAAAAGAAAAGATATAAATAAAAAAATCTATAAAAGTTAAATTTATAAAATAATAAAAATAAAATATTCAAAGTAAGTGACGTTTGTCATTTGGTAAAAATATTGTTTTGAGTTATGTTGTTAAAAGAAAAATAGTAGTATTTTGAGTTTTTGATAAGTGAAAACATATTGCAATACTCAACCAAACAAGGCCTGTAAATTTCATCATACTACTACAATTTATAGTTTGGTTTATCCTATATCAAATGCGGAAGGGGTTGTTGGTTAAGTTATAAATGTAAGAGAAAACCTCACCTCATGAGCTAACTTTTGGGGTTGAGAGAGACCCAATACCACCCTACACTGGTATTAGAGCTCAGATTACAATAACTCTAGTCCAATTACCACAAAGGGAGATACTGGTAGAAGGTTAGCCGATCAAAGATCTGATGTGTGAGGGGGAGATTTTAGGGTTTATTCCACATCATGTAAAGGGACTGGTGATCAGATTATAAGTATGAGGAACAACCTCACATCATGAGCTAGCCTTTGGGTTGAGAGCAGCCCAAGATCACCCCTATCTAAATTTGATGGAAGGGGCAGCAAACAAAGTAGTAAACTAACCTTGTTCCGCAAGCAAAGCAGGCGGCGCAGTGCCCACACGGGAGGAAAAAGCAATCCCTTAAAGCATCAAAGCATATCACACATAGTTGGCGTTGATTGCTACTGATTTCACCCTCTTTCACTTTTTCATCAACTTCCTCATCGTCTTGTGAAACTGAATCATAAGACGAACCCCAGCTCGAGAGATCGTCGTCTTTTGGCACAAGCAAAGGAGTTCTTCTTCCAGACCTTGTGGCTTCCGATTCAAGTTCTGTTCTGTCTCCTCTGAGAATCCATAGCATGTTGTAGATTTTGAAGATCAGTACGATTAGAACGGTTATTGCAGCTGCAAGGGAGAAGAAAAATGGTCAAATTTTAAAAGATGGAGTATTTATCATGATCCCTAGAAGGAGATGAAGGAGAATAAGAATGACCTGATCCAACAAAATATGCCATCCATCGAGGACCATAAGTCAGTTTGATATACCAGTCTTTGTTCGCCATGCCCTGGAAAAACTGAAATCATTACAAACTCGTACATGGTTTGAGATTAGAAAAAAACGAAAAGAAAAGAAAATGGACCCTGAGAACAAGTGGGTAGGGATGGCAACGGTTCGATTTTGGGTCGGTTTCACAAGGAACCAAAACCAAAATAGTTAGACATACATCAAACGCAAAACGAAAACGAAAACAAAAACCAATTTTTTTTAGAAAACGGTTTTAAAACCAAACCGTTTTAATTTTGTGTAAAACCAAAACCGAAACCGTTAAGGTTTTTTAATTTTATATAAAACCAAAATTAAAACCGAAACCGCGAACCGTTGTTTTTTTAGATAAAAATAAAAGCACAACTAAAATACTAGAAGAAATTATGAAAACCCTAAAGTAACTCAATTGACACTATAACATATACAGACACTAGAGGTCAAAATATAAATAAATAAAAAAGTGAGAGTAATATATATAATAAAAATATATCTAAAATACTGGTTACGTAGTTCGATTATGCGGTCTGGTTTCGTGGTTACTATCCCAAAACCAAAGGCAAAACCGTAACCAAAACAATTTAATTGGGTTCAAAACCAAACCGTTCGGTTCGGTTACCCGTCAGTTTGGGTTAAATTTCCATACCTCCACGTGTGTACCACTTGTTAATACTTTTTAAACTACTCTTTTGCTGGTCAAAGAGAGAGAGAGAGAGAGAAATCATTTCTTTTAGACTTTAACAGTACCTTAGAAAATAAAATTAAAAAAACAATGATTTTAAGTACTCTTTCAAAGGTAAAGAAATGTTGCTTTTGTTTTTCCGTAGGTCGGAAACTCTACACTAAAATTTTCCCACCTATCTGCGGTGAACTCTTTCGGATTAATAGATCTTTTATGAGGATGACACCAAGATATCATCTCTACCATAAATCACACTTCTGATTTTTTACTTTTACATTTTAAGCAAAACTTCTATTTTGTAAAATTCACTTTTTTTTACTTTAAAAAGTACTTACTAAAAAACGTTACCAAACAGTGCCTTAGCCTTTGTTTTTTTCTTTGGATTAAAACAACACATCGGTAGTGTTTGGTTGCATGAAATTGGAACTTCAAAAGCAGTAATGAATGCATGCAAAAATCCAAATATTCAAGTGTTCATTTCTAATTCCATTTACAAGGTTTAAATTTCGCATGAGATTAATGAAGATAGATGTAAGATCAGTAAAAGTGGTTACTTAAAAGTAGATGGTAAAGTCTCCTACTACCTGATCTAGACCTGGAGTAGTTAGAACAGCAGAATTGGCTCTTAGAAGAAACAGCTGCAAACTGCACGAATGGTGACTTAAGGTGCACTTATAATATGCCTGGGTGGTATCATAAACCAGAGCTTTTATTGTGAAGTTTAGTTGAACCTATACCAATAAAAAGTGTTCAAGATAAGATATAACCACCCATATATAGTATTATGAAAAACATAATCTAACTATATTACTATATAGTATATACTATGCTAATTTTTGCGTTTATCTCACATCGAATGTGGAAGGAGCTAACTTTTGGGGTTCAAGAGAGACCCAAGACCACCCTATATTAGTATCAGAGCTCAGATTACAGCGACTCTAACCCATTAGCCACAAAATGAGAGACTAGTCGAGGGTTAACCGACCAAAGGCCCGACGTGTGAGGGGGAGATCGATGGGTTTATTTCACATCCGATGTGGAAGGGGTTGATGGTCAAATCATAAGTGTGAGGTAAAGCCTCACCTCATGAGCTAATTTTTGGTGGTGAGAGGGGCTCAAAACCACTCCACACTGGTATCAGAACCCAGGTTACAACAACACTGACCCAATAGCTAAAAAGGGAGAAACTGGTTGAGGGTAAGTCGATCAAAGGCCTGATGTGTGAGGAGGAGATTGTTGGATATATCCCACATCGGATGTGGAAAGGTCTGATGGTCAGGTTATAAGTGTGAGGAAAAACCTAACCTCATGAGCTAGTTTTTAGGATGAGAGAGGCCCAAGGCCACCCCTACATTTTGGAATCATTGAAAGAGAGAGTCTAGATTAAAAGTGATTACCTCGGCTTCGTCAGAGTTCAAGTTACCCAGTGCGATATAATATGTTTTAGACAATGAAATTTCCTGTTCAACCATACCATTTCCTGTAGAGTATAGACATAAACTTCTTACAATTTAATCCATAATGAACATGTCGTGAAAATGAAAAGAAAGGAATTCCCCTCATTACCATGAATAATATTCCAAGACAGAGTAGTATTAGGATATGAGGGGTCGTCAATCCACTCAATAAGGCTTTCTCTACCTGTATTCATTTTTGAAAAGCTGTAAGAACCAAGTCACTTATCACTCTTTGAAGTACATTTATCGTTCAAATGACTAACAATGAACTTATTCCCATAAAAAAATCTAATGCAATTCTAAGAAACAGAACAAATTCTGAAAAGTTTAATTATATTTTAAAGATTACAAAGAAATTGTCAGACAAATTCCAGGAAACTAAAGGACAAGTTCATAAAATATGTTCTGTGATATGACAAACATTTTTTATAAGTTCATAGCCTGACAGGGTTTTTTGATTGTTAAGGCCCCGTTTGGTTATGGTTTCTGTTCCTTGATTTCTGCTCCCACTCCCAAAATTTTGGGAGTAATTCTTAAATTCCTTAAGAATCTAAGAAACAAAAAATGTTGATTCTTATTCACTCACACAAAACCATTCCCACCACCACCCCAACGGCCACCAAAAAAAAAGAACAAATGTTGCAAGCAAACGTGTTTCTGGTTTCTATTCTCATAAATTAAAAGAAACAATTTCAAGACAATAGTTGTTATCAAATACATTTCTATTCCCGGAATACTTTAGAACAGAAACACAATTCCCATCTCAATTTATTGGAAGTGGAAACAAAAAAGCAGAAACACGAACCATACGCCACCTAAGTTACCTTGAGCAATCACAAGTGACAAAGGAGCAGAACTTGGAGATTTGACACTGTAATAAATATCCACTGTAGACCCTTCATTCAGAAAGAATTTCCACTCCTGTACTACGAAAATCACAAGATTCCATTTCCACTCAGTAATCAGTAAACTCTAAAATTAACAAGTTGTCCACATCCCATGGCGTGGAGATAATGGTCAATGTAGAAACAAGGAAGAGGAGTGTTTCTTCTATTTATTTTCTTTTTTTAAATAAAATAAAATGTAGAATTTAAGAATATCTTGCCTTGTGATAGCCAGACTTTACGAAGGCAGTGTGTGTCTCCGACCAAGTGGTTTCTACATCCAAAGGAGGAAGTTCATAGAAACCGTACAGCATTGGCCCATGGATTGAGTCGTCTAGTTCTTGCGCCTGTCGATTTATAGAAAAACCAAGGATTACAGCATTGTAATAGCAGTAGCAATTGCAATGGATAAAGATCGAACATGAGCACATAACCTTAATTGACTGCACGAAGAACGGATTTGCTTGTATAAGGCGCGAGCAATTTGGGCCCAACTGTAGTGACACAGCCCCATAGAATCCAAATATGACAGTCATTGATGCTGCAGGTGAGAAAGATGACTCCAAGCAATGAGCAAATGAAACATCATATAGGTTGCCAAAAAAGAGGAAGAACTAACGCTGAACTAGCCAAATACTATCATTTTATGGAATTCTCAATTTGCAGTTGTTGGGTTTAGGGTTTATCCACCTCGGATGTGAAAGGAGCTTGTGGTCAGATTATAACTGTGAGGGAAAATCTCCCTTTATGAGCTGGTTTGAGGTTGAGAGATGCCAAGACCACTTTATATTGGTATCAGAACCTTAAAACTCTGGTTAGCCGACCTAAAGCCTGAGTGAGGTGTAGATGCGGTGGCCAGGTTATAAGAGTGAGGGAAAGCTTTTGGGGTTGAGAGAGGAAGACCACTCCACAGCATGTGAACCATGATAACAAATTCTAGAGAAACGCAAAAGAAAGTGCAATTACAGAAAATTGTCACAGTAATCAAGCTCAACATGTTCACTTGGCAATCAATCAAACAGGTGAAGAGATATAACTAACTAAAATTTAGAAAAAAGATAAGAAGAAGCACGGACTGAAGGACCAAAAGGTGACGAGCACAATGAGGCAAGAGCACCAATCCTCTCTTGCTCCCGTAGACACAACGCCGGACACCAACGAACGTAGCCGATCAGTAACGCCGGGCGGCTGGTGCTCCTGGTACTGATGTTGATCGTCTCGGTGCTCGTGCTCATTCTCATTCCCATTTTGCAACTGATTATGCTCCCCTTCCCCGTCCAATCGAGAAGACGGCGGTAAATCCTCGATTGAACTCGAAGACGCATGCGCCGACGCATTTCTGCTGTGACTGATTTCCTCGTCCATCCTAAAACTGGAGCAAGAACTGAAAAATGTAGAATCTAATTGATTGTTGGATACGCAAACGGAGAAAAAAGGAAAACGAAGAAGTTCGAATGTGTTGATTAATGCCGTTGGAAGAAAAAACAATAAGCATAATTCTAGAATATCAAGGGCTGACCTCCATGGATACGGTATGAGTCGGCCATTGAATTGAATGAGATGCGAAAGAATTTATCGGCGGTGTAATTGCTGCTTCCGATGCCGCTGATTTTGTTTGTTCGCTTCCACGGCTCCACCTAGCAGTCTCTGCTAGCTTCTTCTTCACACCCCGCGGACTGACAGTTGGATCATGCATGGAGACTCCATTAATAAACAGTTAACAGATTTTTAGTGGGCTTTTTAAAGGCTTTGCATAAATCAGTTTTGGGCTTATTAGCCCATGAGTGGATTCTTGAAACCCAAATAAAGCCACAAAATTCCAAATAGGAAAGACAATTAGATCAAACTCAATGTTCTGATTTTGAAATCGAGTAAATATATTTCATAAATAGTTTTTGTTGTAATTTTAAACTAATTTAGCCTGCACAATGTACGGGTTTAGACAAAAATAAAAAATAAATAATATTAGGTTTGTTCATAATACGAAATAGTTGTTTACTAATTGAATGTTAAATTAATAGGAATTGTATTTTCTTCTTCATGATGTTCACATTTAATATTCTAAATAAAATTAATTGAATACCCAAAATTTTAATAGTAAGACCCGTTTCAAAAAAACATATATAACAGAAGTTAGAAACTATAAAATATAAATAAACAAAATAAAAATTACAAAATTATAGAATGACAAAATTGGTTTCTGACATTGGAGCAAAAAAATGACAAAAATATCTAACATATTGCTTGTTTTTTAAGTTTTGTAAAATTACTGAGTTAGTAAACTGTATGGGCATAAATCTTTTTTTCTTTTTTTTTTTTGGTATACAAACTTCAAATTTTAGTCAACGTATTCTAAGTTGATATAATAATTTTTTTATGAATCCAAAATTATTATACTACTTTAAAATAACTGCAATTTTCATATAAAAAATTACATAATTTTTGTGGCGTACAATAACTTTTAACTTTTGAGATAATTATTAATTTTTTATTAAAAAACAACTGCAAAAAGTGAATTAAATAAATAGTTAATAGTAAAATGTATTTAAAAAAAAATCATTTTTAATTTATGAAATGCTTATCATGGAACCCATTTTTTTTTTTTAATTATGAGAAAAAATACATTTATTTAAGATAAGATTAATGCTAAAATAGATTATTGGGGAAAAAATATCTTTGAGAGACCATTATTTTTAGTCTACATGATTCTTTTCCTATTTTGAATGAAAATTAATATAGTTTTTTTTTTTAAATTCAATATTATAATTTTTTTTGGGTAAAAAATGAACGAAAATTTGAATTGATAATAATAACGAAAAAAAATAGAATTATTAATTAAAAAATAATTTTATTTGAATAAAAATTAATTTAATTTTTAAAAAAATATTCAATAGTATGAATATATTAAAAAAAAAGAATGATAAATTTTGAATTGATAATAAAAAACAAAACAAAAATAAATAAATAAATATAATTATTAATTAAAAAAATTATTTTATTATGCAAATATAGAATTAAAATTGGAAGCAATTTTCCATTCATATAATGTTATTGGAAATATGAAGAGAATATCTTGACCATTAATTATAAGAGTAAAGAGATTAGAGAAATTAATCATACTTCATTCGAGATGTTTGTCTTCTATTTTTAAATATTATAATAAGATTTGAAATTAGCAACCGAAGTGATTTTGATTTTAATTTTGGGATAGTAACCGCAAAATCAAACCACATAATCGAATTGTGTAACAAATAATTTAAATATATTTTTGTTGGTGTTGAGAATTGGTGTACATTAACAAAATGGTCCAATAAGATTCCGCGTAGGAGCAGGTGCTAAGTTGGAGTGATGATGTGGAGTCTTGAGCCTTGGAGAATTGGAGATCCGAAAATGATTAAGTGTTCTTCACGTGTCTTGTTGAGATCCTGAGAGTCGACTAGAAAGAAGGCACTTGCACAAAGACCCGCCGAATGTGTGCCCGATGAAGTCCCTCCGATATGAGAGTAAGAGTTTGGGGAGAAAAGTCTACGCAATTGTTTCACTTAGATAAATGAGCATTACCTTATGGCATTGAATGCCTCTTGATATTTATAGGAGTTGCAGAGCGATCAGTGTCACTATTTGGAGTGGTGAGTGCGGTTAATTAGTCGAAAACCATGCGCTTAGCCTTTGATGGAGTATTTAATGAGATAGTCCATGAGCTTAGGCTTTGTGGCCCATTGTTAAGCCCCAAAGGTTTGATCCAATCCACTTGAGGAAACTTATTCTTCTTGAGGAAAAAAATGGTTAAGTTTTCGGGGATTGTCGTCCAAAGACTAGGAGAGAAGAGAGAGGATACGCACGTTTCTGGGGTCCAGGTGTTGACGAAGTGACCCCCAAAAATACTACTATCAATTTTAATTATATCAACCCTATTTTTTATATATTTATAATTTAACCTCTAAAATATATATATACTAGCGTATAACCCGTGCCTTTAGGCACGGGTGTAAAAAATATTTAATAATGCGTATTACAAATGCAACAAAAATTTCTAAATACTTAATCCGTGACTCATCAAAAAATTGGGAACAAAATATAGAAATACTTATTGCTCTCGATTTACCTTCTTGCATTTTCTGGTGATGATCCCACTCCGATCAAACATCCTGCGTTCAAGTCAACCGATCCAATTACACAACCATTTGATGAAAAATAATACCAAACAATCCTTCAATATACCAATAACCTAACTAAAAACCAAATAGAAACAAAAACATACACACTAATCATTTCATACCCATTTGCATGATGTAAATAAAATATTTAACATTAATTCAAACAGTTCACAGACTGAATATGAAATCAGTAGAAATCATAATACTTTTCAATTTCTAGTCTTAATTTCTTTGGTAAAGAAACACTAAACAATCGTCATCTCTATATCGATATCTCCTTTTTTTTGGGGACAAAAACACTGTTCTCATATTCCTGTTTTCATTTCAAAAACCTAGGAACAATCATGGGTTCTTGAAGTTTCTTGAGAACAAAAATAGATATTTTGAGAATAGATAGATATTTCGAGAAATCCAACATCCTACATTATCAAAATCTAAATTTTTATGGACATAATTGAAATCCAAATTTTAATCCATAACTTAAACAAAATTGAAATCTTAAATCTAAAACTTAAAACAAATTAAATTCAAAAATAGAATTCATACACGGATAAAGGAAGCGCGACTTTATTAGGGTACGACTGTCCATGATTGCATCAATGGTGGTGGTTTCACTACTAATGTCATGGTGCTGGTGGGCTGGCATCGCGTGATGGCTGGTGTGATTCGGATGTGGTTTGCGAAGGGAGATAAAGAGGGAGTAAAAGATACAATGAATTGGAAGATAAAGATGTTTGTGAAAAAAGAATGAGAAGATTTATCTTCTTGCATTTTCTAGTGATGATCCCATTCCGATCAAACTCCCCTGCGTTCAAATCAACCGATCTAATTACACAACCATTTGATGAAAAATAATACCAAACAATCCTTCAATATACCAATAACCTAATTAAAAACCAAATAGAAACAAAAACATACACACTAATCATTTCATACCCATTCGCATGATGATATACACACTGTGGTTTGCGAAGGGAGATAATGAGGGAGTAAAAGATACAATGAATTGGAAGATAAAGACGTTTGCGAAAAAAGAATGAGAGGATTTACCTTTTTGCATTTTCTGGTGATGATCCCACTCCGATCAAACTCCCCTGCGTTCAAATCAACCGATCTAATTACACAACCATTTGATGAAAAATAATACCAAACAATACTTCAATATACCAATAACCTAACTAAAAACCAAACAGAAACAAAAACATACACACTAATCATTTCATACCCATTCGCATGATGATATACATACAGTAGAGTGAGTCAGGTTACAAAATATGGATTTGAGGGTTAAAAATTAAATCTGAGAGTGTTTCGAAATATGGGTGGTGGTGAGACATGCAATTCTGATGAGTAAGAGCGAGAGAGATGCGAATTTGAGAACTGAAAGAAAAGTGTACCTGTAAGCTATAATTAATGGATGAAGAGGGCAAGACCAAGAGAGAGAGACCAACCTTAATTACCTTCGACGACTGCTGACCAAGAAAGAGACCAACCATAATTTATGTTCCCACCGACAATATTGCTCACCGAATCAAAATTATAACATTATTCCTCACGCAAATCTGAAAATTTGGGAATTAGAATTTTCAGATCAAATCTGAAAATTTCTCCCAAAAGATGCCGCAGGAATTGAACACGGGCATGATGCCACAATTCCAACAGAACAACACAATTCAAACTCATATCATATCAATCCAACTATAAATTGCAAAAATTGTGGTTGAGATCAACACACATATGACAAAGTACACTACTAATCATCAAATTGATTATCAGACGCAAACATAATTTAAAAATGAACAGAACAGGAACAGGAGCAGAACAGAAACAGAAACAGGAACATAATAGAAACATAACAGGAACAGGAACAGGAACAGGAACAAAACAGAAACAGGAACGCAAACAGAACCGGAATCAAATCCCTAACTGGAAAACTTAGGGATTTGATTTGTAAATGCTGAAAACTTACTAAGACCCCCCAACATTTTATATTTTCCAGTCAAAAACCCCTACAAATCAAAGCGAAGGTAATCAGTTGTTGGGTGTATAAATTCAGCATAAAAATTTAACCATCCATAACTAACTATTTTTTTTTCTCGTTTAAACTCATTTATAAATTTTGGGTGTATAAAGACAGTTTTATTTTTTTTCTGTTCCGAGAGTTTTGTTTTTGCTTTTTTTGGAAGAAGAAAAAACAGAAATCCAAAAACGATTACATTCAAAACCCATTTTTTTTTTGGTTTCCGTATAACCTTTTCTGTTCCCAAAAGAAATTAAGAAAACAAAAATCTGTGACAAAAAACACTAAACGAACGTGACCATGAAACAACTACCAAAAATGGAATTCACAGCTGTTTAGTGGCGTTTATTTAGTGTTTCTCTTCCCAAATTTCAACTTTTGTTCCCCAAAAAACATGAAACAGAAACAGAAACAGATTAATGCGATCATAATAAAAACCCATTTCTTTCCCTGTTTCCATTGTCGGGGAAAAAAAATCTGATAACAAAAAACACTAAGCAAACGTGATCTTACAGCTACGAAATTTGGGAAATTCACATTCAAGTTAACATCAAGCAAATGTGATTGGAAACAAAAGAAAGTGGGTTCATTATCATCTTACCTATTATTGAAATCAGAGAACATGTTTCAAAGATGCTCACCTCAATTTTCTTCGGAGAAGGACGGACAAATATCAAATACCTGAAAATTACATCAAAATCCGTCAATAGTCCACAATATTATTTATAATGAATCATTATAAATTCAAATAAAACAAAACATAAAGGCTTAAATACCATAAAAGCTTAAAAATTATGTGGTTGTAATAAAAGATTAAAACAGAGAAATAAATCAAATATAAAAATAGTATCATATGAATGCAAAACCAAACTACTTTCAGCAAAATTAACCAAATGTTCTAGTACAAACTAATCGAATTGTTTTACTGAACATGTAAAATGCGTGATCTTAAAATGTCGTAATTTTGCATGTTCTATTTGGATCATGAGCATTCTAAAAAAGAAAAAGAAAATTGCAATTTAAAATTGTAAAGAAACTCAATTTTGTGTTTGTGAAAAGTTAGCTTTAACTTCTTTGATATTATAGATTGACACAAAATCAAAAAACAAAAATCAAAAAAACAAAAATAAAAAAATAATACTGCACATAAAATAAGCAATCCCAAACTGTAAGAATTATAAAATAAAAAAGTAACTAAATCGATAGCAAGGAAGAAATCTTCAAAATGCACCAAAAATCTATAGATTTCGCATCTACAATAGATTTAATTCTTAACTACTACACAAAAAGAAATATAAAGACGGACAATGAGAACCTATTGATTTAAACAAACCTTGAGGTCGTTGCGAGAGTGAAAGAGCAAGAGCAAAACATCATTGGCGTCTGGAGCTCAACAACATCATCAGCTTCATCTCTTGAAACATAGGGGGAAGCCCAACAACATCATTAGCTTCACTTTCTATTTCAAAAGCAGTGAGTGGACTTACCTGGAAAGAAGTCAATGCGTTAATAAGTAGCACGTTGAAAAAACTGTAAAAAAACTTTTGAAATAGAAAATGAACTGAGGAATTACTACAGGAGATAAATTAATACTCCCTATAGTTCAACAAACACTTGTTATCTCCTGCATTTAATACCACCCTGCAGTGGAATTACTTGGAAAGAAGTCAATACTCCCTATTAGTTCTGATGAGCAAGACGTGTCATTGGTTATCTAATTTTCAGATACATATATACAGAGAGGAGAGTACCTATGAAGCTTTGGGCGGCTGACGACATCCAAATGCGACCATCGGCGAACTTCACCGTCCTCGCCGAACACCGACGACCACCTGTGCACCGTCGTCATTAATTTACAGTGTCAAACAGAGACAATCAAACCCAAAATCCAAAGAGAGAGGGAGAAATTACAGTGTCTAGATATGGGAACAGAAACAGAGATATGGGAACAAAAAAAATATCTTCATGTTCGACTCCTAGATTTTCAGAAACTGGGAACATATGCGAATTCTTCCCAGATTTCTGTTTCAGTTCCAAGTGTTTTGGGAACATAAACAGTAATCTGGGAACAAAAACACTAAACAAATGCCACCTTCAGTACCATGATCAGTCAATAACAATGCATCCTATTTGCAGGGATTAGTGGTCTCTGGGGTGATAATATTAGTTTCAATTCTAGCATACTTTGTTCTAGAGAAACTATAAATTGGCAGGTAAAAAATACACAATATTATAAGCAAAAAGGAAGCAAAAGGCGCGTTTTTGTTCAGCGCTTTTGTTCCTGAAATCTGGGAACAGAAACAGAATTTTTGGGAACCAAAAATATTTTTAGGTTGTTCTAAATGTTTTCTAGAACAGAAGCAGAAACAGAAACACTAAACAAACCAAAGCGTCCCATTATCAAACAGATGAAATTCCTGTTCCAAGTTTTCTGAGAACTGAAACACTAAACAAACGCCATCTAAATGAACATTAAACAAACGTCATCAAAGAGAAATGGATTTCACCATGAAAAGGAGTCTAATAATTAGGAAACGACATTGCTTCAGCTCTAGGGGTCGCCGCCCAAGCATCAATTGGAGAATCTGAAATTGAAAAAGAAAAATCGCAAGAAAAAAAAAAACAGTCGAAGAAAACCTAAATAGAGAACAGAGAATCAAATGAGATGAACAAAATTTAATTCAGAAAAAACCAAATCAAAATTGAAAGAAACATACTCAACAGATCAGCGAAGAGAGAAGAAGAAAGAAAACCTGGATTCAAACCACCGTTGTGTTTTGGAGGTGATGATGCCGTCAAACCTTGAAGATGGAAAGAGTAGCGACAGGTGGTGAGGAATCGAAGCTACCTGGCCGGCGGCGAGTTCGATTGACGGGTGGAGAAGAGAGCATTGGTGATGGCGACGACGGCGGTGGTGATCGATCGAAGGTTGAGCGAAAAGGACCGATCGATCGATTTCGGTTGGGAGCGTTGAGGATCTAGCGATGGCGATGACGATGGTGAGGGCTAGAGAGACGGCGAGGGCACCACAGTGCTCTAGAGAGAAGCGACGGCGTCGGAGTGTGAGTGAGAGAGAGGATTGATAGAGAGAAGCGAAAACATGACAGTGAGAGAGAGAATGAGAGGGCACCGGTATCAGTTCCAAAAAAAGGAATCAAATAACCTTGTTTGATCTGGACCGTCGGATGTTAGATCAAGGGCCTTAAATGTTTCCCGCCCAAGAAAATACTGTAGCTACAGTAAGGCGTTTTCAAACTGAAATGATTTTTGATCTAACAGCTACGAATATCTAGAGACATCGGACGGCTGTGAATGTAAATGAGCTGATTTATTATATAGATATATATATAATTTAATATCTCTTACGCGTGTGTGCATATATATATATATATATGTATTGTGATAATTAATAATTTTTTAGTTTGATTTTAGTTTTTGGGATTATTTTTTTTTGTTTTAGTTATATTTTCGTATGAAATCCAACCATTCACATCCCTAATTCCAACCAATAGCATCGATCCAAAACACGTCATCATATCACGTGTCAATCTCTGATTGGCTTCCTGTCATTCGCTCTTTCTTTCGATATAAAAATTCCGATCGGCTTCCTTGGAGTCATCGAGGGAGGGCGAGAGAGAGTGATCTTGCATTGAATAGAGATGGCGAGAACGAGGCTACTTCCGGCGACGTTGATACTATTCGCCGTATTCATGTTCGCAGCCCTATCTGTTGGTCAGGTAGAAGCTTGTTCTCTACTTCGATCCGATATATACTCACTTGATTACGCCATTTTTGTGTTTGTTCGTAGTTTTACTGCTTTTGGCATTCTCCAATTGTGAAGAACGTCTAAAATTTATAATTGAAGCAGTTGATTTGTTTGATTCACAATCGGCATATTGATTTCTTTGCAGCATGTAATTAGATCTGCAAATTTTGAACTATTGTTGCTTGATTTTGAAAATGAGATTCAGATTCAATTCAGATATGATCAGGGAGAACAACTCTTCGTTCTCTATAACTGATGTGATTTCTGTTACTGGAAACTGGAATTTGATGAAAATCACTTCCAAGAAGATTGTTGTAATTCCAAGTTGTGAGCATCACATATATTTAGCCTATTTCATCAACAAAACTCTAGCCGAAACTTGATATTAGGTTTCTTTTGTTTGCTTAGTCCTTCATTTCACAAATTAATGATTGTTAAGGAGGAAAAAATCTATTGGAAGTAAGATCAACAGGAAGAAGAAGAGAATGTAGGATGGCCTTGGGCTCTCTCAACCCCAAAAGCTAGCTCATGAGGTGAGGCTTTTCCTCATATTTATAACCTGACTACCAATCCCTTCTACATTCGATGAGGGATAAACCCAACAATTTTTCTCTCACACATAAAGTCTTTGGTCTGTTAAATCTAGACCAGTCTCTCCCTTTGTGGCAATTAGGCCAGAATTGTAACCTGGGCTCTGATACTAGTGTAGTCTAGCCTTGGACCTCTGTCAACCTCAAAAATTGGCTCATGAGGTGAGACTTTCCCTTACACTTATAACCTCGCCACCAGCTCCTTCCACATTCGTATAAACCCAACAGTGAATGGCAGTAATCATGTTATATGATTGTCTCAAGTGTGAAATTTTATGTGGTTCTATCTTCTTGTTCCAAAAAAATATCACTATCTCAATTTTAGGCTTCTATTGTATGTAAGTTTTGAATTGTTACAATCTGAAATTCGTGAGTTCATTTGTTCGTCAGGCAAAGAAATCACAGGAGGATTTGAAGGAAGTGACTCATAAAGTTTTCTTCGATGTGGAGATTGATGGAAAATCTGCCGGTACTCATGTTTATTCTGATGTAGAATTATTACTCGTATATGAAAAACAGAAAAAACATGTTCAAACATCAGAGCGTGTCTCTGTAGTGACTAATCTAGGGTTCTTAGATTTCAATTTGGAAGGATTGTCTTACCATCAATGTATATCCTCTATTTACAGGGCGCATTGTAATGGGTCTTTTTGGGAAAACAGTTCCTAAAACAGCAGGTACAACATTAAAATAACACGATAAATAAACAATGGATACGATATAATGCATTTGCTTGTTTACTGTTTTCTTTAATTTTTGAATTTTCTATTTTCTCTTTTCATTGCAGAGAACTTCAAAGCGCTGTGCACAGGTACGCCGACATCTGTTTTCTTCCCGTGTTTTTGTCAATTGTCCTTACTTCTGAAGCTCAACAAACATAAAACATCGTTCAAATTCCGCCTGAACGCCAAATAAATGCTTGGGTAGTGTTTGGTTTGCATGAAATGAAGTCTTGGAATTGGTTTTTCTCAAATTTCAATTCCATGGCTTATTATGCACCCCCCAAATGCTTCCTTAATCTTCTTCTTTGCTTCTAGTCCTCAAATCATGGTAGTGTTAAACTGATTTTTTCTGTTTATACAAATAATCTTAGGGGAGAAGGGAACTGGAAAGAGTGGGAAGCCTCTGCATTACAAGGGGAGCACATTCCATAGAATAATCCCAAGCTTTATGCTTCAAGGTGGCGACTTTACACTGGGCGATGGAAGAGGTGGCGAGTCGATCTATGGAGAGAAATTCTCTGACGAGAATTTCAAGATCAAGCATACTGGACCCGGTATGAAAGAAGTGCACTGAAGAGTAGTTTCTGACAATTTTTTTTTTTAAATGATTTTAGTTAAACGCTGATCCTGGTTCTCATTATACAGGTCTTCTTTCAATGGCGAATGCCGGACCTGATACCAACGGTTCACAGTTCTTCATTACTACTGTCACAACCAGCTGGTGAACACTCTTATCTGCCTAGGGTTGGTTATAGGCTGCGTTTGTTTAGTGCTTCTGTTCTTAAAAAAATGGAATGGAAACAGAAATATGGGAACAAAGAAGATTGTTTCCATTCTGGTTTCAAATTTATTGAGTAAATAGATGATTAAAAAGATGGGTAAATAAATCAGACCCTCAATCTCCATAGATCTCTTATAACGTAAAATTGGGAGGAAAAAAAAAGCTATTTTTACAGTTAACAAAAATTAAAATCATGGTTTTGCTTCTTTTTTTTTTTTAAATTTTATTTATTTATTTTAAAAGTATTTTTTTTCTAAGTGCAAAACAAATGCCATTTCTGTTTCTATTCCTTGAGAACTGGGAACAAAAAACAGAAATATGGGAACAAGCAAAATCTTCTGTTCTGAACCCAGATTTTTTAATCAAACCAAAATTGTTCTAAGATATTTCCGTTTTTTGTTCCAAGTTCTTTGAGAACAGAAGCACCTAATCCAAAGTTATCAGCCTATATAATAGAAGAAGATCAAACTATGCATTTGGTTAATTCATTTCTTATGGCAGGTTGGATGGGCGGCATGTGGTGTTTGGGAAGGTGTTATCGGGAATGGATGTGGTCTACAAAATTGAAGCAGAAGGAAGACAAAGCGGAACACCCAAGAGCAAAGTTGTCATTGCCGACAGCGGTGAACTGCCTCTCTGAAGGGCAGCAGGCGCTTCACTTATCCTACCCTTCATTCCTGGAAAATATTTGTAAAATCACTTTGAGATGTAGAAGGTTATGTATTTTCTTCTGCAGTGTTTAAGCCGTCGTTTAGTTTATGATGAACTGTATTTTAAATCAATGAAGTTTTTGGACATGGTCAGGAGCACTTGAAAGTCTGTATGGTAAGTAGGGGATGAGCACAGGTCGGATTGGGGGGAAAATGGCAACTGAACCGATACTGATCGGATTGGGAAAAACAAACCCGTAGCCCACCGAGTATCATTTTGGTTTAGATTGGGTTTGGTTGGGTCTAAATCAATCAAAACCGATGGATTTTCGGGTTGCCACTATCACAATATGAAACCTAGATTTGTAATCGTAAACCCTAGATCTCTTATTATATCTGTAAATATAGCCTTTTTGATTTACATATGATTTTTGTGAACTTGGAAAAAGAGCAAGATCAGATAACGGGAAGTACCCAAAGATTACATTAAGAAGATTAAGGACGTGTATAATGGTATAGTTACTAGTATTCGGGCTGTAGGAGATGATACTTGCATCTTTCCAATAATTATAGGTTTGCTTCAAAAATCGTCTTTTTAAGTTCTTATCTCTTTGTTTTGGTGATAGATGGACTAACAAAATATATTCAAGATGTGATACTATGAAGCATGTTATTTGTAAATGACATAATACTACTTATGAAACTAGAAGAGATCTTAACATTAAGTTAGAACATTGGATGAAAATTTTAAAAACTTTACAGGATTAAAGATCAATAGATCTAAGATGAAATAAATGAATTGCAACTCTGTAAATACTCAGAGAGATGATGGTATGATAAAATAAATTAAAGATTAGGAGATCTCTAGGGTCGATAATAATAGATGTTTAAGTTTTATACTTAACGGGAATGGGAAAATCGAGAATATGACATTACACAGAGTCAAGACATGATGGTAAAAATAAAGAAGTGTAGTTGAGTGATTTGTGATCGTATGATACCATAGAAAATAAAAAGAAAATTCTACAAAATTGTGATAAGACCCATAATTCTTTGTGGTTTAGAATATTGGGTGGTAAACAAGAAGCACGTTTAGAAACTAAGAGTGCAAGGTGAAGATGTTAAAATGGATGAATGGTAAAACAAATATGGATAAAATTAAGAATGAGATTATTAGGGAGATGATAAGAATAACTGATTGAAGAAAAGTTGGGGTAAAATCATTTGCATAGTTTGGATGCATATATAGAAGACCTGAAGATGCACTGATGTGAAAATGTAATATAATTCAACTGAAAGGTGCTTCACAAGGGAAAGGTAAATCTAAGAAAAAGTGGAAAAAGACATTTATGAGCGATATGATTGATTTGAGGATTCATGTAACTTAGGTGTGACAAAAACTGTTATTATTATTGTTTTTATTGTGTATTCAAAGAATAAGAATGTAAGAAGAAGATATTGAGAGCACAATTACTCGATAAGAGTTTTAAAATTATTTTTTTTCATTCCTAAATGAGATTTGAGTTGTTGATAGTCGGATTTGAGTTGTACAATTGAGAAGCATGGGTTTTCCATGAGAGAAACCAGATTGAGAAAGGAGGCAAGGAACAAAGAATAAGTAGGATTGTAATTCAAGTATCAAGTGGTCAACCTTGGTTCATTTATTTTTCTTATTATTTGAGTTCGTGCTAAGTCTAAAATTTTATGTTCAAACTTGATTCGTTTAATAATCGAACTGTTTTTTTTTTTTTTTAAATATTTATTAATTAAATTTTAATGCTTAAAAATTGTATAAAATAATATATCTTTCTTTAATAAGATTAATTATTTATAATTGTTTCTTAAAAATCTATATACAAAATTCAAATATATATTTAATTTACTAGCAAATTAAAATATAAAAAAGATAAAGAATTAATATAAATTTACAAATAATTAGTCTATTATAGTAATTAAATTGGTTAAATGAGTATTTATAAAATTAAAATTCAATTAAATTAACCTCTAGAACGATTGAATACGTAAAATTGTAGAGTATATTTTATTATTTTTTCATACTAAAAATATAACAAGTATTTTAATTTTAAATTATTTGAGTTATTCATGAACAATTACAAACCAAATTCTAACGTATGATATTTTTTATTTAATAAATGAAGTTAATTAAAAACTTGAGCTTGGTTCATTTATTGAATGAACAAGCTGCGAACGAGCTACTATCGAGATGAGTTCGAGTAGTTCATGAACGACTTGGTTCGTTTACCGTCCTAGGAATAAGCTATCAAAGCCTAAAACTTATATTTATATTTAAGACGAAACAACATTGTTTAGATGTATCGGACAGTTCCGGTTCACCGGTCAACCAATCAAACGGTTCAGGTTCGCCCTGCAACTAAAACCTAGAAATCGTCTCCTGTTCGCTAACAATCTGGTTGGACTTCTTTAGACTTGTCAGCTGCTTCAATTAGTGCAGGTCTTCATTTTTTAAATGGATTAACAAAATATATTCAAGATGTGATAATATGAAGCATGTTATTTGCAAATGACATAATACTACTTATGAAACTAGAAGAGGTCTTAACATTAAGTTAGGACATTGGATGAAAATCTTAAAAACTTTACAAGATTAAAGATCAATAGATCTAAGACGAAATAAATGAATTGCAATTTTGTAAATAGTCAGAGAGATGATGATATGATAAAATAAATTAAAGATCAAGAGGTCTCTAGGGTTGATGATAATAGATGTTTAAGTTTTGCACTTAATGGGAATGGAAAAATCAGAATATGACATTACACAGAGTCAAGACATGATGGTAAAAATAAAGAAGTATAGTTGAGTGATTTGTGATCGTATAATATCATAGAAATTAAAAAGAAAATTTTACAAAATTGTGATAAGACCCATAATTCTTTATGATTTAGAATATTGGACGGTAAACAAGAAGCACGTTTAGAAACTAAGAGTGCAAGATGAAGATGTTAAGATGGATGAATGGTAAAACAAATATGGATAAAATTAAAAATAGATTATTAGGGAGATGATGAGAATAACCCATTGAAGATAAGTTGGGGGTAAAATCATTTACGATAGTTTGAACGCATATATAGAAGACCTGAGGATGCACTGACATGAAAATGTAATATAATGCAACTAGAAGGTGCTTCAAAAGGGAAAGATAAATCTAAGAAAAAGTGGGATAAGACATTTAGGAGTGATATGATTGATTTGAGGATTCATGTAACTTAGGTGTGACAAAAACTGTTGTTGTTATTGTTTTTATTGCGTATTTAGAAAATAAGAATGTAAGAAAAAGATATTGAGAGCACAATTACTTGATAAGAGTTTTAATTTTTTTTTTTTTTCATTCCTAAATGAGATTTGAGTTGTTGATAGTCGGATTTGAGTTGTACAATTGAGAAGCATGGGTTTTCCATGAGAGAAACCAGATTGAGAAAAGAGGCAAGAAACAAAGAATAAGTAGGATTGTAATTCAAGTATCAAGTGGTCAACCTTGCTTCATTTATTTTTCTTATTATTTGAATTCGAGCTGAGTCTAAAATTTTATGTTCAAACTTGATTTGTTTAATAATCGAATTGTTTTTTTTTTTTTTTAAATATTTATTAATTAAATTTTAATGATTAAAAATTGTATAAAATAATATATCTTTCTTTAATAAGATTCATTATTTGTAATTGTTTCTTAAAAATCTATATACAAAATTCAAATATATATTTAATTTACTAGCAAATTAAAATATAAGAATGATAAAGAATTAATATAAATTTACAAATAATTAGTCTATTATAGTAATTTAATTGGTTAAATGAGTATTTATAGAATTAAAATTCAATTAAATTAACCTCTAGAATGATTGAATACGTAAAATTGTAGAGTATATTTTATTATTTTTTCATACTAAAAATATAACAAGTATTTTAATTTTATATTATTTGAATTGTTCACGAACATTTACGGACCGAATTCTAACCTCTGATATTTGTTTATTTAATAAATGAACTTAATTAAAAACTTGAGCTTGGTTCATTTATTAAATGAACAAGCTGCGAACGAGCTACTATCGAGATGAGTTTGAGTAGTTCATGAACGGCTTGGTTCGTTTACCGTCTTAGGAATAAGCTATCAAAGCCTAAAACTTGTATTTATATTTAAGACGAAATAACATTGTTTAGATGTATCGGACAGTTCCGGTTCACCGGTCAACCAATCAAACGGTTCAGGTACACCCCGCAACTAAAACCCAGAAATCGTCTCCTGTTCGCTAACAATCTAGTTGGACTTCTTTAGACTTGTCAGCTGCTTCAATTGGTGCAGGTCTTCAGTTTTTAAATGAATTAACACGAATCAGGCAGATTTTGTCGATTCTCGAGTAATCTGCTCAACCCTAATGCTAATATGACCAATTTTGGATTTTTTTTTATGGGTCTCAATTTTCATACCCATTATTCAACCAATCCACTCGATATGATACAATACAGTTCAATTAGGAAAACCCAATAACATCCAACAAGATGAATGCCATGCAATTTTACCTTTGTTTTTACGTTTAGTTCTTCTCATGAATAGTGGAAGTGGGACTATAAACGAAGAACAAATTACGTGTACTCTTTATTCCCAACTAAATTAACAAGAGACTAAATTAGGGTTTACTTTCGATTGGGTCTTCTTGGGTTGTTGAATGAAGGGATGCGTGAAAATGGTCATGACCAAATGGCATCAACAACTTTGAATTTGATCCATCTTCCTCTTCCTGCCTCTCATGGCTCCTCCTCCTCTTCAACTCATCCTTAACTCTCTGAAAAACATAAATAAATGAAATTAGGGTCGCAGAATTGGAATTACAAATAATTTTTATTTTTTTACGCGTTCATTTCTAATTTCAATTCTAATTTTACAATTCCGTGACTCCAAGCACTAACTAACATTCCAAGTTTACGGAAGTACTAATCTACAAAACATGTCATGGTCCAATAAAATATTGTGCTATAATTATTTAATTGTAATTAATCTTATATATGTGTTTTTATTTTGCTATAATGTGCAAAAATTAGTTGCCTAACAAGTTTGTCATACATTTTCATTTAAAATAAAATTCTAAAAAATAAGAACTAAGAGGTTTTTGCACTTTGCACCCCTGGAGTTTTAGAGAAATTCCTCTTTGGCTCCTGTCCTTTCAAGTTGAACACATTAGTCCCTAAAATATCCAAATCGTGTCAAATTAATTCTTCCATTATTTTTTATGAAGAAATTCACTTACGTAGGTGATTCCGTGTTTGACACGTGGCTAATTTTTGTCATAAAAAAATAACGATATTACCAATTTCGATTGACTTGATATAATTAGAAAACTTCAGAGTTTAGTGTGTTCAAATTAAAAATAAAGGGGTTAAAGTGAAATTTCTTCGAAACGTTTGGGTGCAAAGTGCAACAATCTCAAGAACTAATGAAATAATTTATCAACGATATTTTTGTTTCGAATTTTTGGGAACAAAAATATAATTCTCTTATCTTTTTAGGAGTACTAAACACCACCTAATGTAACGTTGGCTAGAACAAAATTCAATCCGTAATTTTGGAATTAGAATTATAAATAAATTCATATAAAGCATTTGGATAATAAATTTGACAAATCTAAAGAATTTGTAAATGAAACTTATCATTATTTACAAATTTTTTATTTGGATAATTATTTTAGGCGAAAAATTTGATCGGGTAATTTTATGATTTTATTGTTTGAGTAACTACCATCACCACTATGGGGTCGGCGGTCGGGCGGTGGCTGGCGCCGGCGGCGGTCATGGATCAATAGAAATATTTTCCTAAAAAATGAGAGAAAAAAATCACAGAAAAAATGTACCAACCTGAAGCATTTTGGAGTTGAAGATGGGGAATCCAATTTGGCCAACCGTTAGTGATCCGAAGAAGTTTCCCAGCAAAGCCGCATCAGCCACCGCCAACCCCCGAAACAGTCCGGCCACAAAACCTCCGAGAAAGCTATCGCCGGCGCCCGTCGGATCAATCTGAAGCGTTGGAAATGGCGCAATCTGCAACTCACAGTCTTTACTGTACACCGTACACCCTTCCTTCCCGTTCGTCACCACCACGCAACACCACCTCCGCGCCTCCTCCACATCCAAGTACGACGCTTCCTCCGCCGAAGCCTTCAGAAACCCAATTCGAGGCAAGAGGCGGTGAAATCCAGTTTCCTTCAGGTCAACAAGCTTTACGGTGCCGTCGATTGGATCGAACACGCGAATGAGCGCCTGAATGTCGACGAATACCGACTTGCATATATCGAGCATTCGCTCTAGGGTTTCTGGGAGTATCTCTCCGGCAACACCGACGGCCATGCCGAAATCGAAATTGAGGTCCGATCCCTCCGGTAGATCCGAGGGGAGAATCGGGTCGCACGATCGGACCCGTTTGAGAATGCGATCTTGGCGGTTAATTTCAGAGGTTTCCGGTGAGAAATGGGCGTGGAAGAGAGTGGTCTTGGACGAGGACGAGGACGAGACAATGGGGGCGCGATTCACCTTATAAGCGAAGTCCGAGCCCACCTTCGAGACGTAATCGGAGGGGATGGAGAGTCCGTCAATCACGGCGGAAATAAAGGACGCCGCACCGCCGAGGCTCTCGGCGATCACGACGTCGTCGCGGATCAGAACGTCGTGGCAATAGTTCCCGACGATCAACCCCCAGCGACTGGGCGCCGAAGGGTGTTGATTGTCTCTCACCATGAGTGGGTTGGCTAAGACGAGTGGGTAGGGATTGCGGAAGCCATGGATGCAGTGTTAAGTATCAAAGAGAAGCAATGTGTAATGGAGAAGGAGAGGAATCGCCGCAACGGTGAGATTTTTCATTTTAATTTTTAATTATTTAAATATTTTTTTATTTAAAATAATAAAAAATTAATCGATATTTTACAATAAATTTATTTATAATTATATCTTTTCTTTCGAAAGATTTTTTTTTTTAATATTAACTCACAAATAAAAATTATTTAAAAAATAATAATTTGAATAATTATAAAATAAATTACTTATATATTTCACTAATTATTTAATCAATTGAATCACCTTCAATATATAAATATATCTTATTGTAAATCTTTAATTTATAAAATAGTTAATTAAATTTAAAAAAAAATCAATTTTATAATATTTTATCACTTTAAAATTTTAATTATTTTTTTATTATTTTATCAATCAATTTTTTGTTATCTTTTTAATTTTTAGTTTTTATATTTGTGACCTCTCAAATTTAAATGCTTGCTTTTGCCACTACGGACATTTTTAATTATACACTTCAAAAAATTAAGTACAAACAATTTACTTCAACAAAATATTGTATTTTGTATGTCAAAATAAATAATTAAAAAATAATGATAGATCATATTTTTAAAAATATTAATAAAAATAATTTTTTTAACGTAATTTGTTTTTTTTTTTTTTTTTTGAAATTCTATATTGTTAAAGATTGCGGACTAATACCTATTCACTTTTTTTTTTTTCAATCATTTATATATATTTTTTTTGCACAGGTCGCTTAAGAGATCATCTACCGGGATAAACTAAAAAATTATCTCTACACTATCAATTAGGGTTCGACTCTCATGAAAAATATTTTACGAATTAAATCTTGAATTTAATTCTGAATATGCACTATGTTAATGTGAGAGAATACGTCTTTAAGATTGTCCGGAGAGATAATTAGTTGATGTATATATAAACTGTCCGGACATACCTTACCGTAAAATAAAAAAATACTTAAAAAATGGTAACCAATGCCTTAACTACAAATTCTTCCTCATTCCATTAACATTTTAAAACTATATATATTACTCAAAATGTGTTCATATTCATACACAGTACTACGTGTAATCCATGCAGAAACAAGAAAAAGACCTGTTTGTCCCTAGAAATTTCCGCGAAATTTCCTATTCTCCACATATAGGTAAATTGCCTTTTACTCCCTCTATTTTATGAAATTATTACTTTATCTCTCTTCACTTTAAAAAAACTATACTTTACCTACTTATGAGAAACTATTGTTTTTTTCATTTAAATTAACGGAATATGCTTTAAAATAAATGAAATTAAATTTTCCATCTAACTTTTAGATAAAATAGACAAAACTTTCCCTTCATTTTAATTTGATTTAATTTTTTATCATAAATATTTAAAAAAACGATTAAATTAAAATAAAGAAACAATTTTATCCATTTCATCCAAAAACAAAATGGATGAAAATTCTAATTTCATTCATTTTTAAACATATTTCGTTAATTTAAACGGATTTCATTTAAATTAAAAGTAGATAAAATATAACTTCAAAGTGGAGGATTTTAAATTAAAATAAAGAAACAATTTTATCCATTTCATCCAAAAAAATGGATGAAAAATCTAATTTAATTCATTTTTAAACATATTCTTTTAATTTAAACGAACTTCATTTAAATTAAAAGTAGATAAAATATAACTTTTTGAAGTGGAGGAAGGTAAAGTGATAATTAAACAAAATAGAGGGCGGTAAAAGACAATTTTCTTATATATAAACAACCCCCACCAACGCCAAAACCCACCGAAGCCAGAGCCACTGCATGTTGTTAATTTGGAGGACAGAATCGTCTAAACATGGCTTCGCAGGAGCTCTTGAACATGGAGACCGCCGACGTTAAAGTAAACACTCAGTACATGGATTTTCCGGCCTGCCCGACGGCGTTTACGCCGGTGGTGCGTCAGAGGTCCGATCCGGCGACGGTGCCGGAAGTTGATAGGTTCAGATTGATCAGAATTTTCTTAGATAACCTTCAGGAGGTGTTGCTCGGAACCAAGCTCTGTGTGCTCTTTCCGGCCATTGCGTTGGCGATTGTGGCCGAGTATTGCAAATTTGCAAGAGTAAGTGGGGGTGTTTATGTATTTTGATTATGTTTTCTTTTACTGTAAATTACACTTTGACCCTATTATTATATTATAGATCAATTTGCATAACTAATATTTTGTTCTTCTTTTTTGAATTCAATCCCTTGGTCTAATTATTGGCAGATGTTAACTTTGTGAACAAGATTATATCAGACTTTGTGAACAAAAGACATCAATAAACTATGGGTTGGGTTGTTTTGACCGAAGCCGACCCTGTGCCAACTCCAAGAAATCAAGTGTCCCAAGTGAAATTTAAAAATGAGATCCTTCAATAATTTTGTCAAAAGTCCAAAATCACTGCAAGCCACGACACTTACAGTAATTTTCAAAATTCCTAATTTTTCACATATCTATGGTATGAAGGACACTGATTTAATATTTTACTTTAAACATTCAAACACATAGGATCAATCCTGGATTTGACTCCTAAGTTTTGTATTAATTTACACTTTAGTAACACCAAATCCGGACCAATAGGTCGACCGTTACTCCTCCGGTTAGCAAAGTTAAGGTACCTTAACAATTAGGGACCAATGGGTAAATTCATACATTGTTTAAGCAAGAAAATATACTTAACCCCTTAATTTTTTTGATATGGTGTATTTGCAGTTTGGTCTGTAAACTATTAATATTTTCAATTCAGTCCCTTAAATGTTTTTCTTAGCATTCACATTTCTGTCCTTTTTCCTAATTGTCGAGCAGCCTTGGATTTTCGCCCTGAGTTTACTAGGACTTGCTCCGCTTGCAGAACGTGTTAGCTTTTTAACAGAGTAAGTAACTAGATTGAATCCATCTAGTTGATATCAACTAAATATTAGGGATGACAAAAAATACTGAACTGATGGATAATCGAGAGAAATCGAACCAAATGGTCTGGGTTGAAATCGACTAAGTGGTTTTGGTTTTGGTTTTAGATTTAAAAACCGAAGCGGTTTTGGTTTTGGATTTGGGATAATAACCGCGTAACCAAATATATATATATATATATATATATATATATATATATATATATATATATATATATATATCCCATTTAGTTTACATTTTAGTTAATTTTTAGTTTATGTTGAAGACTGTTTTTATGTAATTGGCTTCGCAGACTGAATGATTTTGAAGAATATTTTTATATAGTTGGTTTTGCTATTGATTTTTAGTTATTTTAAAGAGTATGATTTGGAGAATGTTTAGAATTAATAGTGAATTGTGGTTCATGGTTGTGGTTTTGGTTTTTCATAAAATTTTAAAATCTTGAACGGTTTAGTGGTTTTGCGATTTTGGTTTTGGCTAAAATTAAACGGTATGGTTTTAAAACCGTTTAAAAAAACCCGGCGGTTTTGATTTTGATTTTACATATCTTAAACGATTTTAGTTTTCGTTTTGCATAAAACCGAGCTAAACCTAGACTGTTGACATCCCTACTACATATATAGTAAATTTGCAGACATAGTTGAATTCAACTAAAATAAATTGATAAAGGAAAAAAATCAAATTTTAAAATAAAATGTACATTTTTTCTTGATTTTTATGAACAATCTAATATTGATTATTTATTTCCTCAGGCAAATTGCGTACTCCACAAATCCAACAGGTAAAAAAAAGGGGCAAATTTCAATTTTGGCCCTCCCTCTAAGTATTAACACATTTCTATATGGCTCAATAATTTTATTGTGGTTCAATTTAACTGCACATGTCATTATTTCTATCAGTTTGGATGGAAAATTTGACAAAAAAACCTTTTAAAATCACTTTCATATTTAGAAAATTTAAATTGAAACGCAACACACATAAAAATGTGTCAATACTTAGAAAGTCTAAATTGGAATTTGTGAAAAAAAAAAAAAAAAAAAATCTCCATTCGTCCAACTCTTTATTCTGAAATCTTTCAAGCGGTATGCCTTCTTAGTTAATTGCCTCATTTTCGAAATTTATTTTGGGGTTTGTATGGAAATAATGAACAGTTGGGGGACTGCTGAATGCAACTTGTGGCAATGCAACAGAGCTAATAATAGCAATATTTGCCCTTCATCAAAGGAAAATACATGTGCTCAAGTATTCACTACTGGGGTCTATCCTCTCAAATCTTCTTCTTGTTCTTGGGAGCTCTCTCCTTTGTGGTGGACTGGCCAACCTCAATAACAAGGAACAAAATTTCGATCGAGTAAGTCAAATCAACACTTAATAATTGCACCTTAAACCCCCTAAATTTTCACTTACAACACTTTGCAGTTCAAAGTTCGTGAATTGTGTCTAAACAAAGATAGGATTGGTGAATCCTGGCCAAAATTTCGTCTAGAAATGGTATTTCATGGTGAAATTTTTGTATTTTTTAGCGATATTTATGTCGAAGTTTATTGGGTATTATAGCACTATTTGGATATTTAAAGGGTTGCAATTAAACTTTACGAGTTGCGCAAAAACTTTAGAAGTGAAAAGTACAAGTTAACCTTCTTTTGATAATGAAACTTTTGATTGTAACAAGTGGCAAATTTTTATCCTATATTTTTAGAAAAAAAATCATTTAAAATCCTTGAAATTTTATAAGCCCTCAAAATTTATAAGAATATATAGAGGCTTTTGTGCTTTTGCACCCTGAAGTTTTAGAGAAATCATAGTTTAGTCCATGTTCTTTCAATTTGAACACATTAAACCCTAAAGAATCTAAATCATGTCAAGTCAGTCATTCCGTCAATTTCATCATAAAAAATGACGAAGTTATCGATTTAAATTAATTTGACACGATTTGAACACTTTAGGGTTTAAAGAGTTCAAATTGAAAGTACAAGAACTAAAGTGAATTTTTTCTAAAACTTTAGAAGTGAAAAGCGCAAAAAACCTCTAAATATTTAATAAACATCTAAAAAAGAAATTTAGCCTTTCCTCGGTTAATTTTCGCTGTTGTTTGTAACCTATAACTCGCCAAAGCTTTACCTTTATGTCTAATTTGCCTTTATTTAAACCAAGATTAGATGAAACAAGTCTATTTCAACCGAAGTTTGAGGGTCGCAATTAAATTATGAGGGTGTAAAGTATCAATTAGTGAGTATATAGTTGTGATTTATGCTAATTTATTTGCGGGTTTACAATGGGGCATGGCATGGCAGAAGCAGGCAGATGTGAACTCACTCCTGTTGCTAATGGGTTTGCTTTGTCATATGCTGCCATTGATGTTGAAATCAAAGGGCACAGCAGTTGAGCTATCAAGAGCAAGCAGCATTGGCATGCTCACAGCCTATCTTTCCTACCTGGTCTTCCAACTCAAAACTCACAGCCAATTCTTTGAATCACAACAACAACAGGAGGTATGATATGAGACATTCAACTTTGAGACCGTTGCCTCGAGTCTAATCTGTTGCTTTTTAGACATTCCGATGTGTGAAATTTTAAGGATTTTAACTAATTTTTTTTAAATAAATATAAGGATGTTGAGAATGGGAAGGATGAGGCTTCAGAAGAGGAGCCTGTGATAGGGTTTTGGAGTGCAATAATTTGGCTTATTTGTATGACCATCATAATAGCTATGCTCTCAGAATATGTCGTCGGCACAATTGAGGTACGTACCATTATATATCTATATATTATTTTTATTATTTTATCTTAAGCAAGTTATTTGTTCAAATTGCTAAATTCCAGCTTAGATCATGCCTATGACACTAGGCATTGTTGACGATTTTTGACTCCGACAACATCTAGGGTTCCGCGAACAATGTGACATCTCATACTAGCATCGAAAAATCCGCGAATCCAGATTTCGTTGTCGTAAGAAAACAAAGGAATGGGAAAAAGTACTGCCTTATACGGAACTCAGAGATAGATCAAGCCTTCATTTTTACCATGGAATGAGTCTCAACAAGTACCTTGACCTATGAAGATTATTCTTTTTTGTCTCTTTTAGATCCATTTATTAAGTCTTAAGGTTGTCTACTTCACATACCAAATGTCACGGTCTGAGAGCGTGAGGAAAAGGGAGGTAGGGCGGATCTTGAGTCTTCAGGTCTTTCGTTTTTTCTCGTGAGGATAGCGATAAGTCTTGAGTAGCCTGAACAACTTGATATCGAGTTTTCCAAATCTCATCCAAATTGCAAGGTACATTGGGCAAAATTTCATGATTACCCTATCCCACGCGAATCGTTCACATGTAACTATTCAATACCCTGCTTGTGCTACCTGATCTTGAGCTATATGTAAAGTCTAGTGCAATTTTTCTTTTACAAGATTTCTTTTGAGAGTGAGTGAGAGACATTGGGTTTCTACACAAATATTAATATTAACACTAATAATTAATTCAATTTTTCTCCATATAAATGATCAGGATGCATCGGATTCTTGGGGCATTTCTGTGAGCTTTATAAGCATAATTTTGCTACCAATTATTGGAAATGCAGCCGAACATGCTGGATCAATCATCTTTGCTTTTAAGAACAAATTGGTAATTTTCTTTTGCTTTTTCCTTTTTGGCCAAATTATATGCATGCATTTTTTTCAAGCTTCCAGTCAATATTTCACTATTACTAAATCTGCAATGTTGTCTGCAGGATATATCTTTAGGCATTGCTTTGGGCTCTGCAACTCAAATCTCTATGTTTGTGGTATGATCAACATAATTAAATTAATATAACATGCAAACTAATACATGTAGTAAATTTAAAATTGTAGTCTCATACACGACAAAATTTCAGGTTCCTTTGTGTGTGATTGTAGCGTGGGCAATGGGTATTGACATGGACCTTGATTTCAATCTCATGGAGACCACTTCTCTAGCTTTCGCAATTATCGTTACAACCTTCGCTTTACAGGTACCGTGTTAGGCCTAAACATTCTTAAATAGCATCAAAACGTATAAAAGGACAGGATTGTCTAATGTTACGTTTGTAATAAACAAGCAGGATGGGACCTCACACTACATGAAAGGAGTGGTTCTTTGCCTTTCCTATGCTGTCATAGGAGCATGCTTTCTGGTGCAGGGAAAGTAACACAGAGAGTTTCGAGGGAGGAACCTTAGAGTGTTGTAAGATGCCAGCTTGTATAATCTTTACTTTACCTAGTAAACAGGTTTCTGTCTCTTTAATTATGGAATAAACAAAACATAAAGGTAGTAGCATCAATTTACAAGCTTACACATGATGTTCTCACCTATGCCCACCAAAAGATAGTTCAAATCCAAGAAAGACTTAATTAACGTTTGCCCTTAAGACCAGATTTGGATGAAGATTTTGAATGGGATTTTTTCTTAGTTAAATTCTTTCCTTTGACGCTGAACATGTCATCATCAGATTCATTGTCACTCCCACAAGAATCCTTGCGTTTCTTCTTCCCATCCTTTCCGCACAACACAATAGTCCTCTTCTCATCCCTCGATTGCACAACCTCAGATTTATCCTTCGGCCGCCATATGAAAAGTGACCTAAACAATAAAACAGCCAGTAATCACACAATTTACTCTCTCAATATCCAATAGAAAATCAAAGGCAACAGAAAAAAAAAAAAAAAAATACACACACACACACATATATATATTAGCACTTCAGCAAGTATTAAGTGGTTTCCATTTGAAAAAGTAAATATATCATTTTATTCTACAAGCATAGATTGGTAGTTTTAGCCAAAATATGCAAATGTATAGAATTTAAAAGTTTTTTGAAAATGATAGAATTCTGTTTTTGAAATATTTAATATTACCCTAATCAACACTAGCAGTTGCTAATAGAGTTATTATATTTATTTAGTATTAAGAATAAAATGGTCTATTACTTTTTTTGCCAAAGACGAAACTGATCATTCTTAAATCTTTTTATCATGACTTTGCATTCAGTATTTGCCATAATATAAAACCCTAACCTTCTTTTTACTTTTTCCTCTTTTTTTTTATTTTTTATTTTTTTATTCTATGTTATTAGTTGATCTATATAATTACCAAATGCTAACGGTATATTGAGGAAAATCTAGAAGCATCATAATGAAGAGACGCGATAGAATATCACATGAAAATGTGTTTCATTAACATCAATTGAAAACATAGGAACCAAGTCGTTCATCCATACCTTGAACTACCGGAAGCCAAAACATCATCTCGCGGATGCAGCTTGTTCACAGGAGTAATTGTCGTAATGTTTGGATCCATGACCTCCGCCACTAGCTGCCCCGTGGATATGTCTATGAAATCAATAGGATGTAAGGCAGCTCCATTATAATTTTCACTTATGTAACGCCCAACAACTACAAGGGACTCCGATGGGTCCTGCAAGAAAAGCATCCGGTGAAAACCTCAAAAACATTGCTTCCAAACAACATTTATAGAGGACAAAAGTGTAAATTTCATCAATTACCTTTGGATCCCATTCGGCGCGAAAAGGAGTCAGGTGTCTATTGAAATCATGACTGTGAACGATTTCTCGGCTTGGAGCATCCAAATTGCCAAAGATAGAATCCCACACGCGAATGCGATTGTCCTGCGATGTTGTGAGTATTTTGCAGCCACTTTGTGGTGAAAAATAGGCGGAATTAACAACACGTTTGTGGGGAAGATCGAAAAGTGAGGATCCAGCTTTCAACTGACGCATGTCCCAGATGCGAGCCTATGTTGCATAAAACATCCATCTTAGTAGAAGTAATACTTCAACATGCCTGCACACGCACGCGTTAAATACCACTGGGTGGTGATAGTATAATAATGAGACATTACAAAGTGATCATTTCCACAGCTCAAAAGGAGGTCTGGTTGAAGAGGATTGCAGTGTAGCCCAACAACTTTGGAGCCTCTCTTATGAATCAAAATAGTCTCCCCTACTCTGCTGTTGCACCGACTGTCCACCCTACATGAGTGATGAACTGAGCTGAGATCCCAGGGTAAATTTGAGGATATACACATGAATGAACATGAATAATACAAATTTTCTTCCATCTAATTATTTCTTTTTAAAATCTCCCACACATCCTTCCTTTGATTTGAATCACAAAAACCCAAAAGTCATATGTTACACTAGCAGCCAGAACGGGTAATAGATTATGCTCAGCTTCACAAAAAAGGTATGACCGGTGTTTATATCTCTGTACACACACACACAGGTAAAATCGGTCTTTTAGAAGGCATTTTTGGGACAATAATCCTTGCGTTTGAGGATTATTCACTGACAACCAAGTGAGAAACGGAAAACGATTCAATGAAAGCAGGGAAAACGGCTAAAACTTGATGACAACAAAATGGTATTAGATTTCAATATATCAACAAAGAGGGGCAAGATAAAGGGGATGATGCATACATGTATAGATATCCAAAATTGTCTGCAACAATTGCAACACCTTTATCCCTGTTTATATCCAACCCATAAAGCATTCTCCAACTGTTTCGGCCCTGTAGGAAAAGACTTCATAACTCGTACCCATATAACAAACCTTAATAATATGACTCAAATGAACTAACACATTATTTGGAGTTTGGATATCCATATAACAAACCTTAATAATATGACTCAAATGAACTAACACATTATTTGGAGTTTGGATATCGTACCATACGAGAGTACAAACAGAGATATCAACCCCACCCCCCAAAATTAAGGGATATAAAAATTAGATTGAATCCCAACAATGTCCAAGAATACCTGCCAGCCATTAGGATTAAGATTCATCAGTGATAATGAAAGTCCAGTCTCCAAATCAGTGCAACTGACAGTTCCATCAGAGGATGCAGTATATACAGTCCCATCATTTGTTGTACTGAACCTGCAGACATATAACTGACAATCGGCCTTCTCATTCAGGAACTAAATTCGTGGCATGATGCATTTTCCTAACAGATGATACAAGCATGTATATATGAAAACTAATAAGATAAGACTACTTACTTCATATTGTTGAGTATGCATAAATGTATGTTTCCATAAACTGTCTTCTCATGAACTTTTGCAAAATCCCATACACCCAGTTGTCCTTTCTTTTAAAGGAAAAGAAAAAAGGTAGATATGTTAATAATAAAACTGTCAGAGACTTGAACCCCCTCCCCTCCACACAACCCCCAACATGCGCGCGCACACACACCCTCATGTCAAAAGCATATGCAGGTAACACTGACCTTATCACCAGATAAAAGAATATTATCATTTGTTGGATGAAACTCCATGCAAGTGACCCGCCTACTGTGGTATCTTATAACTGCGCAATTCACTTGATCAGGGATCTCAAATGCCGGTTTGATCTATTAAGAGAAAAAAGGAGAGAATAATGCATGAGGTATGTTAGAATCCCACATCGAATCTGTGAGGCTTCCTAAAGTAGTCTATATATGAAAGAAGTTACTTTACTCTACTTAATAAGTTGGAACCTCCTAGCATAGTATTTAGAGCTAGGATTAGGAAATCTCGTTTGTTTGTCCCTGATTGTTTGAGTGTTTTTCTTTTCTCGTCTGTTTGTTTGATTGCATCACGTGCAAAACAGCGTTGCACGTTAGTGTGGGTGTTAAAATTCCACATCTAATATGTGAGGCTTCCCAAAAGTAGTCTGCCTAGAAGTTAAAATAAAGAAAGGGGTTGATCTACAAAGTACACATATAATATAGTAGCGGAAACATAATAGTAAATAATATATGAAAGGCATTAAAATTATATTCAAGGAGTTAAGAAGTTTTAAAATAGAAATATAGAATAACTACAAAAAACTGAATCGATGAGAAGTTCACTTTAACATCCCAAATGATCAGATAAATTCAAGTCATTCTAACAAAAGATGTGTATTCAAATTAAAATAAAATCATTTACATAATCAAAGGAAATGAAGATTTAAAAAACATGTAAAGGAACTATGACAATTACTGTTTTTTAAACCTACCAGGAAAGAGGAACTTTCCAGTACTTAAAATTCAGATAAAATATTTTTCATACCTGGATCATTTTTCTATAGAATAAATTGGACAAACATGCCAACCATCTAAACTAAGTGCGATCTTTACTAATAAATAATGTATTTATGCATATACAAAAATCAGTTTATATTGCACTAATGCTTTAAAAATAACAACAATAATGAAGCAATCACAATCGAGTCAATCTGAGTGCCAATATAAGTCAACATTAGCTACATTAATAAAAATGTTGATCAGATAACCGAGGAATATTTACCATAGCAACTTTTTGTCTAAGCTGACGCTCAAAAACGTACTCCATCGAGTTTCGAGCATTTCTACGGGGTGCTGGAGTGACCCCAAACTCTGTAGCCACTCTGTGTGGACAGGTGATAGTAGTGTGGCCTTCAATACAAAAGATATTAATAAAAATATTATCAGCATCATACTGCCAAAATAAAATTTCAAATGGAATTATTTGGAACTTATAAAAATCGTCAAGTTATGTTAAAAAGCAATATGAGTGGAGAAAATGACTTGTCAAGCTCATTTTCAGTCATCAGATTCTAAAATTAAAAACTTCAAACAGAAGCGAATGTAGCAGAAGATCAAAATCAAGCATATGTAATGTTAACATACAATAATTAGTCCCAATGTTTGCCTTCAATGTCAAGAGACTTGTCTGTAAAAATTATTCCAGAAGTATAGAAGCCATGCAACTTCGAAACATTTGAACTACTACACTTCCGTATTTGGACTAAATCCTAGCCCTTAAACCCTATTCCCTATACACATAGGTCGCTGTAACTTTACACATATCAATACAGCCGTCTCATATTATCTCTCAATATTCCGCCTATCTCAATTATTCTAGTAGGCAGTATACTTACATTCGAAAATCACCATATCAGGATCATTGCACACCATATATTCAACTGAAAGAACAAAATAACTATAAAACATTGACGATTACCAGGCATTTTGCAAAGAAAACACGGTTTCATTGGGCAGTCAATGTAAGTAGCCCCCTTGAACCCCGCTTCATGACCGGTTCGTTTGCACACCTAGCAAACAATATATCATACATAAACAACACAAACATAGAGAGAACAGATAGATAAATAGATCAAAAGCTGTGATAAATGAGAATTCGAAACCCTAGAGAACGAACACGATGTAACTAGGCTCACTTTGCAAACTTTCTTGAGACTGATGGTGATCGGAGTTTTTTCTCTGCTCTTTGCGGCCGAGGATTCCTCGACTTTCTCCTCATCTTCAGGCATTTCGGGTAGACCTCCGTCCTCTTCTTCCACGGCGTCATCAACTTCTTCTTCCTCCTCCGACGAACTCTCTTCAGAATCAGTGTCCCTCTCGATCACAACCTTCGGAAACGACATTCCTCTCGTTTGCATTTTCGCCGAATCGAAAACCTACGATTACCTAGAAAACGAAACAGCAGCAGCAGAGAGAGCGAGAGACGAACAGAGCCGATAAAAGGTTTTGATTTGATTTAGGAGCGGAAGCGGAAATGAGGGAATTAAACCGACAGGGCAAACGTGAGGGTAGTGAAGTAGTGAAAATACTGAAGTGCCCTTGCGTTCTTCGTGAGAATGAACGGCTTATTCTTATTTTGTCCCGGGGCTATTTTAGGGCTTTAGTGTTGGGAAACGGCGGGAGATCACGTGGCCTGTTATTGGCCGTTGGCTTAACCAAAGAGAGTACACACTACGCCTCGCACGTGCGTCTCATTTTGCCGTACAAATTGCACTAGGCGGTGTCGTATTACAGACATCACCGGCTCCCCACTTCCCCCTCTCTATCGTTGTCGGATAAGTTTTATTTTTTGTCCCAATGACAATTCAAAACAAATACCACGGTAATTCTATGTCTTCCGTCTCTCTCTCTCTCTCTCTCTCTCTCATCGTCAATTTCAACTTTATTGAATTGCAAAATTATCTAGCTATGACCACTCGTCTCTCTCTCAACGTCAATATCGATTTCACTTAATCGCAGGATTATTTGACTATTAACTTTCATTTGCAAAGCTGAATCACACTTGATTAGTGTTATAGCAGTGCAATTTTCATAACTCGTTGCTCGAATTATGCAGAACAGCTCCAGGTATCTCAATTTCTTACAGAGCTTCAATATATTAGAACAATCGTTTAAATTCACTACAATCCTATTATTTAAAAACCTAAAGGCTCCTGTATAGATTATTTGACAATTTTGATATTCAAGAGTAATGATGGTTTGATTTTCTACATTTTATTATCCTATGTGCATTATTGTGAATGTAAATTAACAATAACAAATAGATTCACTCAAAGAAATTAGTTCTTGACTTTGTTATGGGACGAAAATAAAAATTATGCATAATAAGTTCAATTGCGCTCACAACTGATAGAACGTCTGAAGTTATTTTTGATAAGAAATAGTATATAAGAACAATGATTATATCAATCAATATCAAACCTAAAATAGGAGAAATAACTATCAACAAATCAATAATTACAATAAACAAGACTTGTGGCAAATTTCAAACTCATGACCGCGCTAGGCTCGGGCTCTACCTAGGGTATTACAAAATTTGTTAGGCCCAAGCCTGACCCAGTCCTCAGGCCCTATTACCCTACCCAAGCCCAACCCTATAATCCATGGTAATTTCCTCTGCTGACAAGGATTTTTGTCTCTCTCCCGCTCTTATCTCATAATTTCCGTTTCTTTGTTTCTCAGAGTTGAGCATACTTCAACAGAATTATTAGCATTCTTTGATACTTTATTCTCTTTAACCGCCTTTTCGGTTTTGAATGGTTCTTCCTTTGCCTTAAAAAAATCATCTTCATCTTTAGGCATTGTACTCTCGACATGAACAGCTTCTTCAATAGGTTCTTTGTAATCTGACTCTTCTTGGGTAGCCTCTGCATCTTCATTGTTTATTTTCTTTTCGGACGGAACAACTACCCCTTCAACTCGAGCTAATTTATGATCAATTTCCTCAACTTCTTTTCCTGTCTCTGATGTCAAATCGGAAACATAATTAGCCTCCTTGTTGGTAATATCAAGAGTAGTTGTTCTTTGTGGTGAAACATCAGGATTTTCGTCCAAAACAACTGTCAGCAACACAAGTTGTATCTGTACCTATTGTTAGTTTTTCTCACATTAAATTTTGTCTTTTAAATCCCTAAAAATACGGAGTTATGAGTTGGTTAATATTCTAACTTATCTTTCCATTTGTAGTCAAATCAATACTTTATTTTTGAATTAAAAAATTTGGAAAGAATCGTAGGTCATAATTGTGATTTTTGCATAACATCTAGTTTTTTTCATAATTATAGTGAGCACTAACATGTGTTTGTTGATCCATCAAATTATAAAATTTGCAACAATATTTAGACAAATTGAGGTCGTTTTGAAAATATATTTACGGTGAGTCTCTATGTTTGGATCATCAATATTTTCGTTTATTCAGCCGCGACCACCATGGTTGCCGCCGTCACACCTTCTATAACAGAGGGTGTGGCTGCAACAAAGTCGATGGTGGCTGCAACAAAGTCGATGGTGGAGAGAGAGAGAGAGAGAAAGGTTCGGTGAAGAGGGGAAAGAGAGAGAGCTTGGGTGAAGATGAAGGAGGAGGAAGAGAAAAAAAGAAAAAGAAAAAGAAAAAGAGAAAATTGAATAGAAAATGACAATTTTGTCCCTTAATTTTGTTAGCTTGGATGAAAAATCTAACAGAAGGACCTTTTAAAACCATCTTCATACTTATAGGGTTTAAACTAAAGTGAATAAATTTAAGAGAACTACATAAAAACGTGTCAATAGTTAAAGAGTTTAAAATATATTTTGCCCTTATAGAAAATATTGAGAAGTAATAATCTAACGTTCAATTCTTTTTCACTTCAAGAAAGTAAGCATCATTTGTTGGGCCCCATGGCCCAACATTTTAGTAACATACCATACTACTAGAATATTTTGTCGGATAAATATTTTCATATCATGACGAGATTGTTTAAATGTTAGTAATTTTTAGTTAAATATGTATAATTCAATTAAATAATCGAATGTCTATTGATTAAAATATTTATCTTTTCATAGCTTCCAAGAAAGCAGTTGAGATTCGCCGATCAACAACTCTAGATCACAAAACAGTAAATTTCTTCATGAATAGATCTTTCCATATAGGTAACAAGATTGGAATTGCTTCATTTGTGGCCGTCAATAACATGTACCAACGGATTATAGAAGGAACAAGCGAAGTAGGAGTTGGAGTGAGAGTTTTGAAATTTCTGGTGGCTGCTTTTAACTTATTGTAGCTAAACATTTGAAGCTGTGAATCAATTTTAAGTTCCTCGCCTATGGTGGTGGCAAATGGAGAACTTTCCATATAGTTACTAGTTGAATATGATGTAACTGGAGTAACTGGATGGTCCCTACTCGAGTCATTTGTAGATTTACTTTCTACTGTTGAAAACAAATGCTTCAATATCCACGTCAATATTTCTGGACTTTGACATGTCATGAATCATGATAAATCAACAAGGGTTTCCGAATAAGTAACAAGTACATCAAGTAGCATTCAAAGCACCTATAAGTACAAATCTATTACATTCTAGTATCAAAACAACCATGATGCATCAAAATGAAAGATTAGAGAAAAAAGTTAAAAGGTCAGCATGCATGTTTTGTATTTGATTATAACATAAAAGCCCTAAGGTCCAACTAAGAATTATTAATGTATTTGCTCTTAGTATATTCATTATTTTTTTTTTCTCTCAACTCTTTCAGTTTTGGCAGCCAGTCTACTTTACATTTTTTATCTTTAACTCTTCATCAAGGTAAAACATCATCTCTCTTCTCTCCTTTCTATACCTTTCTTATCTCCTAATTTTTGTCTTAAGAGTAGGTGTTGATAAAATATTGGATAATTAAATTAACCTTGTATCTTTTTTTCTTCATTGTTTTGCATCACGAAATTTCATATCTAATCCACTATGATCTAGCACTATAAGTGACCCATTTTCTTGCCTTTTTTCATCAAAAGGCATGTAAGTGGAATTCATTCATCAACAAAATAGCATTACTTCAGCGTTCAACTTCCTTTTTGTTGTTGTTGTTCCTCATAAATAGAAATATGAGTGAGAAATTATGTTTCTATCCCAATATTCCTACAATAGAACTAGAACTATTCCCAAAAAGGTAGAAACAACAATCTGAAAAGAGAAATATAAACAAATGAGACGTACACAATCGTTACTGGAAATGACTTGTATATTAAATCCCCCATTTTCGTGAGATAATTCACAATTTTTAACAATGAATATTTTGCTTCATTAATAACCAACCTAGATATTGATTTGGAGAATTTAACTCAGTGTTCAAATGAATAGATTACAAAGTAATTAATACTATTATTTTTTAATGTATATTTATTTGTAACTATTTGTTTTCAAGTGCTTGCATTGTTTAGCTATATCTAATTCATCTTTTCTTAACCAGAATCCAAGATCCAAATTCTAGATGGGTGTAAATAAAACAATTCTTATAATATTGTTATGATTAACTTATTTATAAAAAAATATTGAGATGTAATATTCCAACGTTCAATTCTTTTTTAATGCAAGAAAGTGAGCATCAATTTCTTGGGACCCTTGGTCCATCATTTCAGCAAACTTACTATTCTACCGGAGAAGTATTTTCATACTATGACACGATTGTTTAAATGTTAGTAATTTTTAGTTTTATAATGTATAATTCAATTTTAATTAAATGTCTATTGATTAAAATATTTATCTTTCTACAACATCAAAGAAAGTCGTTGAGATTTGCCGGCTAGCAACTATAGATCACAAGAAAGTAAATTTCTTCATGGATGGATCTTACCACACAAGTAACAAGATTGGAATTGCTTCATTAGTGGCAGTCAATAACATCTACCAATAGATTATAGAAGGAACAAATGGATTATGAGCCAGGAGTGAGAGTTTTGAAATTCGTAGTGGTTACTTTCAGCCCATTGTAACTAAAATTTCAAAGCTGAGAATCAATTTTAAGTTCCTCGCCAATGGTTGTGGCAAATGGAGTACTTTCCACATAGCTACTGATTGAAGATGATTTAACTGGGGTAATTGGATGGTTGCTACTCAAGTCATCTGTGGATTTACTTTCTGTTGTTGAAAAAGAATGCTTTAATATCCATGTCAATATTTCTGGACTTTGACATGTCATGCATCAATGATAAATCACCAGGGGTTCCGAATAAGTAACAAGTACATCAAATAACATTCGAAGCACCTATAAGTACAAATTTATTACATGCGAGTGTCAAAACAACCTTGATGCATCAAAATGACAGATTAGAAAAAAAATTAAAAAATTAAAGGTCAACGTGCATTTTTTGTATCATATTATACAATAAAAGCCCTAAGATCCCACTAAGAATTATTAATGTATTTGATCTTGGTGTATTCATTATTTTTTTCTTTTAACTCTTTTAGTTTTTGGCAGTCAATCAACTTTACATGCTTGATCCTTAACTCCAGGTCAAGGTAAATCATCATCTCACTTCTCTTTGTCTCTATCATCTCCTAATTTGTATATCAATAGTCGGTGTTGATAAAATAGTGGATAATTAAATTAACCTTGTACCTTTTTTTTTCATTGTTTGACATCATAAATTGTGGCAGTCAATAACATGTACTAATGAATTATAGAAGGAACAACATAGTGGTGTCTGCTTAAGCTCCTCTATAGTTTTGGAGTTTGGCATGTCATGGATCATGATAAAATCAACAGGAGTTTCCGAATAATTAACACGTACACCAAATAGCATTCAAAGCACCTATAAGTACAAATCTATTACATTCGAGTGTTAAAACAACCTTGATGCATCAAAATGACAGATTAGGAAAAAAAAAAAAAAACCCCAAAAATTTAAAGGTCAATGTGCGTTTTTTGTATCATATTATACAATAAAAGCCCTAAAGTCCCACTAAGAATTATTAATGTATTTGGTCTTGGTATATTCATTATTTTTTTTCTCTCAACTCTTTCAGTTTTTGGCAACCAATCCACTTTACGTGTTTGATTCTTAAATCCTCATCAAGGTAAAACATTATTTTCTTCTCTCTGCCTCTCTTATCTTCTAATTTTTTTCTCAATAGTAGGTGTTGATAAAATAGTGGATAATTAAATTAACCTTGTACCTTTTTCTTTTTTTTTCTTTTTTTTTATTTTGCAACATGAAATTTCATATTCAATCCACTATGATCTGGCAGTGTAAGTGACCCATTTTCTTGCCTTTTTCATCAGAATGCAAATACCTGAAATTCATTGTTCAACGATATAGCATTGTTGAAGCGTTTATGTTCCTCTTTTGTTGTTATTGTTGTTTCTCAGAAATAGAAATATGATAAATTATGTTTCTAATCCAGATTTTTAGAACAATATTCCAACAATAATACCAACTACTCCTAGGAAGGAAGAAACGACAATCTTGAAATAAAAATCCAAACAGATAAGACATGCACAATCGTTACTGGAAATGACTTGGGCACTAAATCACCCCTTTTTAGTTAGACAATTCACACTTTTTACACTGTATATTTTGCTTCATTAATAACCAACCTAGATATTCATTGTGAAAATTTAATTCAATGTCTAAATGGATGGTTTAAAGCGTAATTAGTACTATTATTTTTTATATATGTTTATTCGTTACTATTTGTTTTCAACTGCTTGCATTATTTGGCTCTATCTAATTCTTCTTCTCTTTAACTAGAATCCAAAATCCAAATTAATCCAGATGGATGTAAATAAAACAATTCCAAAAATATTGACAAGATTAACTTATTAATAAAAAACATTGAGATGTAATATTCCAACATTCAATTCTTTTTGAATGTAAGAAAGTGAACATCGTTTGTCCCTTGGCTCAACATTTCAACAACATACTATTCTACTAGAATATTTGTTGGAAAAATATTTTTATATTGTGACCAGATTGTCTAATAGTTAGTAATTTTTAGTTAAATATTATGTAATTAATTTTAATTGAACGTCTATTGATTAAAATATTTATTGTTCTACTGCTTGCAAAAAAGTCATTGAGATTCGCCAACAAACAACTCTAGATCACAAGAAAATAAATTTCTTCATGAATGGATATTGCCACGTAGGTAACAAGATTGGAAATGCTTCAATTGTGGTAAATGGAGTACTTTCCACATAACTACTGATTGAAGATTATGTAACTGGAGTAACTTAATGGTCCCTACTTGAGTAATCTATAGATTTACTGCCTACTATTGAAAACAAATGATTTAATATCTACGTCAACATTTCTGGAGTTTGACATGTCATTCATCATGATAAATCAACCAGGGTTTCCGAATAACTAACAAGTACATCCAATAGCATTCAAAGTACCTATAAGTATAAATCTATTACTTTCTAGTGTCAAAACAACCTTGTTGCATCAAAATGATAGATTAGAGAAAAAAGTTAAAAATTCAGCATGCAAGTTTTGTATCAGATTATAACATAAAATTTTTAAGGTCCCATTAAGAATTATTAATGTTTTTGCTCTTGGTATCTTCATTATTTTTCTCTCCCAACTCTTTTAGTTTTTAGCAACCAATCTACTTTACGTGTTTGATCCTTAACTCCTCATCTAGGTAAAATATCACCTCTCTTCATTCTGCCTCTCTCATGTCCTAATTTTTGTTTCAAGAGTAGGTGTTGATAAAATAGTGGATAATTAAGTTAACTTGTACTTTCTTTTTCATTGTTTTGCATCATGAAATTTCATATTTAATCCATTATGATCTGGTGGTGTAAGTGACCCATTTTCTTGCTTATTTTTGTCATGTAGATTCCATAATTTCAATCTTCAACGAAATAATGTTACTTCAACATTTATGTTCCTTGATTTGTTGTTGTTGTTGTTTTCAGAAATAAAAATATGAGTGAAAAATTATGTTTCTATCCCAATATTTCGGCAATTGAACCAGAACTACTCTCAAAAAGACAAAAATGACAATTTGGAAACAGAAAGCTAAACAAGTGAGACCTACACAATTGTTGCTGGAAATGACTTGTGCACTAAATCACCCATTTTCAGAGAGATAATTCACAACTTTTATAGTATATATTTTTCTTCATTAATAACCAATCTAGATATTGATTTGGAGAATTTAACACAATGTCCAAATGCATAGTTTAGAGCGTAATTAATACGATTATTTTTTAATGTATGTTCAAATTGTTACTATTATTTTTCAAGTACTTCCCTTGTTTGTCTCTATATAATTCATCTTTTTCTTAACCAAAATCTAAGATCCAAATTAATTCAGGTGGGTGTAAACAAAACAATTCCGAAAATATTGGTAAGATTAATTTATTTATAAAAAAACATTGAGATGCAATATTCTAACGTTTAGTTCATTTTTAATGCCAGAAAGTGAGCATCATTTGTTGGGTCCCTTAGCCCAACATTTCAGTAACATACTATTTTACCAGAAAATTTTACTAGAGAAGTATTTTTATTCCATGATGAGATTATTTAAATGTTAGTAATTTTTAGTTAAATATTGTGCAATTCACTTTTTATTGAATGTCTATTGATTAAAATATTTACCTTTTTAACCTTGTAAGAAAGTCTTTGACATTTGTCGACCAGTAACTCTAGATCACAAGAAAGTAAATTTCTTCATAGATGGATCTTGCCACTAAGAATTATTAATGTTTTTGCTCTTGGTATATTCATTATTTTTTCCCTAAACTCTTTCAGTTTTTGGTAACTAATCTACTTTACGTGTTTGATCCTTAACTCCTCATCTAGGTAAAACATCATTTTTCTTATTTTTGTCTCTCTCATGTCCTTATTTTTGTATCAAAAGTAGGTGTTGATAAAATAGTGGATAATTAAATTAACTTGTACCTTTGTTTTCATTGTTTTGCATCACGAAATTTCATATTTAATCCATTATGATCCAGTGGTGTAAGTGACCCATTTTCTTGTCTTTTTTGTGCTGTAGATTTATTAAATTCAACGTTCAACGAAATAATGATACTTTAGCGTTTACATTCCTTGTTTTTTTTTTTTTTTTTTATCAGAAATAGAAATATGAGTGAAAAATTATGTTTTTATTCCAATATTCTGGCAATTGAACTAGAACTACTCCCAGAAATGCAAAAACAACAATCTAGAAATAGAAGGCTAAATAAATGAGACGTACATAATCATTACTGGAAATGACTTGTGCATTAAATCACCCCTTTTTAGAGGGATAATTCACAACTTTTATAGTGTATATTTTACTTCATTAATAACCAACCTAGATATTGATTTGGAGAATTTAACCCAATGTCCAAATGCATAATTAATACTATTATTTTTTAATATATGTTTATTGGTTACTATTATTTTTCAAGTGCTTTCATTATTTATCTCTATCTAATTCCTCTCTTTTTAACTAGAATTTAAGATCCAAATTAATCCAGATGGGTGTAAACAAAGTAATTCCTAAAATATTGGTTACATTAATTTATTTATAAAAAAACATTGAGATGTAATATTTTAATGTTCAGTTCATTTTTAATGCAAAAAAGTGAGCATCATTTGTTAGGTCCCTTAGTCCAATATTTCAACAGCATACTATTCTACTATAAAATTTTGCTAGAGAAGTGTTTTTATTCCATGATGAGATTGTTTAAATGTTAGTAATTTTGAGTTAAATATTGTGTAATTCAGTTTTAGTTGAATGTCTATTGATTAAAATATTTACTTTTCTAACCTTGCAAGAAAGTCATTGACATTTGCTGACCAGCAACTCTAGATCACAAGAAAGTAAATTTGTTCATAGATGGATCCTGCTAATAAGAATTATTAATGTTATTGCTCTTGGTATATTTATTATTTTTTTCTCTCAACTCTTTCAGTTTTTGGCAGCCAATCTACTTTACGTGTTTGATCCTTAATACCTCATCTAGGTTAAATATCATCTCTCTTCTTTTTTCCTCTCTCATGTCCTAATTTTGTATCAAGAGTAAGTGTTGATAAAATAGTGGATAATTAAATTAACTTGTACCTTTGTTTTTATTGTTTTGCATCACGAAATTTAATATTTACTCCATTATGATCAGGTGGTGCAAGGGACCCATTTTCTTGTATTTTTTTGTTATGTAGATTCAAGAAATTCTATGTTTAATGAAATAATATTACTTCTGCGTTTACGTTCCTTGTTGTTGTTGTTATTGTTGTTTCTCAGAAATAGAAATATAAGTGGGAAATTATGTTTCTATCCAATATTCCGGCAATTAAACCATAACTACTCAAAGAAAGCCAAAAACGACAATCTGGAAACAGAAAGCTAAACAAATGAGACCTCACAATCGTTACTGGAAATGACTTGTGCACTAAATCACCCATTTTCAAAGAGATAATTCACAACTTTTATAGTGTATATTTTGCTTCGTTAATAACCAACCTAGATATTGATTTGGATAATTTAACCCAATGTCCAAATGCATAGTTTAGAGCGTACTTAATGCTATTAGTTTTTAATATATATTTATTCGTTACTATTATTTTTCAAGTGCTTCCATTGTTTGTCTCTATCTAATTCATCCTCTCTTTGACTAGAATCTAAGATCCAAATTAATCCAGGTGGGTGTAAACAAAATAATTCCTAAAATATTGGTAAGATTAACTTATTTGTAAAAAAATATTGAGATTTAATATTCTAACGTTCAGTTCATTTTTAATGCAAGAAAGTGAGCATCATTTGTTGGGTCCCTTTGTCCAACATTTCAACAACATACTATTCTACCAGAAAATTTTGCCCGAGAAGTATTTTTATTCCATGAATAGATTATTTAAATATTAGTAATTTTAGTTAAATATTGTGTAATTTAGTTTTAATTGAATGTCTATTGATTAAAATATTTATTTTTCTACAATTTGCATGAGAGTCGTTGACATTTGCCGACCAATTACTCTAGATCACAAGAAATTAAATTTCCTCATTGATGGATCTCTCCACTAAGAATTGTTAATCTTTTTGCTCTTGGTTTATTCATTATTTTTTTCTCTCAACTCTTTCAGTTTTTGGCAGCCAATCTAGTATACGTGTTTGATCCTTAACTTCTCATCTAGGTAAAACATTATCTCTCTTATTTCTGCCTCTTTCATGTCCTAATTTTGTATCAAAAGTAGGTGTTGATAAAATAGTGGATAATTAAATTAACTTGTACCTTTGTTTTCATTGTTTTGCATCACAAAATTTCATATTTAATCCATTATGATCTGGTGGTTTACGTGACCTAATTGTTTTTTGCCTTTTTTTGTCTTGTAGATTCTAGAAATTTAATGTTCATCAAAATAATGTTACTTCAGTGTTTACGTTCCTTATTTTGTTGTTGTTTTTATTTTTCTGAAATAGAAATATGAGTGGAAAATTATCTTTCTATCCCAATATTCTAACAATTGAACTAGAACTATGCCCAGAAAGGCAAAAACGACAATCTGGAAGAAGAAAGCTAAACAAATGAGACCTACACAATCGTTATTGGAAATGACTTGTGCACTAAATCACCCTTTTTCAGAGAGATAATTCACAACTTTTATATTGTATATTTTGTTTCATTAACCCAATGTCCAAATGCATAGTTTAGAGTGTAATTAATACTATTATTTTTTAATGTATGTCTATTCATTACTATTATTTTTCAAGTGCTTTCATTGTTTGTCTCTATCTAATTTATCTTCTCTTTAACCAATATCTAGGATCGAAATTAATCCACGTGGGTGTAAACAAAGCAATTTCTAAAATATTGTTAAGATTAACTTATTTATAAAAAAATATTGAGATTTATTATTCTAAGATTATGTTCTTTTTTAATGCAAGAAAGTGGACATAATTTTTTGGGTCCCTTAGCCCAACATTTAAGCAACATACTATTCTACTGGAAAAAATTATGCTAGAGATTTTTTTTTTTATTCCATGACGAGATTGTGTAAATGTTAGTAATTTTTAGTTAAATATTATGTAATTCAATTTTAATTGAATGTCTATTTATTAAAATATTTATCTTTCTACAGCTTACAAGAAACTCGTTAACATTTGCTGACCAACAACTCTAGATCATAAGAAAGTAAATTTTTTTATAGAATGGTAACAAAATTAAAACTGCTTTATTTGTTGTTGTTTATCTCAAATAGAAATATGAAATATGTTTCTATCCTAATATTCCGGCAATAGAACTAGAACTACTCCCAAAAAAATAGAAATGACAATTTGGAAATAGAAACCTAAACAAATGAGGCCTACGCATTTGTTATTAATAGAAATGACTTGTGAAATAAATCACCCCTTTTCAGTGAGATAATTCACAACTTTTGTAGTGTATATTTTGCTTCATTAATAACCAACCTAGACATTACTTTGGAGAATTTAACTCAATGTCCTAATGGATATTTTAGAGCATAATTAATATTATTATTCTTTATTGTTTGTTTATTCGTTACTATTTGTTTTCATGTGCTTGCATTATTTGCCTATATCTAATTCTTCTTATCTTTAACAAGAATCCGAGATCCAAATTAATCCAGAAGGGTGTAAACAAAACAATTCCTAAAATATTGGTAAGATTAACTTATTTACAAAAAACATTAAGATGTAATATTCTAACATTCAATTCTTTTTTGATGAAATAATGTGAGCATCATCTGTTAGGCCTCTTGGCCCAATATTTTAGCAATATATTATTCTACTGGAATATTTTGCAGAAGTATTTTTATACCATGACGAGATTGTTTTAAATGTTAACAATTTTTAGTTAAATATTGTATAATTCAATTTTAATTAAATGTCTATTGATTAAAATATTTATCTTTCTATAGCTTCTAAGAAAGTCGTCGAGATTCGCCGGCCAGTAAATCAAGAACACAAGAAAGTAAATTTCTTCATGGATGGATCTTGCCACATAGGTAACAAAATTGGAATTACTTCATATGTGACAGTCAATAACATGTACCAAGGGATTATAGAAGGAACATGTGGAGTAGGAACTAGAGTAAGAGTTTTGGAATTGTTGGTGGTTGCTTTCAGCTCATTGAAACTAAACTTTCAAAGTTTAGAATCAATTTTATGTTCTTTGCCAAGGGTGGTGGCAAATGGAGTACTTTCCACATAGCTATTGGTTCAAGATGATGTAACTGGAGTAATTGGATGGTCTCTAGTCGAGTCATTTGTAGATTTAATTTTTGTTGTTGAGAAAGAATGCTTTAATATCCACGTCAATATTTTTAGACTTTGACATGTCGTGCATCGTAATAAATCAACAGGAGTTTCCGAATAAGTAACAAGCATATCAAATAGAATTCAAAGCACCTATAAGTACCAATTTATTGCATGCGAGTGTCAAAACAACCTTGATGCATCAAAATTACAGATTAGAAAAAAAAAAATTAAAGGTCAGCGTGCGTTTTTTGTATCATATTATACAATAAAAGCCCAAAGGTTAATGTATTTGCTCTCGATATATTCATTATTTTTTCTCTCTCAACTCTTTTAGCTTTTGGCAGTCAATCTACTTTACATGTTTGATCCTTAACTTCTCGTCAAGCTAAAATATCATCTCTTTTTTCTCTTCCTCTCTCATCCCCTAATTTTTGTCTCAAGAATAGGTGTTCATAAAATAGTGGATAATTAAATTAACCTTATACCTTTTACTTCATTGTTTTGCATCATGAAATTTTATATTTAATCCACTACCATCTGGTGGTGTAAGTGGCCCATTTTCTTGCCTTTTTTATTTTATTTTATCAGAATGCAGATATCTGAAATTCATTGTTCAACGAAATAGCGTTACTTTAGCGTTTACATTTTCTCTTTCGTTGTTATTGTTGTTGTTGTTTCTCAAAAATAGAAATATGAGTGGGAAATTATGTTTCTATCCCAGTTTTTTAGAACAATATTCCAATAATAGAACCGAAACTACTCCCAAAAAGGTGGAAACGATAATCTGGAAACATAAACCTATTCAAATAAGACCTACACAATCATTATTGGAAATGACTTGTGTACTAAATCACTCCTTTTCAGTGAGATAATTAACAATTTTTATAGTGTATATTTTGCTTCATTAATAACCAACCTACATATTGATTTGGAGAATTTAACTCAATGTCCAAATATGTAGTTTAGAATGTAATTAATACTATTATTTTTAAGGTATGTTTATTTGTTATTATTTGTTTTCAAGTGCTCGCATTGTTTGACTTTATTTAATTCCTCTTCTCTTTAACTAAATCTAAGATCCAAATTAATCTAGATGAATGTAAAGTAAAGGCAGTAATTCCTAAAATATTGGTAAAATTAAATTATTTATAAAAAACATTGAGATGTAATATTCTAACGTTCAATTCTTTTTTAATGCAAGAAAGTGAGCATCATTTGTTGGACCCCTTGACCCAATATTTCAGCAACATACTATTTTACATAAATGTTTTGCCAGAGAAGTATTTTTTTGTACCATTAATGTTAGTAATGTTTAGTTAAATATTGTATAATTCAATTTTAATTAAATGTCTATTGATTAAAATATTTATCTTTCTACAGCTTCCAAGAAAGTTGTTGAGATTCGTCGGCCAACAACTCTAGATCACAAGAAAGTAAATTTCTTCATAAATGGATCTTGCCACATAGGTAACAAGAATTGAACTGCTTAAATTTGTGACAGTCGATAATATGTACCAACAGATTGTAGAAGGAATAAGTGGAGTAGGAGCTAGAGTAAGAATTTTTAAATGTGATGCCTCTAACAATTCAGAGACTGCGACTTTACACAGTCTCCTCTAGTATGCAAAAACATACAATTATTTGGATTTCAATATATTTAGTGATTGCGAACAAATCTTAAATACTTTTAAGACAAAAAAAAAATCGAGTAAAGAATATAAGAGAATTATTTGCTGAATGCGATACCATTTTAAATGAAAACATATAGTAAAAATATTGCTCATCTATCGGCAGAGCAACGACACAGTTCACTTATTAGCCTATTGGGCATTAGAAAAACACCTCCAATCTAATTCACCAACAGAAAAAAAGATTATTTTGGACTTAGAAGTTGCATGCTTGAGACCGAGGAACTCCCACTTGACGAATTGGACGAAAGATTACAACAAATGAAAAAATGTTATACCCAATTGTAAGAGAGGGAAAACAACTTTTCATATCGAGTGAAGTGCGTCATTTGAAAAAACCGTACTCAAAATCATTGCGAGTCATTTTTTAAGGTATTTCAATTTAAAAATTTAATTACTTAATTTTAGTTATTTTTTTTAGTTTAGAGAAGTAATGGATTATTATCTAATAGCATATTGTTGGAAAAAATATCGGTTTGGTTTTGTTCGAACCGAATTAAAAATTATTGATCTCTAAATCTTTTAATATATTACACAATAAGCGTTCAAGCTCACAAAACTATTCTTCACACGTTTTCTTGTGTTGTATTACACGCACAATTATATTAAACAAAAACTGCTCATTTCGGACTAGAAATGAAACATTTGAATATAGTGTCGGAGAATTAAGTACTACATTAGCAAGCATTAACCATGTCACTAATTGGAAAATTTGTATCTGCATGGACTAAGGCGACCATTATTCAAGTAAGTTCATCATGTTGGAATTTTTTTATTAAATTTGGGTTAACATTAATTGAATTAATTGTTTTATAAAAACGGGTTAATGGATAGTCTATTATATAAGTAATCCAATGAAATAGTGATCACATTTTGATTTGGGTTGCGACATCTTTTGTATAGAAGCCCAATTGAGTAGAAAGTGTAGATTTTGGGTCTCATTGAAACCCGTTATGGGAGTGCGCAATAAAAAATCAATATTATAAATATTATGTCCCCTCTCTAGTCTAGATTTAAGTTTTCTTCCCATTGAGAGCCACCATAAGTGTAAATCTAAATCATAAAGAGGAAGATCTAGTGTGTAATCCGCTGTGACGATCAATCATCTGCAATGACTCAAACATGTACGCTTTCGGTAACCGTTCTTGAAATTATTATGTCATTTTTAATCATGTATGATTAAGATCTTCAATTAATTTTCTTAATATTGTGATTATGAAAATAAATCAATATTTGGTATCAAAGTCAACATACATGATTTAGAATCTACAATTGGATATTTAATTATTTTTTTTTATTTTCGGAGCCGAAACTTTGAGTCATGATTTCGTATGATTTTTTTGTTTCGATTGATTGTAAAACTTTAGGACTTTTGTTCCTCTTGATTCAAGCTTCAAATCGATATATTATATGTGTAATTTGGTTGTATAATCTGAGTGTAATTAAACATCAAAATTTCGGCCATGAACCCTAAAAAATCCAATTTTTATCTTTCAAATTGAAGAAGATTGAAAAGTTTTTGTTTCAATTAAATGTTATAGAAAATTTTCAAATTTGTTTACGTAAAAATCCATGTAAAATTCGGCAGAAATAGATGTTAAATTCGTGTTTTTGATCTTGGCCACGCACGGGGCTTAGCACGTGGGGCATGTGAGCATCCATTCGGGATACGTTTTGGTTTTTTTTTTTTTTTTCTTCTGTACACTTGTTTTTCTGTCCTCTATTTTTTTAGGTAATTTATTTTATATTTTGAGGATGAGAAGTATTTTTTAGCTAATTATTACTTATTTATGTGATTTAATTAGCTTAAAATTATTTTTTTTAATTGTTTTTTTGTTAAAAATTTATCAGAAATTATGTTAGTTTATATGGAATAGGAGTACAATACTCACTCTCTCTAGTTTTTTTTTTTTTTTAATATGCACTCTCTTTCTTAGTTTTAAGTCACATAAACTAGTTTAATAATTAGTTTAAAAGTGTAGTAAAATTGTTGTTTGAATTCTTGCAACTATAATTGATCATTAATCAGTGAAAATATATTTTGTGACGTACTTTATCTTATTTCGATCATATGCATATATGTCGCTAATATGCACTGTTGTTGTTAGGTAATATTATTTAATTTTCTCAATTTGGAACATTTTCTTGTGAATTGTTGATGTTATTTCACCAAAGTGATTTAACTATCAAAATTTGCAAGATTTTGAGTTTCTATTTTATTGATGGGAAAAGTTTTAGATTAATTTGTATAATCAACTGTCCAAAGATGGTTATTGTACAAATTAATTTAATTGCATGAGAATGTTGTATAAGATAAATAATTTAATAATTTTGTTTGCCCAAAAAGAATGAATTTTGAAAGATTATTTGTTTCATTATCTTTTGAAGGAAATATGTGGATTTGAAAATCAATCTGCTTAAAAAGGATGAATTTTTAAATTTATAATTTTATTTTTATTTTGTTGATCTTTATGCTTAGAGAACAGTTGTTTATTATAGACTCTACCTAAAGAGGAGTTTATAATAACACAATTGATTCTTATATTATGTTATTTATGCTTATTTAGGCATTTTGCTTATAGCCCATAATTGATCTAATTGCATTCTTTTTTTGTAAAAACAGTAGCTTTTGCTGTGAACAACAATAACGCCACAATTGATATTCTTAATGGGTCGAACTATAAGAGATGGATATCAGATAAAGAGTTCGCTTTAGGAATAATGGACTTGGACATGGCTCTGCGTGAAGATGAACCTCCTCGACCTACTGATGAGAGTATAAAAGTTGAGAGAGCTCATTATGTGAAATAAAAAAGATCGAACTGTTTGCGTATTATTTCAATCAAGAGGTCCATTGTTGAGCATCTCCTTGGAGGAATACCTAAGAACAAAAATGCTAAGGAATTTCTCGTTGTTGTGGGAAACATATACCAGACATTTGACAACGCCAAAGCTGGGTATGGATGGATTGATGAATATGAGGTACGATGATATAAAAGGCGTTCGCAAATTCATCCTGAGAATGGTGCATCTTCAAACTAGATTGAAGACACAAGACATTCTCATTCCTGATAAGTCCATTATTCATTAAGCTCAACATTTTGCATATTCTTTTAGCTAAATCAAGACTGCCTACAACAACCAAAATCAGATTTGGGGTGTGAACGGTCTAATCACTAAGTGTGTGGCTGAAGAAGAAAAGTTGAAAAGAGAAAAGAATAAATCTGCTTATTTTGTTGCTCCTAGAAAGTTGAATAATCAGAAAAGAGATGAAAAAACTAGAAAGCCCAACTTCCACGGTCACAAGAAAAGTAATAATTTCAAGAAGAGTGAGAGTGAGAAGTAAAAAAATGGAGATGCCAAGAACACAATCCTTAAGTGCTATCACTATAACAAGAAAGGTCATAAGAGAATTGGTTAGAGAAGAAAAAGAAGAACAAGAAAGAACAGGGTATGTTATCTGCCTGTATCTGTTTTGAATCCAATTTAGTTGATGTTCCTTTAGATTCATGGTGGCTTAACAGTGGTGTTACTGTTCATGTTGCAACTTCTTTACAGGGGATAAGAAACCTGAGGAAGCTAAGTGAGAAAGAGTTAAAACTTAAAGTTGGTAGTGACATCGGGATTGGTGTTGAGCATATTGGGACTGCTATTTTAGAATTAGATTCTGATTTTTAGCTTATTTTGGACAATATTTTTCGTGTACCATCATTTATAAGGAATTTGATTTCCCTTTCAGTACTTAACAAAGCTGGATATTGTTTCACTTTTGCAAATAAAAAAGTTAAGATGATTTATGACTATAAAGTGATTGACAATTGTGTTTTATTTGATGGGCGTTATATATTGTCGTTGTTATCTGCTTGTTCTTACAATGTTGAAAACACTACTATTAAAAGTTCTTTGACCAAGGAAAGATCTTCGTTGTTTTGGCATAAACGTTTGAGGCTCATTTCTAAGGAACAAGTAGAATGCTTAATTGGTTCTTAGATTCTTCATTCTCTTGATTCTGATGACTTGGGAGTTTGAGTTAATTGTGTGAGGGGAAAATTGACAAAGACCAAAAAAAAAAGTGTTACTCGAATTTGTTGGAGATTATTCATACAGACATCAGTGGGTCTTACTCGACTACTTTGTGTGGTAACAAGTACTTCATTACATTCATTGATGATCTCTCTCGATATGACTATGTTTATTTGATTAAAGAAAATATAGATGCTTTTGAAATGTTCAAAGTCTTCCGAGCAAAAGTTGAGAAACAGTTGGGGAAAGTCATCAAGATTGTGAGATTAGATCAAGATGGTGAGTATTATGGGAAGCATGGTGATGTCGGACAACAGAATGAACCTTTTGCAAGGTACTTACAGGATAATGATATTATTGCTCAGTATAATATGCCTGGAAGTCCTGAACAGAATGACGTGGCAGAAAGGCGCAACCGTACTCTTATGGAAATTAAGAAGAGCATGATGAACAAATCGAATTTGCTAGAATACTTGTGGGGTGAAGCAATCAAAATAACAACCTACATTCTGAACCGTGTTCCTAGCATGTCAGTGCCTAAAACACTGTTTAAACTGTGTTCGAACAGAAAACCTAGTTTGAATCATTTCAGAGTATGGGGGTGTCCAGCTGAGGTGAAGATCTATGATCCTTCTATGAAGAAGTCAGATTCGAGAACTACTAGATGCTACTTTACATGGTATCCTAGTCACTCAAAAGAATACAGGTTTTATTGTACGGCTCATGACACTAGAGTTAATTAATCTCAAGTGGCAAAGTTTTTGGAGTTGGATGTTGCTGATGTTATTTCCTCTCAGTTCTATGAAAGAGTGGAACCCATTGATGTTATTTATTTGTCTTTTCTGGCTTTAGATGTCATCTCTTATGATAGAGCCATTGATAGATGGATTTAGCGAGGAGTACATATTATCATTCCCCCTACTGCTAAAGTAACGCCTATTGCAGTTGAGATTTCTCTGACCAATTGATCATTCTCAATTTCATATCAAAATTTAACCGTTATTCTATCATTATGTTAATCTTTTTATCAATTTCTAATTAATAATAACACAAATTATTATTTTTACAGGAACAAACTCGAAAATAAAAAAAAGTGGAAAAATGACAAAAAATGGATAAAAACCTTGCGATTTGTGAACTGGCCCAACTCACGATCTGTAAGATGACCCGGTCCATGAGTCAAACTTGGGTCCAAAATGGTTCCCAAAAGAGAACCATTTTATTCCTTTGGTAGGAGCATTATAACGGTCTAAGTAATGAGCAATCATGGCCTTTAATAGCCATTAATAGGTGGACTTGAAAAGGAAAAAGAATAATGAGAATTAAAGGGCAATAATTTGACAGATGAAGGAGGACACTTTCATTATATATTTTGATGTGTTCATTCGGCCAGGGGAGCTTTCAGTTAGTTTTAGTTTTTTTCATACTTTTGTTTCTGCCGATTTGTAGTGGTGTTTCTTCAATGGAATTTTTTGTTGAATATCTTATAGAAGAACAATCCATGAATGGCTAAGGCGAAACCGGGTTAGACAGCTTTCGTTCTAGATTTTCTTTTTGTAGTTTTAATTTCTTGTTATATTTTATCTATGTATAAAATTGTATAACAAGGGTTTTAATGTTCTTATACTGTTTATGAAATAAATTATTATTTTTATCATTTTATGAATGTTTAAAATAATTTATTGGTACTTTTGGGATAGATCTAATATACGTGATTTAGATCTAACTGTTTTATAATTAGTTTTATTGGAATCAATGCGGTTTAATATGATGAATTATACTAAGGAATTGATTCACTTAAGAATCAAATCTCGAAGATAGTCCATTACCGATTAAATGGTTGATTAATCGACATATTTGATAGGATGAGCTATGCCTAAGGATTAGTTCGTCGTAGATTATGAACTGAATCTCAAAGATAGTTCATGCCCATTAAATAGTCAAGCTTTTGTAGTAATTTTTATTGTAATTAAATTACTTCATTATACACAAAATAAAAATAGATAAAGAATTAGAATTCATTAGGATAATAAAAAATGAATACATGCCCTCAACCCGGTTATTTATCATTAGTATTTTAATTTAATTATTTTCTGTTTTATTATTAAAAAACCCAAAAATCAATTTATTAGATCCAACCAAAAAATAAGAAAGAATTAATAATTACAATCTAATCCTTATGGTTCGACACCCTTCCGCTACACTATAATATTTTACGCTTAAATTGGGTATTAAATTTGAGTGATCACCAATAATCCTGCGAATGAGTTTTCTTCTGAAGTACAAGCGAGAAGATTGCAAAGAACTAGAGGGTTGTCATTTCTAACGACTACTATGTTTACCTTGGAGATGGAGAGCATGACATTGGAGAAGAAATAGACCCGACTACTTATCGTGAAGCTCTCAATAGTGATCCGTCAAATGAATGGCTAATTTCCATGGGAGATGAGATGCAGTCTATGTCAGATAATGATGTTTGGGAACTTTATAAGCCTATTGGATGCAAATGGGTATTCAAGACCAAGAGAGACAACAAATGAAATGTTGAAAGATTCAAGGCCCGATTGGTTGCTAAAGTGTATACACAATGAAAAGACAATGATTTCACATAGACTTTTTCACCAGTTTCCATCAAAGATTCTTTTAGGCTAATTATAACGTTGGTAGCTCATTTTGACTTAGAGATTCATCAAATAGATGTCAAGACAACTTTTCTCAATGAAGATTTGAGTGAGGAGGTCTACATGTCACAACCTGAAGGATTTAAGGAAAATAGAAAAGAAAACATGGTATGCAGATTGAAAAGGTCTATTTATGGTCTCAAGTAAGCTTCTTGTCAGTGGTACTTGAAATTTGACAAGATTGTGACGTCTTTTGGTTTTGTAGAAAACAAGTTTGTTTGGTGTGTCTACGTGAAAATCGGTGGGAGCAAGTTAATTTTCATGGTTCTCTATGTCAATGACATCCTGCTTGCTAGTAGTAATGTGAATCTCTTGAATGATACGAAATGTCTTTTGTCTGCTACTTTTGACATGAAGGATCTCGGAGAATCATCTTTTGTCATGGGTATTGAGATTTATCGTAATAGATCTGAAACCTCCTTGGGCTATCTCAGAGAGCCTATATCGATCGTGTGCTTAAAAGGTTCAACATGCCGACGTGCAAAGCTGGTGATGTACCTTTTATGAAGGAAGATAAACTCAGTAATGAACAATGTTCAAAGAATGATTTGGAAAATGATACCATGAAACTATTCCTTATGCCAGTGCAATTGGTAGCTTGATGTATGCACAAGTATGTACGAGACCTGATATTGCCTACATTGTTAATGTTCTTGGTAGATATTTGTCGAACCCTAGACATGATCATTAGGTTGCTGCAAAGAAAGTCATGAGATATTTACAAAGAACGAAGGACTTTATACTTGTGTATAGGAGGGTTGATAATCTCTAAGTAGTTGGATACTCAGATTCTGATTTTGGTGGTTGTTCAGGCAATCGCAAATCTACTTCAGGATACATTTTTGTGCTAGTTGGTGGAGCCATTTCACGAAAAAGTATTAAGCAGAGCCTAATTGTATCCTCGACTATGTATGTTGAGTTTGTAATTTGTTATGGTGCATCCTCTCAAGTTGTTTAACTAAGAAATCTTATCTCGGAGCTGCAAGTTGTTGATTTTAACTCTTGATCCATTGTGATTTATTGCGACAATAATGCAATGGTGTTCTACTTCAAGAACAATAAGATCAGTACGGGTTCCAAGTATATGAAAATCAAGTACCTCATAGTCAAGGACTTAGTGAAGAAAAGAGATATCGTGATTGAGCATATAAAAACCGAGTCCATACTAACTAATCCTCTAACCAAATGTTTAAGGCCCATAGCGTTCAAGGAACATGTTGTGAATATAGGTGTCATTAAATCTTTTGATTCTTTGATTTAGTGAGAGCCTTTGTAATTTCCTTTATTTCGATGATTATGTCGTGTATACATTGATCACTATTGTTATGTGATTTGCAAAATTAAAATCTTTTTTATGATCATCAGTATTGCGTATTATATTATTGAATGCTATATTATTTGAATTAAATATACAATATGATATCTTAAGATATTGTGCCTTAAGAATTACAGTTGTATACTTTTGGTTGTCACAAAATACTATTTTGAAATCTCGTGGTGAATTGTTAGTGACATATAACTTGTTAAAGTCAAGCAATTTCATTTTGTTGAGAAATTACAATAATTTCATTTTATTGAGAAATTGCAATTACAATTTTATTTTATTGAGAAATTGTAATAAGGACCAATGATAAATAATGTATATAGATGATGATCACATGTTAGCATTGGTTCCTTAATACACTACTGGGCTTACGATTCATGTCGATATGATTATAAATATTTGTGACTATGAAGGGTCTTATTTTGTTGAGATTAACATATAAACCATCATAGTCCAATATTAAGATCATGGTGGATCGGATAAATTTATCAAGATGTTACTTATAGATTATCATTTCTTTAAAAGGAGTGACCACACAAAATAATTTTTTTTTGTTAATAACCCAAGAGTTTTGTTTTCAAATTTAAATTTATAAGTACTTAAAAATTAATTAATGTAGCTCAAGTGGGAGAATGTTGATTTTTTTTTTTTATTAAATATGGGCTGACATTAATTGGATTAATTATTTTATAAAAACGAGTTAATAGATAGTCTATTATATAAGCAGTCCAATTAAATAGTGATTATATTTTTATTTGGGTTATTGCATTTTTTGTGTAGAAACCCAGTTGAGCGACAAGTGTAGATTTTGGGTCTCATTGAAGCCCGTTATGGGAGGCCCCAATGAGAAACCAATATTATAAATATTACGTCATCTCTCTAGTCTAGATGTAGGGTTTCTTCATATTGAGAGCCACCACAACTGTAAATCTAGATCATAGAGAGGAACACTAATCCGCTGCGATGTTTAATCATCTGCAATGACTCAAACATGTAGGCTCAATAACCGTTCTTGAAATTGTTGTGTCATTTTTAATCATGTATGATTGATATCTTTAATTAATTTTCGTAATATTATGATTATGAGAATAAATCAACACATCATTCTAATACTAGTTTGAGGAAAATTACTCATTTAATGTTGTTAGTATTACAAAGATATCGAACAATGACCTTGAAATTGTCGTGAGATTGTTGGAGCCCATAGGGGATAAGTTCTTTCTTGTAATGAAGAGTTTTGTCATTAAAATTCTTGTGTTTCACGGAGATGTAAAATTTTTATGTCAACAATAGTTTAATTATTTTGGAACATGAAATTTGTTTGTTACTTAATTATTGACAACATTTTCGATAGAATGGAAGGATAATGTTAATTTTTTTGAAGAAAGATATGAGAAACAATCACAACTTTTAAATGTGATCTCTTATTACTAAAGAGCATGATTTTGAAATTTGATAGAAAAGAGAGTAAACAAATTAATTTGATAGAAAAAAAATGTAATAATACATTCACCTACCATGACGGTCTTCAGTATAAAGTGAGATCCATAACAATTGTATAGTCACATTTTTTTTTTAACAAAGTGTAATCTATTGTACCCATATAATAACGGCTTTAAGTAAAAAAACGTGATGGTCATTCATATTTAATCACGCGAATACATTTCTATCACACATTTTTCAATTAAATAATCACAAGAAAAAAGTGTGATCATACACCAATAGCCTTTAATGACACTAAAATCACGATTTTTTGGATACCAAAAATTGTGATTAAAACTCTATGATGACGGCTAAAACACGTGTTCTTTTTTTATTATTGTACTAGTGTGTCCTCTCTAAAATACAACAACCCGACTTAGTCGTTAGCTTTACACTAACTTTGCACAAATAGTGTAATTCAAAACTCCATCAAGAGATTATCTTTCTTTACCCAATATAAAGTATGCATATATGAAATTATAAATAATCCAAAATATTTGTAAGGAGAATCTATTTATAGGCTCATAAAACACGCAAGATTAAAAAATATTACAAAATATCAAAAGTCTTAAAGTTACAAGAATAAATTATAAATAGAACACTAGTCCACTAAGATAGTGAGAGACTCTCTAGATGACTTATAAAACTTTACAATAAATAATTCAATAAATAAATAGATAAAATATATATACGATTAAAATGTACCAATAAATATTATATTCAAATCTTAAGCATACACTTTCTTTCAAATATTACAAATAATAATAAATCTTCAAAATACATTTTATATTTTTAGTGCAATATTATTCATTAAAGTCTTGAAAATTAGAAGAAACTATTTATAATAGGATTTTTTTATTGAGAATTCACTTTTATCAATCCCTTCAAAAATCAAAATTATCAATGATGTGAAAAAAGAAACCGGACTATGTAATCATATCAACCCGCAGTCAAACCATGACCTCATAATTTCATAATTAAACAATACTATATATATATATATATTCTAAAAAAGCACCTATTACTTCTTACTCATTAAGTATATTTAATTAAATAATAGATAAACATTTAAAATTAAAATACAAATTTAGAGAAAAACTAAAATTGTTTGAATAAGAAAAAAAAAATTCCACAAAAAAAATAAATAAATCAAAATTTAATTATTTTAACAATTAAAACTGTAAAAATTGAATTAAAAATGTTAAAAAAATCTAATTGTTAAATTTTAAATTATTAAAACTCTTATTCTCAAATGACATTTTGCTTTATCAACTATTTTCTCAGATGATATTTTGATTTTATTAAAAATTTGTAAGTATATAAGGTATTATTTAAACTTAGGGCAAAATTTTATTTTGTTCCTCAAAGTATAGGGTGGGTGTCTATGTGGACCTTGAGATTTATCGAATTGTATATTTGATCCCTCAAATTCCTCATTTATTTCAATCCAGTAAAATTAAAAATAATATTAATGATTTTGAACAAAAAATGAATTGTTCTCAACATCTGGCCTTGTAATAGGAATATTTTCGTTATTTCAACTTTCCACTAAAGTTAAATATGTTTTTTCGTTATTTCAACATTCCACTAAAGTTAAATATGTTTTTTTTCTTAATATTCAAATCTTTTTCTCTTATTCTTCAGAAAAAACGTTGTTAGAAAAAAATTAGAAAAAAACGTTTTAGATTTAGTGGAGTAATGCAATGAAAAAAATATTTTCATTAAAAGATCGTTGTGCTGAACACAGTCCATTTTTCATCCAAAATTATGAATAACGTTTTTAATTTTGTGCGATTAAAATAAATATAAAAATTGAGATGACTAAACGTATAATTTGTCAAATCTCAAGTTCGACATAAATTCCCATCCCATGCTTTAGGGACCAAAAATAATTTCCCCTAAATATTAACAGTATCTTATTCTTAATTTTTTTCTAGGTTGTCATATTTTTAGGGATCGCCTTTGACTTATAAAAGTTAATTGTTTATATTTAAAATAAATTACATAAAAGAGTAATAATGATTTGAATTTTGGTAAATAACAAAAGTGAGATGTTAGTGACTTTTTAGCCCTAAAGTTTCTTATTTATTTCAATCCCAAAATATTAAAAACGATATTAATGATTTTGAATGAAAACTAAGTTAATTTTTTCTAGTTTTTCCGTAATAATAATTCGTCTGAAGAATCAGAGAGAGAAGTTTGAATATTTAGTACGAGAAAACGTCTAGATTTAATTAAGTAATAAAATGACAAAAATATCCATATATTATTTTTTCAAAATTAAAATATAAAGATATTTATTTTCATACTTGGTATCTTTTTTCACATTTAAAAGATTTAAAAAATATTCCAAATAATATAAATTATAATGGCAAAACTAGTTCAACCAAACTCATAAACAATTTAGTAGTTAAGTTTTAAATTTTACTAATTTTTAGTAGGGAATGGGTAATAGATCCAAATTAAAAGTCTAACATAATAATCATTAAAAGCTCCAACACATACATACACGATTTACACTGAGGGAAATTACATTTTTGTCCCTAATATAAGGGGTGGATGTCTATCTGAACCTTATCTCTTACGTTCTACATTTGTCTCAATTCTATAAAATTAAAAATAGATTGTGCTCAACACCTAACTTTCTAATGGGAGATATTTTTATCATTTTATCACTCCGTTAAACTTAAAATATTTTTTTTCTAACATTGCTTTAGGTTTTTATTTCATTTTTTAGGCGAACGGTTAATAAAAAAAAATTGAGAAAAAACGTCTTATATTTAGTGAAGAGATAAAATGATGAAAATACTTCTATTAGAATGTTACGTATTGAACAAGATTTATTTTTCATCCAAAACCATTAATGTGGTTTTTAATTTTACGAGACTGAAACAAATATAAAATTTAAGAACCAAATACATATTTTCTAAATCTCAAAGTCCTTATAAACACTTACCCCAGATTTTAGGGGCCAAAAACATTATGGGGGTGCTATTAGTAATTTTTTTATTTTTATTTTTTAACTTTTCTGTCATAATTAATCATCACCTGTTCAGAGACTGGATAAGGCAATACTGCTTTAAATAACAAAAACCACGATCCGCGCCAGCAGATTTTTACAACCCTTTTTCTAACTCTTTTTCAAGCCAATAGAAATATGACACGTCATGATAAGTAACTACACAGGCGAAACGATTGGTGGTATCACACAAAGAATGGTCCACTTGATATCAGGCGGTAATATCTCCAATAATGGATAAGACCGTAAATTAATAATTCAAATTTGAAAATATAAATTTATTTTCTTCTCTCCCTATATAAACACTGCGGATCTTTCCCGTGTTCGGAAACCACTGGAAATTTAAAGAAGTAATTCGATCTCTTTGTTAGATTCAATTTCGATTTATCCAAAATCGCCGGCGGCGGATTGTCTAGGGTTTGTGTTTCTCCGATTCTGAATGATAGTTTTTCGCTGTAGAAGGTGATGGCGATGGGAAAGTCTTTCAAGGATTCGCTTAAAGCTCTCGAAGCTGATATTCAACATGCCAACACTCTGTAATTTCTCTCTCAATCTGTTGATAGTTTTTTGTTCGTTTGTTTTTTCCGTCTTTCTGTTTGTGTTTTTTTGTTTTTCAGTTCTGTTTCGAAGCGTTAATTTTTTATTTTTTTTTATTATGGATTTTGGACTCTGTAGTCTATAATTGTGTTGGATTTGCATGATTAGCTTGATTTTTAATTTATTTATGTAGCTCGAATCATGGATATTATGCAGCATTGGACTCGATTTTGTTTGTCCTTGTCTTGTATGGATTATGCTCTTTTCTACAGAGACGAACTAAATTATTGTTAAATCATGGATCTGTGTGTGTGTGTGTGTGTGTGAATGATTATATCGGAACTATGATCCTCATATTGTGCTTTATTCTCGATCATACTGCAAAGTCCAAATAGCTGATTTCTCCTTCCGAGATAGAGTTAGGATTTTTTATCAATTGAAGAGTGTAGTTGTGCTAATCTGTGGCGATTCTTAATAATGTTGACTCTCATTAGCCTGGTTGCACAATATCATGATTCTTGATGTTTTTGTCAAAAATTGAAATCAGGCTGCATGCACATCTATCATGTTAGTGATTGATAGAAAGTTGCTATCAATCTGCTGCATGTTAAGAGTATATGGTGTATAATGCTCCATCGCCTTGCCATTTTGACAGCATTTATGTGTTTTAAATGAACTGCATTACATTGTTTCTTAATTTATCTGCTATGGGTGACATCATCACTACATTCCGAAACTCTTTTACTTGTAAACAAGGGCATGTGTGAGAATCAACCAACTTGGAAACTTGGGCTAGCCGAGTTGGCCGAAACACTTGATTTTCTCACTAGGAGGTCAAGGGTTCGAGTTTTTCCAAATATTTGTGTTGTTTTCCCACTTTTGTGGGCTATCTTACATTATTGGTAAGTTTATTTTATCATTGATGGTTGATTCTCTAGGTTAATTTAAATAATAATTTTCATCATTCATAATACCGTACAATATACTGTTTCATATATCAAAAAAGGGCATGTGTGAGAATCGAGCTTATGTTAAGGAGCCTGGCATCACCTTTATATATTAATGATGAATTTTTTCTCTTTGATTTTTATATATCTTTTGAGAGTTAGTTGAAATACAAGAATACTCAAATCCCCTGGTGAACTGCAAATTGGTGACCTCAGTTCTTTGGTGGTGGGCTTAAGTCAGCCGTTGATTCCATCAAGCTTGCTTTGACGCACAAAGTTAACCAACCAAACAGTTTCAAATACTATTCACTGTTTGAATTTGACAATTTACATGCAATTAACAATAATCCGGAATACAAGTTTTCCTAGTTTTTTTGCTGGTAATTGAGTTACTAGTAATCTTGTGTTCGTCCTGCTTTGCTAAAGTATACAGTTCACTATTTTTGGTACCATGATCATTTTGAAACCATGCCTTAACTGTATAATTTATGAAATTTTAACTTCATATCCATGAGTAGCAAGGGTTAGTTGTTGTTGTTGTTGTTGTATCCATGAGCAGCAAGGGTACGGATACATTAATAAATCAATGCCAGGTGAGCCTCTAAAAATTATGTAAAAACTATTTCAACCTTTACTACTATTGTTTTTGTTTTCCTTTTTTTTTTTTTTTTTCCCTCTTATGCCAATGCAACTACACATTATCAAGAATAGAGGTATAATATAATGATAATGATGGTATTGTCCTGTCTTTTGATTTTTGTTTATTTATTCATTTTTTCTCCTATATTTCAGGGCTTTAGGTTGTCCTAGGGAACGGGATGGAGCTTGCCTTCAGATGAGACTCTCTTTCAGTCCAGCTGCACAACTGTTCCTTTTTCTGGTTCAGTGGTCCGATTGTCAGCTCGCTGGTACCCTTGGCTTGCTTCGAATTCTTATATACACGGTATATATATCTGTTCGGTTTCAAATATTTAATTTGGTGTTTCTACACTTTGCACCCTTGAAGTTTGGTTACTATCTCAATTTGGTCCTTGTGGTTTTAATTTGGGGACACATCACCTTGAAGTTTCCTAATCATCCCACTCAGTCCAAATCATTATTCGCGTCGTAATTTTGGATGGTAAATAGTCACCGTCCACCCTACCTGACTGTTTTTAAGGGGCTTTATTGGTATTTCTTGCCTTTTTCTTTTTTCCCATTCATATCTCCTGCCAAACATTCAAGAATACATATTTATGTGCTTTTATTTTGTGGGTGGGGGTGTGGGGGGTGTGGTTCAAGGGTGTGTGTGTTGAGGTTGCATAAAATTTGTGGATGGGAGTGGGAAAAGGAGGAGGTTGAAAGTGCCCATTAAATCCCTTAAAAACATTTAGGTTCATGGCATATGACCGTTTGCGGTCAAAAATTGTAATGGGTTAAATGATTTGGATTGAAGCGGGATAGTTAAGAAATTTTAGGGTGTGCCATGCGGTCAAATTAAAATTACAGTGACCAAAGTGAGATGGTGGTCAAACTTTAGGGTGCAAAGTGTCAAAAACTCATTTAATTTCTTTCCTAATGTCATTTCTGTATTGTTACCTATTAGTGCTCCTTTTCAACAATGAATTACTCATAACGCCACTCATTTTTCTTTTTTTGGTGTTGCAAATTGTGGACTCTTGCAGACATATGCAGATGGCAGAACCAGTATGTCTTTGTTAGATAGAAAAGCAAGCATCAGAGACTTTTATGGTGAGTAAGGGCTTGTTTGGGCTTCTTCTTCAATTCACCATTTTATAATTGTTCGATTTCTCAATATTCTGTTAGTACAAATAACTCCAAACATACCCTTAAGTTTTTTTCTTTTTCCCCGTCCGATTTGCTTACTAATAATAGGATTATTATTCTGAAACAGGGGTGATATTTCCCTCGTTATTGCAACTTCAAAACGGGATTACAGATTTAGAAGAAACAAAACAGAAAAAGATGTGCGCGTTAAAATACTCGAGTGAGGGTGATGTTGACAAGGGAAAGCTGTCTGAAGTTGATTTTGAGAGAGAGGAGGAATGTGGGATATGCATGGAAACAGACAGCATGGTTGTCTTGCCAAACTGCAGCCACTCTTTGTGCTTGAAGTGTTACCGAGACTGGTATGTTTTTTCTTCTTGTGTTTTTGAACCTTTTTCGAACAAACTTTGATTACTTATATTATCAGTTCCGTTTAGTGGTCGTTCCAATCAATTGATTTAAACTTTGCTACCAGTTTAGTCAGTGTTCCCCCCCATCCTGACAAATTAGATATGTACGGAAGATAATTTTTTTTTTTAAATTTCTGCTACGTTTTTTGAGAGTTTTAGAACAATTTTTTAGGGAACATAACAAAATTTCTTTCAAATTATTGTTTTCCTTTCCAAGTTTATAAGAAACTGTTGAATTCAACATTGATGTTCGGCCCACCGATATCTGTTCGCAGTAGTTTGGCAAAGTTGACTCTGCACGTGCGGGGCACATCACTTGTGTTACCTGATCTTGAGCGCTATATAAAGCCTAAGGCAATTTTCCTCTCTCAAGGCGGTCTTTTGAGAGTAATGGGCCTCAGGATTGCCCTAGGCTTAATATTTAGCTCAAGATGAGGTAACAGAAGTGATGTTCAATTCAACAGAAACAGAAACAGGAAACTTGGAAAAAGATAAAAGTTTAGGGACAATTGTTTCATTCCATGAATTTTGTTCTAATAATCTGAAAACAGAGCAGATTTTTTTTTTTTTTTTTTTTTTTTGGGTTTAAACCATATTTTTATTTCTGTTCCCAGAAGATAAGCATAAATCTGGGAAGAAGAAGAACACTAGGAACGAAGAGGGCCTATTGACCGACTATTATTGTGGTTGGTATTGTTTTCAGGCATGGCCGGTCACAGTCGTGCCCATTCTGCCGGGACAGCCTGAAACGGGTGAACTCCGGCGACCTATGGATGTTCACCGACAACAGGGAAATAATCGATTTGCCCCTAATTTTGAGAGAGAATTTGCTGAGGCTTTTCAAGTATGTAGACAGGTTGCCTTTCGCTCTTCCAGACCCCTCCTTTTATTACTGGATGAGGTGAGTTTTGAGGTATTTCGATTGCTGTCCTAAATCAGCCTCCTGTATATTGTGTAACCTTGTATATATAAATATCATAATACGCAATTTAATATTACCTTCTCATTCTCTAATCTCAATAATTACTCCTTTTTTCTGTGTGGTGTAGGTCTGAGCATCATTTTGATACTTGTGGTACGGTTTGATTAGGTGTTTTTTTTTGGTATGTAGGTTTCAACGTCATTTTTGATATGTTTGGTACAGTTTTTGATTAATTTTTTTTTTCCCTAAAACAAGTTAAAAAGAAATATTTTTGATCAGCTTTTAGATTTTAAAATAAGCTTTCTCTATTCACTTTTAAGTATTTTATTTTTATTTTTATTATTATTATTGTAGATTTTATTGGATTATTCTTAAAATAACTTATTTTTTTATTCTATAAATTAATATTAACTAATTAATAATGTATGACTTAAAAAAAAGTTGAAAAAGAGAGAAAATAATTTGTTTTAAAATAGGAATAAGGAAGTAGGATAGTGATTTTGATATATTTTAATTTTGTTTGGCGAATAAAATAAAATATTTATTTATTTTTTAAATATTTATTAACAAGTGTTCGGTGAATAATTATTATTTTTTTTTTTAATAAATTGTTGATCAATTTATGCATAGTGATTATTTTTTTATCTTTAATAAATAGTAAAATAGTTTTGTTGAACAATTTATGCATAATGATTATAGTTTATTATAATTATATATAATAAAGTATGAAAGAGTATAGATTTAAAAGATATTTATGTATGAATTTTTTTGGTTTCATAGTCTAAATGTAGGGTTAATTTTTTGTTTTTTTCAAAGTAAAGGTTACACAGGAGTTTTACACTAGTTTAAATAATTCGTATATTTTTAGAACATATTTTGAAAGGGTACTTCTAAAAGTACCTTTTCTTCTACTTACCGTACTTAATTAAAAAATAAATTAAAATTCTCAAATTTATTTTACTCTTTAAATTATTAACACGTATATTCTTTCATCTTTTTATTTTTAACGTTTTCATTCCTTATCCTCTCTCTTCTTCCTCCAATCTCCTTTTTCGGTGACAACTATAGTTAATAATCGCCAGTTGTCATAAGCGGCTGCCACCACAATTTTTTTTTCTCTCACTAACACCCCTATTCTTAGAGAGGGGGGAGAAAAAGAAGAAAAAAAAGGGGGTGAAGGTGACTGATGTGTGTTGGGGTTGAGGTAGATGGCGAGGGTTTGGAGGTGTTAGGTGACCGTCATAATTCACACAATTTAATTTAAGAAGAATCGAAAGTTATTTCTTTTCAAGAAAAAAGAATAACCAAATATTTTTATACTTTAGATAAATATTAAATACTTTAGACAAATATTTTCTCGAAAAAGATTGTAACCTTAGTTACCATGACTAGACACCAATTTAATCATGTCTAATCCGTTGAAACTCACAAATACAAAAAATTATGAGTTTCTTCCCACTCGAAGTTTCTATCACCTCAAAATAATTATACTCAATTAATGTTCTGAAACTTATTACGTGATAGAATTAAAGTGGGATAAATATCTGATTATAAATAAGTGTGGGTAACACATAATTAAGCTCGTAATCAGATAATATCACAAAATCGTTTTAAAAAGAATTTTTATGCTCTTAAGTTTAAAAACAAATTTTCAACAATCTTAAATCCAAGTAATAAATAATAATATGAAATCAAATTTAAGCACAATAATTTGGAAAAATCTCACTTGGAAAACACCGAAGTATAGAAACATGATTGTAAAACAACATAGATTGGTGACGTCAATTCAACAATGCTTTAACTCAATAACTTTTCACACATAATCTCACGAAATATCTCAACAGAATGATAACTCTTAAAAAACTTAGGAACTTGATAGTTCTTGATGTCTTTTAATCCAAATTCGCAGGTCTATATATAAAAAATTATAACAAGTCCTTCAACGGCTAGTTTTTAAATGATAAGCTTCTAAAAGACACCTTTAGATCTCATATATCATATCTATTTAATCCTGGTATATTTCATTTAAAAACATCTTTTAAAACTCTCAATTAAGTCTACAAATTATTTCTAAAACATCGATTACAAAGATATGAAGTATTTAGTTGCTAAAATTGAGAGAATATTTAATTATATGTATCAAATCAATGGGGATATAAAAATAGATGTATCATATCTTTAGTAGTTTCAAATCTCCCGAAATACTCCATTGGATTTGTCAAAAACGGCTAGTAACGGTTAGTGTTTTACCGAAAACCTTGAAATCCTCGAAACCTCAACCAACACAGTCGGTTGACTAAAACCTGCCCAGTCGGTTGACCAATCGATTTCAAGATATAAGACAGGCTAAACCATAAAGGCAATTGGTTGACTGAACCTCACATGGTCGGTTGATCGATTGATTCATGATCTTTTACAAGCCAAACCAAGCTATAGTTGGTTGAACGATTGTCGCATAATCGGTTAACCAATCGATGCAGAGAGTTTTCACTTTCCAACCCTAGATCAGTCGGTTGATCGATCCTCTCCTGGTTGGTTAACCGATCGATGCAGGATGTTTTCAATTTTTTTTCGAAAACTCATTGTTTCAATCAGTTGATCCATCCTTCTTAGATCAGTAGACCGATTCATTTCAGCTCCAAAACTCAATGTTTAATCCCGTTAACCGATTTCTTTTCTCGGTTAATATAATTGACACTAAAATTCAACTTTAAACATTATTCTCACTTAGGTCAATTTTCATTTTTCAATTTCACGTAGGAACATATATTTGAACACTAATTAGGATCCTAAATTTCATCAAATCAAACACACAGAAATATAATTCATTAATTAGTGTCATGCCCGATCCTCATTCGGGTTGCATTAAGAGTATAAGAGTAGTGAGTTGTTTTCACCTAATTTCTTCAAGATCTTCAATACTCTTCATTTTTTCAATGTCCATCTTTGCACCCTTGATAATTTCTTCATGATTCAATCAATAATTGGAACTATTTTACTGAAACACTTAACAAATTCATTAGTTCTACAAAAAATATCAATCTTTAATTGTCTATCAAAATCTCGGAATCAACAATCTCTCATTTTTTTATGATGAAAATTAACTTTGATATTTTTTTCAAAACAAAAAAAATATAACCACACTCCCCCTAAATACGAGGATAGGTATTTAACTCATTGAAACTCAATCATGAAGATAACTCAAGTAACTCATCAGATATTCAATATAAGCACAAAAATCAATTTAACTGGAAAGATGTTCAATAAAGCACAATATAGTCAATTCACTTTAGATCTATCTTTAATCGGTACAATGCTTAAGGGAACAAATTTCTAAATATCAACTAACTCGTTTAAAACTCAATGTTTCAATTTAATCATGATTTCCCCCTTTGTATTTCCCCTTTTGTCAATCAATTCAAATAATAAATATCAAATAAATTCTCCCCCTTTGTCATCTCAAAAAGTGGGGATGGGTAACCAAAAACATTACTCTAGGCATACATCTTTATGCCTAGCCATACCTAAACCTTGAATAATTCTCATAAAATGATATTCCACTAAAGGTTTAGTAAATATATCGACAAACTAATCAAAGGTATTCAATATCCCATTTTTCAATTTGAGCATCACATATTATTGTCACACTTATAAAAACTTCGCCCCCTATATAATTGTAAACAAACTAATTCATGCTTAGGAGAATAGACTTGAGGCAATTTTAAAATATCATCAAAACATTTCAATAATGTAGCATGAAATCATATAATTTTAATTCAGTCAATATGCTTTACTCATGTTACTAATTAATATCTTCCCTTGATAGAATAAAAAAACATGTAATTTTTAACGCACTAGAACAGGGAGCATATCTCAATGATAATTTATGAAATTGTCAACATAAATCTAGTGCATGCATAAACATGGATAAGTGCATATTTATCTCATAAATTTTCAGCTCCCTTTTAGAATAATAATCATTTACAAAACATAAGATATTAGTTGTATGCCAGACACTTAATGCCTATAAGGATATCCACATACAATAGTATCACTAGATTGAAATGTCATATATATTCAAACGATCGTATATATATGGTATCATAAATAGATTAACGCAATTTCATAAATAGATACCAACTATATAAGCTTAAATTTATACGATATGCCGACAGGTAATATCATGATTAATACTGATTTTATCAAACATTTCTTAACAATATATATTTCATCAATAATCCAGTATTAACTAACAATAAAATTCCACGTAGGCATATAATCAGAGCATGATATTCATAGAAATGTGAGTCAATTTCTATAAATTAGATTTTCACATCACATAAATTTCTTACATAATCATGTATTAAAACAAATCAAGATGTCATTTCAAGATGTATAAACAATCAACTCAATTCAATTTATTTGTATAAAAAAAATATATGACATGAATAACAGCGCATTATACAAATAATCTTACTAATATGCATATGCAACAAATACTAGTGAGAGTAAAAATAGTTGATTCATTTTAGGTCACTTAACATGTTTCAAAATCAAATCTACGAACAATCCTCAATATGCGCACATCATAAAAACATGTTAATATACTTTAATTAAATGTAATTCTAAGAATCACCATGTACTATTTCTAAGACAACAAATAACGCATCATTTAAAATAGGTTTTAGAAACTATTACCAACTTATTGATTTGGCAAGTCGAACACCTTTCTCTTTAACAAATTTAATGAATTTAAATTGTGAAGAGTTGGGAGTACCTCTTATATTTTTTGTACTTTTATACATTTGGTGGAATTATTATCATAAATTATTTTTTTAATTATAACATATAAAATACATCAACAGGTTACCTAACTGCGATTGAAATTCATGTGACTCTACTAATATTATATGGCTTATTTGGTCATCTTACCTATGACATTTTCAAATGTGTCGTTTACTGAAAATTACAATCTCAACACTTTATTGCTAAATTTATTTCATCAACTATTTTTTTTATCTTAACAATATATACAAGAGCATGCGTCATAAACAATTTCGAAATCGCCGTTCTTGTTTATGGAAGTATCATTCGTCTTTTGATCATGTCATATACACATGCTTATTATTAGTAGTTGGGGGTGTAAATCAGTTGGTCAGATCGGGGTTGATGGATTTAAGTCAGTCTACCCAAAGGAAAATCCCGGCAGCTCACCCAATCGAAGCTAATCATGTGGCCTCATTACCCGATCTAATTTCGGATTGGTCGGGTCGGTTGGTTGTCGGGTAACAAGAACAAAAAAAACAAAGATGAAATACTAAAAATTTGTAGATTTGAATTTTGTTGTAAATTTGAGACGGAGATGGAGAAACATCAAGAAACATATTAAAGAATTTAAAAAAAAATTACAAATCATTAGATCAGATAAGGAGATGGAGAATAAGAAAGAGCCATCAACGGTGACGAACAACGTCATAGGAATCATGGACAACGAGATTATTAGGGTTTAATAGACGCAAGAATATTAGAAAGTGAGATTATTAGACGACACAAGAATCATCATCGCATGAATCATTGACATATGAGTCATCTATTAGGGTTTAATAAACGACGATGATGACTCTAGGATTGAGAGAGAGAGAGAGAGAGAGAGAGAGATATGAGAAGGATAGCGGCACTAGGGTTGAAATTTGGAAATGCAATTATCTGAATCTAATTAGGGTTATATTTATAAATTTCACTTGCATTATATTTATGCATTTTTTTTTTCTTTTTGTCATTTAATCTAGAACACAGTGTCTATATTCAACTTAATTTCATAACCTTACCATTTCTTTACATGAAATGATTTTCATTAATTGTTTTAAACAAGGTTTAACATTTAATATTATAAGAAATAGGGCAAAATACATTTCAAACCTTCTAACTATTAATACATTTCTAAGTAGTCCTCTTAAGTTTATGAGTATCATTTTAAACCCTCTGCGTATGAACATAATTTTAAAAGGTTATTCTGTTAGAAATTTCATTCAAACTAAAAGAATTAGAGGGAAAAATAGTAATTTTCTATTTTTGTTTTTCATTTTTAATCAATTTTCTATTCTTTTTTTTTCCTTCCTCTTTCTTCATGTCACCAACCTTTTTTTTTCTATCTCTTTCTCTCTCTTTTTTCATCGAATCCTCTCTCTCCACCATCTTCTTCCGTCGCCACCGACGCAGCCACCACCCCGCCGGGGGTGGTTCATCCTGTTGGTGGCATTGGTGGTGGCAGCGTCGGTAGCAGTGGCGGCGGCGACGGAAGAAGGTGGTGGAGAGAGAGAGAGATGTTGGTGACATGAAGAAGAAGAAGAAGAAGAAGGAAGAAAAAATAAAAAATAAAATAAAATTACTATTTTGCTCTCAAATTTTATTAGTTTGGATGGAATTTCTAATCGAAGGGTCTTTTAAAACTGTGTTCATACGTAGAAGGTTTAAAATGAAACGCATTAATTTAGAAAAACTACTTAGAAATATGTCAATAGTTTAAGGGTTTAAAATGTATTTTGCTCTAAGAAATAAGAAAGTTTTATAACCATATTTCTCCATTGATTTTCAATGATTTTTAATGAAAAAATAATATAAAATGTTATAAATATGTCAAATAAAAGAGATAACAGGCACTTGCCTCGCACATGCTCTCCACCTAGTCTATTATATAAAACAAAATTGAGTTACTATTAATTTGAATAAGTAAAATTACATAATTGTCCTTCAAATTTTTGAAAACTAAAATACACTTGTCGGTGGGGAGGGAGAGAGGGAAGGAGAGAGAGAGAGAGAGAGAGGGAGAGAGAAGAGAGTCGAGCGGGAGAGAGAGAAAGAGAGAAGTGAAGAAAAAAAAGAAGAGAAAATGATTAAAAAAATAAAAATGACAATTTTGCTCCTTCATTCTATTACTTTGGACAAAATTAATGAAAGAAAGACTATTTAAAAACGTGTTGATACGTAGAGAGTTTAAAATGAAACATGCAAACTTAGAAGGATTATTTAAAAATATATCAATAGTTAGAGGGTTTAAAATGTATTTTTTCCTATTATTTATATCTATCTATAACTATTATAAAAATCAAGAATTTCTTCACTATTTATTTTTACTAAATTGTCCTTAAAAGATTAATAAAAAAAGACTCATATTTTTAATTATTATTCATGTGAGAAAATTTATATATATATATAAATTATATTTTTACTAAATAATATTTAAAATGAAACACGCAAATTTAGAAGGACTACTTAGAAACATATCAATAGTTGGAGGGTTTAAAATGTATATTTTCATATTATTTATATTTATCTATAACTATTATAAAAATCAAGAATTTCTTCACTATTTATTTGTACTAAATTGTCCTTAAAAGATTAAAAAAAAATACTCATATTTTTAATTATTATTCATGTTAGAAAACTTTAATATATATATATAAGTTTTCTTTTTCAATATTTTTATTTGCAATGTAGAATTACAAATTGCAATAAACTAATTAAAAACAAAATAGCATGAGTATTTTTGTATTATTCAATTAAAAATAATATTTTATTTTGCATAAAAAATACTCTAACTATTTAATAGAAACCTAAAAACGTGTAATTAAGAAGAATTTTTAAATTAAATTTTTGTAGGATTTTTTCATCTAAAATTTTTTTAATTTTCGAGAAAAAAAATTGTAGACATTCCTTTATTTGTATATTTTTATAAAAAATATCTTAAAGTACTATTTGCTTGTCAGTGTATGACATACTAATTCTGTGAACGATTTTTATAATTTTATTTATGAGTCATAATTTTACATCTTTAAGATATTGAATATTATTTTGTGATATATTGCACTAAAATTATAATTAAGTTGACAATTTGTAACCCCAAGCATTTGTTTATATGTATTTGTTTTATTATATTAAGTGCTATGATTATCATCAATTATTTAAAATTAAAAAAATATAAGACAAAAGAAAAATCAGAATTTCAATAAATTTAGGTTGCTTCATTAAATTTTATATGATTTTATGACTTTATTTCTTCAATATAGAATTTTAGGGAATTTATAAAGGGACTTTGAGACTTTCAATACAATTGTCACCTCATTTATCGATTTATAGTTCATCATCACTATTAAAGTTTCTATCAATATTCATTTGTTTAGGTAGAATAAAAAAATTAAAAATTAAAAGTTCTTTTTTAACTTTTTTTAGTAAAAATATTTAATATATGACAAATATATTAAATCCCATTGATTTGTTGACTTATTTTGTAATTTTTTTGGTTGATTATAACTAACCTAAAATTACTAATGAATATTTTAATTATAATTTTTTTAGTAATAAAGGTGGTGGTGCAGACGACAACATCAATAATAGGCGATGGACACAAAAAATTAATAGCATGCTTTTTAAATGGACAATGAAACTTACTTGTAAGCAAATATTTTTTTACTTGTAAGTATTTTTTTTTTTTTTTTTTTTTAATTTTGATATAATATATAAAATTAAAATTTTATTATAAATTTTTTATTAATAATGGACACGTACTTGTGCTCTCTTCCTAGTTATTATGAAAAGAGAGTATCGAATTGGTGATTACGTCTACATATCCTTACTCTTATATAAAGCAAGGTTTGGGTGCACTATTCATTTGGCCATGTAATTTTACCAAAATGTCCTTAAGATATATGGATGTTTTCCATGTCTCACTCCAATTGCTCTCCTCCCTTTTTGACTTCTTGTGCAAGAGCGCTCTCTCTCTCTCTCTCTCCTTTCTTCACGCAGATGCAGAGCCGACGTTCCTGCACATATGATTTTTCTTCGCCAAATCATCACCTAATCCCATCACTTCTTTCACCAAAAGAACTATTCCCACGTCGACAATGGTGTCTGCAGAAGCGAAGAAGCGTAGGCGCTACAGTTGCGTGTGCAAAGCTCTGAAAGGAGAATCCCATACATTGTTGTCGTCTTTTCTTATCTATTTCAAGCCTCGCTAGTTGCAATTCTTCAGCTCTTGCTTCGGATCCCGCGAAATTGCGCTCTCTTCTTGGTAAGAACCCTAATTCCTTCTCAATTTGGTTTAGAGGCCAATCTAAGTTTAGGTCTTTTATTATCAAAATGTGTAGTAAGAGATCTAATTCCTTCTTAATTTGGTTTAGAGGTCAATCTAGGTTTAGGTCTTTTATTCTCCCTCCTTCCCTCTGCCGTCGCCGAGCCATTGCGGCCACCACACTCTGTCTCAACTTCTTCTCTCTGTTCATCTGGATCCAACATCTAAAGGTAAAACTATTTTTTTTTTTTGAAGATATAGATCATTGATATGTGATTATCTCTAAAAAAAAATAAAAAAAATAAAGATCAAACCATATCTGAATTCATTTTAAACTCATATCTGATTTTAGGTTTTTTTTTTCTCTTCAGAAAGTCCCGTCTCCTGTCCCTTATTTTTTTTTGATTTCTTGGTTAGTTCTTGATTATTGAATGATATTGATGATGTCTGCCTCCACCAAGAATTGCCTAGATCTTGCTCGGTTAGATTGTTGCCCAAATCTCGCTCTATTGGAAGAGATTTGGTTCGTTGGCATGAGATTTAAAAAAGGTCAATATCAATTGCACCTAATTTTGATTTTGTACTTACTAGATGTTTTCATATAATTAATTTTACTGCGATGATTTTACATTGCAGTTGAAAAAGGAATACAACTACAACAAGATACTCAAAGATCTTAAAAAGGAGTTTCGCTGCAACGGTACTATTGTCCAAGATCTAGAGCTCTGCAGGTGAGCATTTGACTTTAAAATTAGATTTGCTTGGGCACTATTTGTTTTGTTTTTTTAATTTTTTTTCCAAGCAAAAACTTAAAAAAAAAATGTTGCAGTATTCACTTCTCAAATGAGGATTTTTTTTATGTAATAGATTTATATTTATATTTTGTTTGGAATTGTGTTTAATTAAATGAAAGTAAAGCTGAATTAGGGTAAATATGATTCTTATGACCCCAATTCGAAGGCCGGAATTGGAGTTCTAATTGTTTGAATAGAATATTCTAAATTTGTCCATATTCTTTTCCAAATTCTTACTTTCACTTTTTTCTGCAAAAATTTATGACCCGACGCTAAATTTTCAAGCAAGCAAAAATATATTGATATTCACTCTTTATAGATTCACTTCATCAGGTTAGTATGTGCAATTTTTCTTCTTATTTTTCATATCAAATGTTTATATTTTATAATTGTTAAAGGATATTGTGTTTGTTTTGTTCTTACCTAATAGGCTTGTCATGGATTTGTTATAAATTTTTTTGGTTGTTTGTTAAATTACTTCGATATTCTGTATATTCTTTATGGGGTCAATTGATGTAATGCACCTTAGATATGTTCTTTTTTTAAGAACTTTTTTATAGGGATAATTTTTTTCTCAATTAGGGGTTGTTTCACTTTATATAATACATTTATATTTTTTTCTCAATTAGATCGCAGCCGAAGTCAAAAGAACTAAGAAATGCATCTATGGTTCAATATTCACTTCAACCTGAATTGCAAATGCCAAGCTCCAACAACTCGAAATCTTTGATTCCGTCAGTATAACACTTGATTCAGGGTTAGTTAAGCTACTGGGAACAACGAAAGTGATCGTTGAAGTCGCGGTTACTAAAAACCCTCTCACTGGCGATATTGAGATATTCTCAAAGCCTAAAGTAAATTCATCTTCCTGTAATGAATCTGTAATTGTAATTAGATAGTGAATAATTCAATTCATGGTTTAATATTGAGGATGATTGAACTTAAATTAATCATGAATCAGGACAAATTCAGTGATTCATAAGTAGAAACCATTGGAATAAGCATGTTTTGAAATGAAGCATACAATTACACAACCATGCCTTACAATTAATCTGGTGTATGCATCTTCATATGAAACTTTAAGAGTAGCTTAGGAGTCTATGATTTCTCTATCACACACTGCCAATTTTGATATGGATTATGATTTACAATGACAATGTTTAAGTCCTTGACAATTGATGATAACTATTGTATATTGGTTAGAATTCTCATTTTAGTTTTTGGTTAGGCTTGCAAATGAAATTATCTAAACCTTGGGTTGTAATCATAGTTTTTATCATGACCATTTGTTTTCTTTTGCCAATCATCATGTCCATAAATTCTTTAAAAAAAACATCTAGAAGATATAAATGTTTTTAAATGAATGTAATGGCCATATCTTAAAAAAAAAAAAATAATAATAAAAAATCTTGATTTGAATATTTTAAAATGAATGATTTCAATCAAGTGGAGTAAAATTATTTTATTATCCGAATGAGAAGATTTGATGTTTTTTTCTTTTCTTACGACAATATTTCACTTTAGTAATTGTAATTGCATGCATATGGTTGTCGCAAATACGCATTATGGGCTCTATTAGTTGAAATTGATGTTTTTATAATATTGTTTTAGAAAAAGAATTTTTTTAGTACCATTTGTCAAGAACCCTATACAATTAAAGACAAAGTCATATATTGAACTTGCAAATGAAACCCAGTGATTTTTATTTTTATTTTTGTGTGATATTAATATTCCTAGCTTCCACATTCTTTATGTCAAGATACAATTCTTCACCTCATTGTCGTTGTGCTCGCTCTTTCAGAAGGATTCTTCGTGTGCCTAGGTTCGTCGTTTTTTCTTAATTTTTGATCATTTTTATGAGAATCTGTCATATGTTTAATGTTTTTAAACCTATATTTCTATTTTGCCCCAAACAACTTGAAACAGGAAAAAAAAAATCTTTTAAGGCTTGCCTTTCCCCAAATTTTAGGAACAAATTTATGGGAGGTGGGAACAAGATAGTGACAGTTTTTTTCAGTCCCCCCCCCCTCCTTTTTTTTCTGTTCCAAGCTTTCTGGCAACGGAAAATCTAGATGGTAACACTTAAGGATTCTTAAATAATGTTTGCAGATGAACATGACTATGAATTCAACTCTAAACTGTTTATTTATTTTTAATGATTCAGGCCATAATTATATTGGATTGGAACACTTGCTTCTTAGATTGCTTCGTGACGGTGAAGGTGTAGCAGCTCGTGTTCTTGAGAATTTGGGTGTTGATCCAAGCAATATTCGCACACAGGCAATTACTTCAATCACATATGTTTTTCTGTGCTTTGAAATCTACACCTTTATATATATATCTATATATGTTGGGATTTTAAGATCCCTTTGTTTTGTTTGTTAATTTATTTTTAATAATTTAAAATTCTTAAATGAAAAAACAAATAGGTTATTAGAATGGTTGGAAAGAGTGCAGAAGTTGTTGGTGCTGGTGTTGGAGGTGGAAGTACTGGCACTAAGATGCCAACATTGGAGGAGTATGGCACTAACTTGACAAAGCTGGCAGAGGAGATAAGTCAGTGTTTCTGTTCCCAGATTTCTGTTTTTGTTCTTTCTTCTTCTTCTTCTTTTTTTTTTCAAAAAAAAATTGCTATTATTATTATTTATTATTATTATTATAAACAGAGACATTAAAGTGGTGTTTGGTTGGTATTCCTATTTTTTTTTTTTTTTGGTTCATATTCCCTAAGACTTGGCACAGAAACAGAAACACACAAAAGAAATGTTCACATTTCCAGATGTTTAGAGCAAAATTCAGTAACTAGAACATTTTTTCTTTCCTATTCTGCTTCAATTTTTCCTTTAACAGAATGAAACAGAAATAAGGTGGCGTTGAGTTAATGGTTTCTATTTTTTTTGGCACCGTTTGGTAATGCTTTTTTTAAAGAATATCTTTGCTTTTAAGAGATTATTTATGGGGATAATACTTAGCTATTATCTCTACATTATCAAGCACGCTTTCGATTGATTTTTTTTTTTTTACTTTTGCCTTTAAGGAAAAGTGTTTTTTTGTCAAGTAAATCTTTTTGGTTTTAAAAAAAAAAAAAAACTTTTTGTCAAATAAACAATATTGTAAAAAATATTGTTTATGTTTCTGCTCAAAAAAATAGAAATACTATTCAAACACCACCCATAGCCATAGTTCTTGTTGTTTATATATGAACAATTAACATTTTGTAAATATGCTCCATTGAAAATGTTTTTTATTGCATTTTCTTTGTAGGGTAAATTGGATCCTGTTGTAGGGAGACAACCACAAATCGAACGTGTCACTTAGATTTTGGGTAGGAGAACAAAGAACAATCCTTTCCTTATTAGAGAGCCTGGTGTAGGGAAGACAGCTATAGCTGAGGGCCTTGCTCAGAGAATTGCAAATGACGGTGTGCCCGAAACTATAGAGGGGGAGAAGGTAATGACGATTTTGTTGAATTCCTCATTGTTTGTTTTACTTGATCCTTATCAATGTATAAAGCCTAGGACAATCTTTGTCTTACAAGACGTCCTCGAGTAAGTTAGGCCCATTGGGTTAGTACATGGTATCAGAGCAAACCCTTTTGTCTGATGTGGGGTGGGTTCAATCCCACATCAATGTTGGGTCTCCCGATATCTGTTCGCAGTGGTATGTCAAAGTTGAACTTGCGCGTAAGGGGGCGTGTTGAATCTTACATTTATGTTAGGCCCTCCGATATTCGTTCGTAGTGTTTTTTCAAAGTCCACCCTGCTCGTGAAGGGACATTGTTCAATCCCACATCGCTTGTGTTACCTGATCCTGAGCAGTATATAAAATCTAAGGCAATCCTCTTCTTACAAGGTGTCTTTTGAGAGTGAGTTAGGCCCATTGAATTTCTATAGATTTTTTAATTTAGGGTTGAAAAGAAGAATTTGGGTGAAGCCGCAGCCACTACTTCGTAATGCTTAAAAGGAAAAAAAGTTAAAAGATATATTAAAAAATTAAAAAGTGTTTGTTTTGTAATAATAAAAAGTAACTTTTATAAGCAGAAATTGAAAACAATATATATTTTTTTGAATTTTTAAATTTTGATTGACTAGAACATCTCTACCCAAAAATCCCATGCGATCTAAAACTTTGTGGACAAAGAGATATGGGTATAACGAGTTGTTTTCTCCACATTATATGACATATTTTTGATTTGTTATTTATAATCTTGAGCAAAAGTATTCTTGTAATACACAACCTTAAGCTGCTATAGACTATCTTTTCAGTTTTCTTTTTATATTCGGTTTTCCCTCTTTTTTCTCCCTTTTGTCAAATTTCACTTATCTCCCCTGATATTTGTACATATTTGATTCAGACCACCCCATTTGTTGGAAATTGTAATCAATTCATAAATGCGCAAAATGAACAATATTCCGAATAATCTTTTTGTCCCAAGAAATTCAAGCCTGATTAGAATTTGAGAAATCTTCTCTCTTTTCATCAATCATAAAATTCGAGAAAAATGTAATTTTTTTTCTTGCTATGTTTTTCAGTTCTAAGTTTGAACTGTTTTTATCATGGCTATTTGTTTCCATTTGCCAATCATCAAGTCCATAAATTCTTTTAAAAAAACATCTAGAAGATATAAATGTTTTTAAATGAATTTAAAGGCCATATCTTAAAAAAACAAACAAAAACAACAACAACAACAACAACAACATCTTGATTTGAATATTTTAAAATGAATGATTTCAATCAAGTGGAACAAAATTATTTTTTTATCTTAATGAGAAGATTTGATTTTTTCTTTTCTTTTCTTAGGACAATGTTTCACTTTAGTAAGTGTAATTGCATGCATATGGTTGTCGCAAATACGCATTATGAGCTCTATTAGTTGAAATTGATGTTTTTAGAAAAAGAATTTTTTTTAGTACCATTTGTTAAGAACCCTTTGCAATTGAAGACAAAGTCATATATTGAACTTGCAAATAAAACCCAATGATTTTCATTTTTATTTTTGTGTGATTTGATTAACATTCCTAGCATTCACATCCTTTATTTCAAGTTATAATTCTTCACCTCATTGTCGTTGTGCTCGCTCTTTCAGAAAGATTCTTTATGTGCTTAGGTTCGTCATTTTTACTTAATTTTTGATCGTTTTTATGAGAATCTGTGTAAATTTGTACCAATTAATGGCCCAAAGGTGTTGCTTATATGCAAGTCTGGTAGTTGAAAGCGAGTATCTTCCCTATTTAGCCATGGCGTTGGTAAGTTTTTATTATTGTTCTCTCGTATTGCACCTTGATTTCCCAGTTGTTTGTTTTCACCACGTAATCGTTTATAATATGATTTCTTCATGAATGTCAGTTTGTGATATCAATCATGTAGGTTTGTGATTTATTTGTGTCTGTCTCAGCAATTGAGTAGACGATTGAGTGATTTATTTGTGTCTGTCTCAGTAATTGATTGGACGATTGGAGTTTGTCGATTTATGTTTGAATTGGAAAGAGAACAATTGAATTTGAGATGCAGAGATCTACCGACCTTAACCCCGTGTGATATGGTTCGCTTCAATATCTTTACTTTCAAAGATAAATTCAATGTTTGTTATATTTTCACTCCCACTTCTTATGTCACTTACACCTTGTGTCACTCAAAGCGTTCATAGGCCTTCTTTTTAACTTCCATTTGTTTTGTGTGTTGTATTTGTTTCAAGTTGAATGCGTTTCACTGATTTACCTTTTTTTTATTTGTTTTTTTTTCCCTCTTGAAGAACTCCAATACAATATGTGTTATTCATATATATTTTTTATTTATAAGACTTGTTTTGGGATGTTTTCTAAGTTTATTTAATATTTGTAGGTCTTGCATGCTACAAGAACAACCAAAAATGCCATGAAGGCACTTATTGTTGCATAATATTCCGAGGTTAAAGAGGAGGTGACCCAGAATTTTGAGATGGGTGTTACTAATAAAACCCCCGAGTTTTTCAAGATGAATCCCATTGGCAAGGTATGCTAAGTATGTCTGATCAGGATTATGATATCTACGGCATATAGACTTGCTCTTGCTACAATTGTTCTTGAACAAGAAGAAGATTTGGAGTTCATAGAACTAGTTTTGCCCTTATGTTTTTTTTTTTTTTTTTTTTTAATGTTATGATGGTTAAAATATTGTTAGGTACACAAAATTTTGGAATATTTATTGGGCTTTTGTAACATTAAGATGGATGAATGAAAATGTTCAATAGGAAATTTTGCATGTAATTTTCTCATTTAATGTATATCCTCTTTTATACTCATATACGGTATAAATGTAAGTTTGTGCACATTTCTTGGTAGTTATATTTTGTGATTAGATGCACAATACAATATTAACTTGTTGCTCGTCAGCCGGTAGACATTAATTTGCCATTGTGGAAACACTTTAGAGTAATTCATGAAATTAAAACAATCTAAAGACGTGAGTGGAAAAGTCATTGATAATCTATGACTGAAACTAATAAAAAGGGATGAAGTACAGAGATAACGGGCACGTGCCTTGCACGTGCTCTTCACCTAGTATGAATAGAAAAGAGTAAAGCCAAAACTGTCCATTTTCACCCTGGACAGTTTTCACTTCAGATAATCAAAATCATCACAACTCCCCCTCTTGGACCCCATCATCCTCTACCACACTATAATCTTCTAATATTTTATTCATTTACTTTTTTTTTTCCCCAAATAATCTTAAAATTATTGTGATTTTTAATATTTTAGTAATTTTAATTAATCAACTAATTTTTTATTTTTTTTTCATGTTACAATCAAAATCTAAAGAATTTAGGATTCAATTGAAACCTTAAACAAATTTGAATATTTTTATAATTAAAACTACTGTTTACTAATTTTTTTTTTTTTTTTTTTTTTTTTTTTTTAAGAAACGACCCCTAAGGGAATTTATTGAATGGGAGCAAGCATTACAGCCCAATGCAGGGAATTCCTAACTCATCATTGTGTAGGCAACGCTTAATAGTGATGGACAGGGAAAGCTCATTATAAAAAACAATACTATGCAGACTAAAAATATTAGCAAGGGAGTCTGCAACAAAGTTACATTCTCGATACACATGGAGATGCGTAATCTGAAACAACGAAAACCAAAATTGAATAGTATGCTACGTAGAATGCAAAACTCAATCTGGGCAAGGGTTTTGAATAGCAAGTATAACGCCTCTGTTATCACTCTCCACAGCCAAAGGGAGATAGCCATGTGTAAGGGCAATTTAAACTCTATAAAAGAGGGCATGAATATCTGTTTGGAAGTTAGAAGTGCAAGTTAGAGGATGATGGAAAGCTCGACAAAATTTATTTTATTGATCTCTAATAATCCCACCACAGCCCATCCTACCCGTTTCCTGTTTGAAAACGCCGTCGACATTGAGCTTGTAAACACTAGCCGGAGGGGGAGACCACTGACATTGAATAGGATGTCTTTGATGCCGTTTGGAAGTAGCACACCCAAGCAACTCCAGCGTGTTAGAAGCAAAACCAAAATTATTAGACTGGGGAATGATTATGTGGCTGATCTCTCCAACCCATCGTTAAACCTTCATGATAATGCTATCACTTGACATTTTCTTATCTTCATGTACTGCCGCATCACGACTCAACCAGATTTTCCATACAATCAAAGCCGCGATGAGAGAGCCTAACTAGTGGAGAGATGATGTGCCCTTTAGACCTGACCACCATAGAAAGAATGTAACAGTCTGGTTTCCCTAGGCCGCCACGCGGTTTCTCCTATAGAGAATTCTGTCCCAAATGTTTCGCCGTTTGTAAATAAATTAGTATTATTAATAATTCAGTTCTGATACCAATTGTAACGACTCGGTTTTCCAGGGCCGTCACTCGATTTCTCCTATGGAGAATTAACGCTAACCTGATTGACCGAATTTTCATTCTATAACTTTTTATAATGCGAAGTTGACAAGTAATTCATAATTCATTTTAATAAAAATCTTTTAATTTATAATGCGGCGGTAATAATTATAATTATCGAATTTATGATAAATTATTTTTTTTCGAATCGAATTTACAACGGTGAATAATAAATACAATTATTACAATTTTAACTAGAAATTCAACTAAAATTCCCGTCGCCGTCTCGCTCTCACTGGCCCTGCAATCAAAATTGTGGGGTTGTGAGCTAATACTCAATAGAACTCCAACCTCTCTAATATATGCATTTAATTTATACAACAAATAAAATACCTTGGCATAATTTTCACATAATCATAATTATATCATGCGAACTAACAACTATAATTCACCGACAATAATAACGTAAATCACCCAATAGACATATTAAATACAAATATTAGAAGAGTTAGAAATTCTACCTGATATCCGAAGTCGAAATCCGAGCCGAATTATCTTTCTCAACATATTAACGTATATATGCGCGCGCGCGCACACACACATATATATATAAAGAATGATGTTCTGATCTTTTTTTTTTTTTTTTTTTTTTTTTTTTTTCCAGTTGCGTCTTTTTTTTTATCTATTCTGTTTGGTATTTAAGTAATTGGTTTTGATCACTTCTCCTCTTATTATTATTATTATATTGTTAAAAGTTTTCCAACATTTGCATGATCTACACGTGTTGACATTAAGAGGAATAATGGTTATCTATTTTTTCTTTTCCTTTATATATATATATATATATATATATATATATATCAATCAATATCAATATCATCTATATAATAAAATAGGATGATTTTTTGGCTGATTAGGACAAACTTATGACTAGGACAAACAAAATATGACTAGGACAAAAAAAAATATTGACGAGGACAAACAAATGCTGACTAGGACAAATATAAAAAAAATCAATTTTGGTAAAAGGTTGACTCAATTTTCCTTAATTAATTTAATTACATAATTGAACAATTATACAATTCCTTAATTAGATATAACAATTAGTGAGAATATAAAAAGCACATTAATTAGTGAGAATTGATTAATTAATATAAAAAAGGAATGGTTTATTTAGTTAAAAAAAAAGAAACATGTATTTTTTTATATATTCCATAATTCTTTAAATATTTATATAATAAATCAGAACGGGTATATTCACGGTTGTCGGATGAGAGACAAAACTCTTGACATTTTAAGGCCATATGATCTTTTTATTTTTTTATTTTTAAATTAGGGCCATAAAAGAAAACTGGGTTTGTTGAAATGAAAATAATTGTATATCATTAATTGATTTTTGGCTGAGTATGACAAACTTATGATTAGGACAAACAAAATACTGACGAGGACAAACAAATGCTGATAAAAAAAAAAAAAATCAATTTTGGTAAAAGGTTGACTCAATTTTCCTTAATTAATTTAATTACATAATTGAACAATTATACAATTCCTTAATTAGATATAACAATTAGTGAGAATATAAAAAGCACATTAATTAGTGAGAATTAATTAATTAATATAAAAAAGAAATGGTTTATTTAGTTACAAAAAAAGAAACATGTATTTTTTTTTATATTCCTTAATTCTTTAAATATCTATATAATAAATCAAAACGGGTATATTCACGACCGTCGGATGAGAGACAAAACTATTGACATTTTAAGGCCGTATGATCTTTTCATTTTTTTTTTAAATTAGGGTCATAAAAGAAAATTAGGTTTGTTGAAATGAAAATAATTGTATATCATTAATTGATAGGATTTGTCACCTATAACTAATCATCTTAATTCCTAATCGTGTATCACTTTTATGGAAACAAATGGCTAATTAATTCTTAATCCTTAATTGCCTCTCAATTTTATGGAAACAACGACGCTTAATTCCTGTAATCCTCTCATTGTCTTTTTCTCTCCCTAATTGTAAAAACATAACACCGAGATTTCCAAATTTGAGAGTCCAATTGAGTAACAGTTGCATTTGTGAGGGATCAAAAGAGTCATTAGCCTGAATAGATAGCCTGAATAGAAAAGAGAATTTATGAAAAACTCTATATAGTATATAAATAGTATGAATTAGTAAAGAATGTATAATCTTCTTATTTTACATCGATACATTTTTTAATTTTAATTATTGGTTATTAGTGATGTTCAACTGTTAGTTATTATTGATATTCAAATTAAATAGGTGCATGATATTAATATCGGTTGTTATTTATTGTTAATATTTAAATGAAATAAGTCAATTTTTTATTTTATTTTTGTTATTTTACACCCGTGCCTTCAAGCACGGGTTATACGCTAGTATATATAAAAGTAGAAGCTTTCTTTTTAAATTAACCACAGTTCAAAATTACTTAATTCTCGTTTCTCCTTCATTGACCCACTTTCCATACTACTCCCCTCTCATTTATTCTCACAATAACACCTTTTTAGAGATTTTTTATTATAATAATAAAAAAATTAGAAAAAGAGGCCCAAAGTAATTACTCTCCCCCATTCATTTTGACGCTCCAATTCTCTCTCTAAACCACCAGGACCTCCGCGGCTCCGCCTAGCCATAGCGTTGGCGGCGACGACTAAACCTCCGGCAAGGCATGGCAGCAACAGCCGCAAACCTCCGGCAACACATTGCGGCGACTGCGGCAGAACCTCCGGCAAGGCATGGTGGCAACAGCGGCGGAACCTCCGACAATGCATGGCGGCGACAGAAACCGCGATAGCAACTTTTCCTTCTCTCGGCGGCGTTGGCTTCTTCGGCAGCGTCTCTCTCACCCGCCTGCTCGGTGACTCTCTCTGTCTGTAATTTTCTCTGTATCACCTTTGTTCGGTTTCCGTTCTCCTTACACGCACTTCGTTTATTCCCTCTCTTCCAGCCCCCACGCTCGAAGCTGCGGGGGATTTCTCAGTAGTTCCATATCTAGAAACGGTAATTTTCTACATCTCTCATGCGTTTTCCTATGAATTTTTAGGGATTTAAAATTCAGAATTTTGTTGTTACTTGGTGAATCAAAATCCTCTCTTATGTATTTTTACCTAATCCTTCGATTTTCGTTTTTGTAGTTGTGATTATTTTGTAAAAAAATAAAAACTCTTCCTGGAATCTTCAATTCTTCAGTTTAATGTATTCGTAAAAATCTATTTTATGAAAGTGTATGAGGAATGTGGGTCGCTGGAAAATGCAGTCACAATGTTTGTAAAATTGTCCGAGGATATGCGGTGGAAGAAATGAACGACATCTATGGTTTGGCGCAGTGTTGGAGGACTTTGAACCGCGATGAATGCAGAACGTGTTTGGAGAAGGCGAGTACGGAGGTCCGACGGTGTTTTCTGAGCAGAGAAGGGAGGGTGCTGAACGCCGGATGTTATCTGAGGTATTCCACGGAGAAATTCTACAGCAGAAATTGGAATAAAAAATCTGGTAAAATCACTTCTCCAAACTCTTTGATTATCAAATTCTTTGATTGATTCAAGTAAAATTTCAATTATGATGAACATGAACAGACGATTCTTTTGGATTGCTTGTGTTCTTGATCAATTTAAGCTTGATTTTCTTCTTAAAATTGTGTTTTAAAATTCTGGGTTCCTGTTTGTTTGAAATTGAGTTTTTCAACGGCGATGGCTTCCATTTGGTCTTGGTTCATTGCATATTTTATTAGAAATAGGGAAAATACATGATGGAAGCTTCTATACCTTTCTAGATAAAAGTTTATTAGTTTGTTAGGTTTGTTTTAAATTTTGTTGAAGTTTGTTATTCTCATTTTTGCCTATATATAGATGCTATATTGTAATTAAAAAATCAATGAGAATTATTTTTCATTCATCTTTTCTCCATTTTACATTTTAATATGGTATCAGATGATATTCTCTCACCATAGCAGCTCTGCTGCATCAACAGCAGCTCTTACTGCTGTTTTCTTTTTTTCAGTTCACCGCCATTGCCATCATGGCTCGTGGAGGTGGCCATCAACAACCCCCAGCCACCAATAACAGATTTCAGCCCCTCACCCCTCCCTCTTCCTCTACTACCAGTAATCCTCATTCAGATTTCTCTTCCATGGACAATCATCACAGCCCCTATTTCCTTAATAGTGGTGATCATCCTGGAATGATTCTCGTTTCTTACGTTCTTACGGGTTCAAATTACAATACCTGGAATCGTGCTATGCTCACAGCTCTCAATGCCAAGAACAAATTGGGTTTTGTCACTGGCACTCTTCCACAGCTTCCGTCGGACGATCCGTCCTCTGCTCTTTGGTCTCGTTGCAATAGCATGGTGCTCTCATGGCTTATCAACTCTGTGGATAAGGAAATTGGACACAGCCTTCTGTATATGAATACTGCTCATGATATATGGACTAACCTTCACTCTCGGTTTCGACAGAGTAACGCTCCACGCATTTTTCAACTTAAACAACAATTGGCCGCTCTCTCTCAAGGCTCCCTTGACGTTAATCAGTACTTTACCAGATTGAAAATCCTTTGGGATGAATTGAAGGATTTTCAACCGATTCCAGTCTGTACTTGTGGATGGATGAAAATTTGGCATGATTCTCAGCAGAATGATCACCTTATGCAGTTTCTCATGGGTCTCCATGACTCTTTTGCCGCCGTTCGTGCTCAAATCCTTATGCAAGACCCTCTGCCCTTTGTCAGCCGAGCATTCAACCTTATGATCCAAGAAAAACGGCAACGATCTATAGTCTCTCCGCTTCTGCCCTCTGAAACGATGGCTTTCCAAACCACGTCTTCTCCCATGGCCGCCGTCGCCGCTTCAAACCAACGACGATCTCAATCTATCTGTTCGCATTGCGGGAAGTTAGGGCACACTTCATCCACTTGTTACAAACTTCATGGGTTTCCACCCGGGTTCCAGTTCAAGACCCGACCCAACAACCCACCCGAGCCCGCAACCCCAGTCTGCACCGCTATTTTGGACCGCCTCCTCAGGTCCATCAGCCCTCTTCTTCTCCTTTCCATCAGGCCCATTCACCACAAGCCCATCACACTTATATTGCGGATTTAAACACCAGCCCGACTCATTTCTCACCTCAGGCCCACACCTCTTCTTTTATTACAGCCCCAAGCCTACCACCATCTTTTTCTCCTCCCACCCAATAGATTTCAGCCCATTTCCAGTCTCCCACTCCCGTTTCTGGTTCTGTTGCAGCCATGGCCACATCCGCTGCTCCTCTAGCTTTTGGTCCGTCGCCACCTCTCACGGTGGACCATTGCCACCAGCTGATCTCTCTGTTGAGTTCGCAGCTTCATCACCATGCTCTCACTCCATCCTCCGATCTCTCTTCTTCCACCTCCGCTTTCACTGGTAATATTTCTCATCTCTCTTTACCATCTTCTCAATACTGGATTATTGACAACGGTGCCACACATCATATTTGTTTTGATCTCTCTTATTTTTCTTCTTATTCCCCTATTCCCCTTACTCATCTTTCACTTCCAAATGGTCACACCACCCCGATCACTCATGTTGGTTCTGTGCATTTATCCTATTCCCTGATTATTTCCAATGTTTTTTATGTTCCTTTATTTCGTTTTAATCTCTTAAGCATTAGTGCTCTTACCAAGTCTCACAATTGTTCGGTTACTTTACTCTCTGATTCTTGTGTTCTCCAGGACCTTATTTAGGATCGGATGATTGGGAAGGGTAGACGTGACGGGAATCTTTATGTTCTTGATTTAGGAAGCATTTTATGTAATTCCAATATTGTTTTTAATTTTTCTCCTGGCTTGTGTTTGTCCAAGCCAAACCTTTGGCATGTTCGGCTTGGACATCCCTCTTTTGTCAAACTCCATGTGCTTAATAAAGAGTTACAGCTTCTTTTATCTTCTCATACTACTCCTTTCCATTGCCCTGTTTGCCTTTTAGCAAAGCAAAAACGTTTGCCCTTCCCTGTGCCTAATAATTTGTCTGCTACACCCTTTGCTTTGATTCATATTGATATCTGGGGTCCCTTTCATGTTGCCACCACCGGAGGACACAAATCATTTCTCACTATTGTTGATGATTGCATTCGAGCGACGTGGTTGTATCTGTTACGTGCAAAATCCGATGTTCAATCTATCATTCCTCAATTCTTTAATCTCATTTCCACTCAATTCCAAACCTCTATTCAGGCTGTACGTTCTGATAATGCACCTGAACTTGAACTCATTGATTTTTTTCATTCCAAAGGTGTTGTTCATTATCATTCTTGTGTTGAGACTCCTGAACAAAATTCTGTTGTGGAACGCAAACACCAGCATATACTTAATGTCGCTCGTGCATTATCCTTTCAGTCTGGTTTGCCACTTTGTTATTGGGGGGATTGTGTTCTCACTGCCGTTTATTTGATTAATCGGTTTCCGTCTCCTTTGTTAGCCAACAAAACTCCTCTTGAGCTCTTAACCCACAAATTTCCTTCTTACACTCATCTTAGAGCCTTAGGTTGTCTCTGTTATGCCTCTACCTTACTTAGCCACTGCTCTAAGTTCACTCCTCGTGCTCGCCCTTGTGTCTTTCTTGGTTATCCTTTTGGCTACAAAGGGTACAAACTTTTTGACCTCACCACCAATTCCACTTTCATTTCTCGCAATGTCATTTTCCATGAGACGATCTTTCCCTTTTCTAGGACTTCCATTTCTTCTTCCCTTCTTGATTTCTTTCACAACCGTGTTTTACCCCGTGTTGTTCATGATTGTTCTCCTTCTCCTTCTCCTCCTGTTCCCACTACCTCATCCTCTTCTTCTCCCCTACCCACCCGACCTCACTGCATCACTAAGAAACCCTACTACCTTCATGATTATAATTTTTGGCCATTCAGTCTTCTTCTCTTACCTCTATTTCTACTCCTCCTCTTTATCCCATTTCTTCTGTACTTAGCTATCATCATCTTTCCCCTCTTCAACGTGCCTTCGCCTTAGCTATTTCCTCTCATCTTGAGCCCCACACCTTTTCCCAGGCCCTTGAGATTCTGGAGTGGCATCGGGCCATGACTGATGAACTTCATGCTTTAGACAGCAATCATACTTGGCAGATCGTTTCTCTCCCTCCAGGGAAACATTCCATTGGTTGTAAATGGGTATACAAAATCAAGTTTCATGCTAATGGGTCCATTGAGCGCTACAAAGCCCGTTTGGTTGCTAAAGGGTACACACAACAAAAGGGTATTGATTTCTTAGATACTTTCTCTCCTATTGCCAAACTCGTTACAGTCAAAGTTCTTTTGTCCTTAGCCGCTATCCACAGTTGGTCATTGACTCAACTGGATGTCAACAATGCCTTTTTACATGGGGAGCTGGATGAAGAGGTTTATATGACTCTTCCTCCTGGATATTCTTGTCGTGAAGGGGAGACTTTGCCACCTAATGCCGTTTGTCGATTGAAAAAATCCATATACGGCTTGAGACAAGCATCAAGACAATGGTTCTCAAAATTCACTAGTGTTCTTCTTAGTGAAGGATTTGCTCAATCTTCTAGTGATCATTCATTGCCCTCTTGGTCTATGTTGATGATATTGTTATTGCTAGCAATGATGCTAGCTCTGTGGACAAGTTGAAGATTTTTCTCAATAGCCGTTTCAAGTTGAAAGATTTGAGGCCTCTTAAATATTTTTTGGGTCTTGAAGTGGCTCGTTCTCAATCAGGCATTTCTGTTTGCCAACGTCATTATGCTCTTGAGCTGTTATCAGATACAGGGACCTTAGCCATCAAATCCTTTTCTACACCCATGGATCCTAATTTGAAATTGTCCCAAGATGATGTTCCTTTGCTTGAAGATCCCACTGTGTATAGACGATTGATTGAGAAGTTTTTATATCTTACCATCACTCGGCCGGATTTGAGCTTTGCTGTGAATCGACTTAGCCAATTTTTGGCTACTCCTCGAACTCCACATTTTCAAGCAGCTCAAAAGATTTTACAGTACATCAAAAGGGCCCCAGGTCAAGGAATTTTCTTTTCTGCCAACTCTACTATCCAGCTTAAGGTTTTTGCTGATGCTGATTGGGCAGCATGTCAAGATACAAGGCAATCTATCAGTGGATTTTATGTATTCTTGGGCTCTTCTCTGGTATCCTGGAAATCCAAGAAGCAACACACGGTTTCCCGTTCGTCAGCCGAAGCAGAGTATCGCTCCATGGCCAATGCTACTTGTGAAATAGTTTGGTTGCTCTCCTTACTTGCTGATTTGAGAGTAAAACACTCAGAACCTGCACTTCTTTTTTGTGATAATTAAGCTGCTCTTCATATTGCAGCCAATCCCGTGTTCCATGAGCGCACCAAACACATTGAGATTGATTGTCATATGGTTAGAGAAAAGCTGCAAACTGAATTGTTGAAAACCCTTCATGTCTCTAGTCAGAACCAGTTGGCAGATATCTTCACCAAGGCTCTTCATCCATCCCAATTCCATATTCTTCTTAGCAAGATGAGAATTCATAATTTGTATTCTCCATCTTGAGAGGGAGTATTAGAAATAGAGAAAATACACCATGGAAACTTCTATACCTTTCTAGATAAAAGTTTGTTAGTTTGTTGGGTTTATTTTAAATTTTGGTGAAGTTTGTTATTCTCATTTTTGCCTATATATAAATGCTATATTGTAATTGGAAAATCAATGAGAATTATTTTTCATTCATCTTTTCTCCATTTTACATTTTAATATTTTTCTTACATTTTTTCTTAAAAACTATAATTTATTGATTTATTTTGGTAAACAATAATTTTTCACGTTTGAAAAATTATATTTTTTGTCCTTAATTAAATGTGATGTGGGTGTCTATGCGAACCCTGAAATTTATCAAATTGAGCATTTAGTCCCTATTTCTCTCTTTAAAAAGGCGATGACCTCCGGTAAACCACAGCGGCGAGGGCGCCTGCTAAACCTAGAGCTGCCATAGATAGCGATCCCATATTCGTTAGTCGTCTAGATTTGGGTTTCATTATGCATTAGTACTTCTCTATAGTTCTGATTTTAGTGATTTCATATAGCTCTGATTTTGATTTTATTTATGTTATTTTGATTTCGATTTTGGGATCTGAGTTCACCTCTCGCTGGGACCCTCCCTATTTTAAATAAATAACTGTTCATAGTCTATTTTTGAAAAAATAATACAAAAAATTAGGAGTTCAAAATATTTTATTTTAAAAATAGGGGTGTCAAGTGTAAAAAAGATTAAGGATGAAAATATATTAAAACAAATCCGATGCAAGTTTAATTATTTATAAATTATTAACCTTAAAATTGTCGTTATAATTTACTTTTAAGTAAAAAAGATAAAAAGGATAATAATGAAAATATAATTAAAAAAACAAAATTGATAGATATTTATGTATTTTAAATTTAATTAATTTTTAATTGTTAACAATAAAATTGTCATTACAATTTAGAAAGTAAGAAAGGAAATTCAAGTCTAAGATTTAAATCTGATTATGGTAAAATATATTAATTATTGACCAATTATTTAATTAATAGGAGTGATGATGTAAATTAATTGTATTGAATACACGTCTTTACCATTTGATCTTCTTTCCAGAAATATGGAGAGTTTTAATTAATAGGAGTGATAATGTAAATTAATTGTATTGAATACATGTCTTCACCATTTAATCTTCTTTATAGAAATATAAAGAGTTTTGTGGGTGAAACATTTAAAACCTTCTATTTCCATTAAAAAAAAGGGCAATTTAATATGGGCCCCAAAGCCCACTATTATATTAGTAATATACTCATTCAACCTTTTATTTTAGGGAAAACCCCAACCAAAGCCGTGAGTTTCAACCACGAAGGAGAGGCGCGTGGAAGGTGATGCTATATGGTAAGTGTTCTTTCTCAAAATTCCATATTCGAACCTTCCATCCTCTTATTCATGCTCAGAATCTTGGTATAGAAAGTTTATATTCAGCTTCTTCCCCAAAAAAATCGCAAGCCCTAATTTCGTCCCCAACCCGTTCGCCGCTGTGTGCAGTTATCACGGAGGAGTGTGTGTGCCATCGCCGCCTACCGTAGCCGTCGCCGTCGCATACCGAAGCCGTAGCCGTCGCCAACCGTAATCGTCGCTGTCGCCGTTAACGTCGCTGACATGTTGGTGTTCTGTCGTCGCCGCAACAGTAGCTCGATCTCGCCTCACCTTCTCCGTTCAAGCGTCGCCGCCTTTCAAATAAAGCCGCCGTCGCCGTCAATTTGAAGCCGTCGGTACCCATTTCTGTAAGTTTCATCTTGATTTAAGTTGTAGGATTGTCTAGGGTTTTATTTGATCCTGCACAGTAACATTAGCAAGAATCTGGTTTGGTTTTGAATTTTTGACTGCACAGTAACAATTACATATTGTTTGTTGTGTTCTTGAATTTGGGTGGTTAGGAATGTTAATGCGTAGCAAAAATTCATCTCCCCCCTCTGTATTGTTCATATTTCGGCCATCTCGAATACCAAAATTCTGATTGTCGCTTGGTTGTTGATTGGAGTTTAATTCAAAATTAGGGTTAAGAATGTGGAGAAACCAGAATTAGAATTTTTGCTGTTGAGATAGTGAATGCACCTTAATAATCATATATTGGTTGTTGTGTTTTTGATTTTGGGTTGTCATGTGCGCTAAAAATTATAAGAGGACCCAACAATAATGAAGTTACCATTTCACCTGAAAATTCTAGCCTCCGAAATATAAAATTAGTGATGGGTATTATATTACAATAAGGTAATCTTCTTCCACAAATACAAAAAACACCCAAGTTATCTTACAATAATATTTCAAGCATCTCCAGAGGTCAGAGAGCACATTTGCATTGAGAAGAAGATCCAAATAGGCACTTGGAAAATGCAAACAGTAGATAATGTAACAATTTACAGACCCTATGATCATGAAAGGAGCACCAACATATAGAAGTACTGCCATGAATGTTTCCTCTCAGCAACTTTGCATCCATCATTAAACGGCGGTAATAATACGATAAACTATTAAATACTTACAATTTTAGTTGTAGATCTGACAATAGGAAATAGGCAGAAATAATTACACTAACATGAAGAACTGACATGCTCAAATATCTCAACTAAATCATAAAAAATCACCAATGTTGGCTAAAAATTTATGAGGAAAACATACCCCTTGGATTCTCTTTCCGGTAACCGGACATTTAGGTCCACTGGCCCTCTTTTTCGTGGTCTGGTACACTAGCTTACCACCTAATAGCGAATCACACAAAAACGACGAAATCAAATCAACACATTCACAATCAAAAGGCTATAATCACTTAATTGTTTATATCATGAGAACCTCCACTGAATCTACAATGATGGAGACACGCATACGTGAGCTGATATAGCATTCGTGTGTGGATATACACACACATAAATATATATACGTCCTCTACATTGTTAATTTTTAAGATTTTGAATTTTTGACCGACAACGGGATTGTTTCTTAGGTAATGGCGGGTGCTTCCGACAACGATCCAATATCCAATATTCAATCTAGGGGGTAAGCAGTATCGATGTAATTTGCGTAGTTTCTGTGATTTGATGGGAAAAAATCGAAGGAAGTTCCGTCCTGCACACATTGATGTGATGTCGTCCACTCCACTTTGGCCTTTCTTTAAGGCATTCGTTGATGGCAATGTCATGGTCCAACAATGCACTAAAAGTGACCAGGACATCTTTGCGCTGTTGAAGTATTATAATCTGTAAAAATTGTTACTTATCATATCGATAATTTAAGTTGCAATGATATTTACTGTCTAACTATAATTTTCTGAACATTTTTTTATTGTCTTGCGTATTGGGCAGAGGCAGGAAAGCTTTTGTGTTTGGCGGTAAGAGTATTTCTTTGAGTTCGAGAGATATATCCTTATTCTTTGGAATAAAAAATGGAACCAAAGTAGTTGAACACACGTATGCGAAGAAGATTATGAGTCCACTTGTTCAACGACGTTTTGCTGGAGTGGACCATAGTTGTCAAAGGCTCTAGGCGCACTGAGGTGCACAAGGTGTCCTGGAGCCTAGGCGCTAGGCGCACGGCGACACCAGGCGCACGACATTTAAAAAAATAAATAAATTAATAAATAGTACTTTTATATTGCAAATCTAAAATCAAGAAGTAAAACTATGACTAAATTCCAATTAGAAAATATAAAATACACTCACAAGTAGCCCAGAACTCCAAATGCAAGTTTTTAAACATACAAAAACAAAGAGCAAACAAAAATACAATCAACCAAAATCCAAATAATCAAATATCATCATCGTCATCCACCAAAGCGAAGTCGTCTACATCATCACCATTGGACACGTGATCATCCCACTCACACTCTTCTTCTTCAGTCTCTTCTGAATTTGCTTCTTCCTCATCTAAATGGATTGTTGGAGTAGAAGAACTTGCCACTTGCTTATTTCTAGCATTCACCCTTGGAGTCGATTTCGATCTAGAATTATATCGACTCTCTTCTACTCCAGCGGCAGTAGCTACATTTGTCCATGTCAAACCATCTTCTTCATCATGCACATACTCGTCATCGAGCTCCCTATCAGAAGCTCCATCAACTCGACCAATTAACCACTCATTGCTATCATCAATATCAGTCAATGAGATAGGATCAATGACGTCGCGTGCTTGATATCGACGAATCAATGCTCTATTATATTTCACATACAGCAAATCATTTAATCGCTTTTGCGCTAGCCTATTTCTCTTCTTGCTGTGAATCTGCAATAATTTATACGCAATAGATTAAAAGATCATTATTTAAGGGGATTATATTTGATAACTTTTAAATAAATTCAAATTAAATATTAAAAAAAAACTTACATGTTCAAAAACACTCCAATTCCTTTCGCAACCGGATGCACTACATGTAAGACTAAGGATTTTTATTGCAAACGCTTGCAAGTTAGGTGTCGACCCACCGTATGAGGTCCACCAGTCGACTGTAAAATATAATTACTAATTTAGAATCATTAAATTAAAGCAATAAGACGACAAAAATTAAAACAAAAAATTTACCAGGTGACTTTGTGCTCCTATGTCTCACAGCCATAAGCATCCCAAAGAGGCCTTCGGATTTCTTGTACTTGTCCAATTCCACCGAAATTTTATCTTGTGCAGCAAGAGTTGGAACCAACCTCATAACACATTCATAGAAGCCTTTCATAACTTCCTAATCTTGATGAATGTCTTTGTTTCCATGATAGTATTCCGGATTCAGAAAGTGACCAGCTGCATGCAAAGGACGATGAAGTTGGATATTCCATCGACGATCGATGATTTTAAAAATCTCACTATACTTCTCCTCGTCCTCTTTGAATGCTTTGGCAATGGCTTCTTTGGCTCTATCCATAGCCTCATAAATATACCCCATTGTGGGTTTTCTCTCCCCATCAACCAAACGAAGTACTCGAACAAGCGGGCCTGATACCTTAAGACCAAAAACGACATTTTGCCAAAAGGTCGGCATTAGTACAATGTCTTTTGCCCTTTTACCTTGTTTCTCCTTCGCCCACTTGCTAGTGGTACATTCATCCGAAATGAACATCTTCCTCAAGTTATTCCTTTCTTGATAAAGTCTACACAATGTGATGAAAGCGGTAGCAAATCGGGTTTTTGTCGGCCTTAGCAGTTCTTTTTGATGAGTGAATCGTTTCATCATGTTAACTACACCAGGGCGGTTATAAATGTAACCATTTAGAAATATCGCTTTCACAAAGGTTCGATTCATGTTTGGCAACTTAAAAATGTCTTCCAACATCAAATCCAAACAGTAGGCCGCACATGGTGTCCAATATAAATGTTGGTATTTCGCCTCCAACAACCTCCCTGTGAAGAATAAAAATTAATACTTAATTGCTAATAAATTTGAAAAATGTATATTCTAATTAAAATATAATTATTAGAAATTAATATTTAAACTTACCGGCCATGACATTAGAAGAGGCACTATCTGTAACCACTTGTACCACATTAGATTCTCCAATCTTATCCACAAAAGTACTAAGTAGCTCAAACATCTTCTCTCCAGTCTTTGCATAAGCGGAAGCATCAACGGATTCAATAAAAACACTTCCTCGAGGACTATTAACCAAGAAATTAATGAGAGTCCTCTCTCGTTTATCTTTCCAACCATCCGCCATAATTGAGCATCCATGGGTTTCACGTTCCTCCTTGTGCTTTTCAAGCATTTCATTTGTCTTTTGCACCTCCTTCTTTAATAGAGGAACTCTAACCTCATGGTATGATGGCGCTTTCATACCGGGACCATATTGTCCGATACCCTCAATCATCGCTTGAAAACTATCATATTTGACTGCATTAAATGAAATTCCCGCATCATACATCCATCTAGCAATGAGTGTACATGTTCTGGACCTTAACTCTTTCTTCGCATGATCATTATCATCCAACTTAGTTTGTTTCCCTTTCCCCTTTCGGTTTTTCACAACCGTTTCTGGATCGGGAGTGTAATACAAATCCAAAGGTCCTTTTTGCTTTGGCCTTTTTGGAACAAATGTACTTGAATTTCTACCTGAAGAAGGTGTTTGTCTTTTCAGGGATGTCACATCTCGAACATCATCCTCATCCTCATCCTCACTTCCGACCTCGTAGTCATCAAAATTCGGAAGCAAATTAATTTGATCTTTTTCCTTCTTCTTCTTGGACATGTAGTCTCGGATTTCATCTCTCACGTGAGATGGACATTTTTTGCAAGCGGTGACATTTCTATATCCGCCAACAATGTGTTGTTTAGCCCGATATATACCTCATTTCGTCACTTTTTTACAAAAATTGCATGTGACCGAATTTTTGTCTTGTGGATTCGCCAAATACGCATGGCTCCACGCGGGGTCCCTTGATCCTTCACTAGCCATTTAATTTGTCCTAACTTCTAACAAACAATTAAACAAACAAATAATAACAAAAATAAACTAAATAAATAATTAAACAATTAAGTTTTAACATGAACATAAACATATATCATCAAAATCAGAAACGGAAACAGAAAATTAGAACACATTTTACACAAAATTAGAACACATTTTATACATGAATCATGAAACAAATAGGCAAATCATAAATAAAATAACTAATTAAGTAATTATATAAATAAAATAAATAAAACATAAATAATTAATTAAATAAATAAATAAACCATTACCTTACAGCCTTACCTGAGCACCTGGAGGACGACGAACAGCGAACTGACGGCGATCGAAGCAGCAGCAGCAGTCGGAGGAGAGCAAACACTACATGCAGCGAAGGAAAAAATCGACGAAGGGAGCAAAAATCGGAGCAACAGCAGTCGAAGGAGCAGCAATCGGAGCAGCAACAGCAATGAGCGACGAAATCGAAGGAAATCGAAGCAGAAAACGAAGGAAATCGAGGAGAAATCGAACGAAATCGAAGGAGAAATCGACCGAAATCAAAGGGATTCTGTTCGAGATTCTGTTCACGCCGATTCAATAGAGTTTCAGAAGCTCAGGTATGGGATCTGTCGATCTGGGAATACATTAAGGACTTGGGCTAGCTAATTCGAGAGCCCATAAGGCCAGGCTGGAAAAAAATCGCCTTGGCCACCGCAGGCGCGCCTCCGGCGACGCAGGCGACTCTCGCCCAAGCGGTAAAGGCGGTCGCTTCTTGTAGGTTCAACGCCTAGACCTGAGCGAAGCGCAGCACCTGCGCCTCGCGTCGCCTTGCGCTTAGGCGAGCGCCTGGGCGCGACTTTGACAACTATGGAGTGGACCAAGTCTCAACGAGAGTGATATTACAGACGATCGACACGATTATTGAGCGGAACGAGCACGATAACGTTGAGGATGTTGTAAGGTTGATGTGTTTGTACGCTTTTGTGACTTAATTTTTTGCAACTACTGGTACAAATATAGGATGGTCGTTTGTGCAAATGGTAGAGGACTTGAGTGCAATGTCTGAATATGCATGGGCTGATGCTATTGCTAGGGGGGTAAATGACTCCATCCTTAATAACATTGACAAACCATACGCAATTCGTGGATGCATCATCGCTATATTGGTAAGTTGTTTATAGGTGCAATGGCAAATGTTGTATATATTCTTGTTTGTTGATGTAATAATTTTTTCTAATTTGTATATGTTATTACTCGTAGTATATGTTTTGCGAGCGTTCAACCTTGTTAGACCCAGACTACAATCACCAAGCTATGTCAGTGGGCGGTGATGTCAGTTGGATCGGCATTCCTCGATTCACCTGTTGGAATTTGTCTTCTTTAAAAAGCGTGTTGCATGGGGTGAATGAACTCAGTGAAGATCAGGTAAGTGCCAATTGTATCTTTGAAATATTATATGTATGTAATTAATTGGGTGGTTGTATAATTTAATAGAATTTTACTGCATAGCAAAATTTACGTGTGTTATGTCATGTATAAGAATGTTACTGCATATTGACTATTAATGTTATTCCACCATGATTTTAGTGGACGTAGTAGAGAGCGGATTCAAGTGGCTTTTTAAAGAGAAATTTATGTAAATTACAATAGTATAAAATTTGTAGGATCTGAATTGATTTCTTATCAAATCAAGGTAAAAGTGTTGTTTGCCGAATAAGGGGACTTTTGATCCTCTTATTTCTACCGCATCAGCATAATAACATGGTGTGACCATTTTTTATGGGAAAATTTTTTCAAGTTTTGAGGGTGAAAGTCATGATCTTCTACCTATAGCAATGCTATTGTCCCAAACAAGAAGATATTGTCCAAATTTGATTTTTGATTTATGTTTGTTTAACAAAATGGGTTCGCCAATCATGCAATTGTATGAATGTTACTGCATATTGACTATTAATGTTATTCCACCATGAGCTTGATCATGTTTTGTGGGTGTGTTTATATGACTGAATAACAATGGTTTTGTTAACCCCCTCTTTTCAAAATTGAACTTCAATTATCAAATCTTTTAAAAAAAAACAGAAAAAAAGGTTTGAAGCTTGAAAAAACAAGAGCAAAAAAAATGGTTGATTATTATGTGAATAAATTATAAGTAAGAAATGTTACTGCACAGAGACATTTAATGTGCATCGATAATTGCATGGTTTCTTTTAAAATAGCACAGTTTTTTTAAAAAAGTGCATCAATAATTACGTGTTTTATAAGATTGTTACTTTAAGTTGCGTGTTCAACTGTTTCAGATAATCTTTGACGATCTGGTGCCATCAGCTATGGAAGAGTTGTACGTATTCGGGGCCCAACCAACGACAACATCAACTGGCTTCCCTCCCCCTGAGCAACAACCCCCCGACGAGGTCACTGAAATCAAGAAGCAATTGGAGTGTTCGTTGAATCGAAATAGTGAGTTGGTTGTGGAGAATGTCCATATTCGATCTGAGTTGAAAACTCGTGACGAGTTGATAACATCGTTGATGAAACAATTAGATGATTTGGCGGAACAGACGACCATCATTGATGCGGAACAATTACGGGAAAAAAAATCCGTTGCCGAAATAGTTACATCTCCAAGTATTAAAACTCTTGAACATGCCGAACTGCAAACTTCTATGGTAAGGGAGATTAAACGGCAAAAAAGAAAACCTGTACGAAAGTCAGATTTCGTGTATAAGAGGGTTAAAAAGCAAAGTAAGAAAGGATGTGTTCAGGTAGTGATTGATGTGGATGAGATCCCGTTGATACATCGAATGACTAGAAGGAAACCCGAAAAACTTCCTAGCAAAAAAAGATGCGCGGTGGCCAAATTACTAGACGAAAGTGATTGGGATAAAATAAAATCCATACATAAAACACATAATGATGCGTATGTATTCGTTATATTAACTTTGAATCAATTTGTACTTTTTCTTAAATTCCCTATTCATTTTTTTGATTTAATTTTTTGTCCTGCAGTGACTTATCATGGATTGGATTGGATGGCTTCGTTGGCGTCCGTTTTGGCGACATTATCGATCTCCTTAAAGGAGAACAATTATCTAGTAGGGTAAGAAAATATATTGGATGTCATGTATTTTAATGAACACATAAACGTGATTTTTTGTTGGTCTCGTTCTGTTGTAGGTGATAGATACGTTTGCCGAGATAATACACCATCGCCAGATAGAAATTTTTAATGGCAGTTCAAATGTTGATGCTCCCCACAGAGTGTTTGTTATGCCTAGTCTTTCTTGGGTAAGTTCCTTTGACCCGGTTTTGGAACTTTTAATATTTTGGCACATTTGTAATTCTAGTCTTTGAGTGTATATTAAATTTTGTGTTGATTTTGATGATAGACGTACATCAAAGAAAATAAAGAGGCAATCATTCAGGGGCAAATGGACAAATAATTCAATATAGGTGTTGCTGGGAAATACGAGACGATAATGTTCCCAATAAACACTCCTGGTAGGAGATCTACACCATCGCATTGGACATTACTTGCTTTCGAGATGGAGCATGGGACATTAAATCACTACAACTCGTTGTATAGTCTGAATTCACATGATCCGCATTTAAAGAGTGCCAAACTTATAGTAAGATTTTAGATATGTTACTATTTAATTGATTATGAGTTTACAATAATAATCCTACATGACAAATGTACTCGCTTACATTAATTTACTATTATTATTTGTTTCATTTTAACTGGTAATTTCATTGTTTGCTAAATATAGGTGGACTATGTCTACAACTATTTCACTTGATATGCGACTGTGTCAAGCGCTTCTACACAAGATCGATCGATCACTTTGGAACCAGTTTATGACACGCCTCAGCAAAGGGTTGATCGGTAAGTTTGTATTTTGATTTGTATTAGGTTTGTAAGAATATGCGATATCATACTAGAAATTTGTACTTTTTTTTTTTGCAGACCTGACTGTGGAGTAATTGTTACGTATATAATGAGACAGTTCGTCCTTGGGCAACGAGAAAACGTCAACCGTGAATGCAAAGACAGAATAGCAACGGTGGAAAGAGCGGATCTTATCAAGGACATTATAAATGACAAACATGGTTGTTGGGCTTTTGATTCATTTTATGCACAGAACAGTTGAGCGGGGTGGGTTCGTGGACAAAATGTTTAATTCGTTTTTCATATTATTTTGATTAAACGATTTTGATGATTTCTAAAAAATTTGACATTTTATGATGGATGTGGTTCATGACTAATCTCGATGTGTGGGTGTATTTCTTGTTACGTAATCAACTTCGTGCATGAAATGTCTAAGTCAAATATAGTTACTCCCACAATTTATAATGTGTAAAAAAAGCACGCAAAGAAATATTTTACACCATTTGTATTACATTGTCTATTAATAGTTTGTAAAATAATAATACATCATAGATAGCCCGAGGGAAGAAAGAGTAGAGATGGCATGCCCCAAAGCCCACTATTTTCCTACATGAAAATAGAGGTTTACAATGAAAATATAGTTAGTGGAGAAATATCCTAATTTCTTCAGATATGGATGCACATCTATCTATGGGGGTCTTCTGGAAATAGAGTTGAATAACAAATTACTGTGTATTAATTATTTCGCCTCAATAAACATTATTGTGAATTAATATTCATCTATTACTTCATGTTTGATTTACTTAAAGAATATAACCAAAACATTAACTTAACATAACAAACTAGAAAAATGAATCGTATTGATAAAACGATTCTAGTCATGAAAACATCCACAAAAAATGTTGAATTTTTCAAAAATAAATAGAAATTGTTGCTCCAAAAAATATAATGAAAGTCTAATCAATGATGTCATCTCAAATGGGTTCTTTGCATGTTTTCCTGTTGTGTCCTTTCCTACCGCAACGACTACACTTCAATGTTCCTTTCTTGAACTCTCCCTTTGATGGGATCCTCGTTTTCTTCGGTCGTCCTCTAGGTCGTTTGGTAACTGGTGGTAGTATTAAAATGTCTTCTTGTTTAGTCTCTTTTTTTCCTGCAGTTGGCACAGCAAAAATTCCATCCTCGTAACTTAGACGATAAAATGACATATGGAAGTAATCCTCTACATATGAGTTTAAATCTTCACCGGTCTTTGTAATAGCAAGCGTGTGAACACGGTATCCCATTGTCCCTCCAATCGAAACAAGAACATGTTCGGTTTTTTAAGTCTACAAGTACAGAAGGGTCTGATTGAACTTCAAAAACTCCATTCACGGATTCGCACACCACCCATGCCCTGCATTCTTCCAATCTTTTTAGCATTTGTCTCTCGATTGTCTCACAAAGAATATTCTTTATCCCTGACGCCGTGTTTCGTCGTTTTGTCCGTTGTTCCATTAGGTCAACACGGATCCGATCAACGACTTTGTGAATTGGCAGATGTCTGGCTTCCGCAATCCATGCATTGAATGTCTCTGCAGCATTGGATGTCAATTCACCATATCTTCGACCTTTGAAGAACGCGTTTGTCCAATTCTCTCGCGGCAAATCATCCACCCAATCAGAAATATACTTGGATCCCTCGGTTTTTAGTTCAGCCAATAATGCATAAAAGTCGAACTCTGTTTTTGCTTTGTAACACTCCCGGAACAACCAAATCAACCGTTGTTTTACCACTGGTGACCGAGCTCCAATTTTTTCCTTCAAATTCATTGTTAAGTGGTTCACACAAAAATGAATGGAATGCATTTGGGAATACCTTTTTCACAGCTTTTATTAATCCAGCATGTCGATCAGATATGAATGTCATGACTCGTTCCGGTGGGATAACGTTAACTAGTTGATTTAGAAACCATTCCCAGTGGACTTCCGTTTCAGAGTCAACGATTCCAAAAGCTAACGGATATATACCTGTTAGAAAATGACAAAACTTTAATCATTCAGATTGCGTTATTTACTGTGCATTGGAAAATATGATCACAAACGACAGTAATAAATACAGTAGTCGCTGTACATTAAAAATTACGTTAGATATAACACGTCAAAAAATAACTAGAATTTTTACCCAGCTTACCGTTATTACCATCTTTACCGGTTGCTCCAAGCAGGGTGCCTTTATATTTTGCTTTCAGAAACGTTCCGTTAAGAAATAGCAAAGGTCGTACATATTTAAAATCAACTATGCTAGCCCCAAATGAAACAAACAATCGGTTAAAACAACCAGTACTCATATCATATTCAATTTTGAAACGTGTTCCGGGGTTTGTCTCAATGCATGCTTCTTTGTACTATCTCAACTCGTCATAACCACTACGATAATCCCCATAAACATCTTCTCTCGCCTTTTCAACCCCTCACCATGCATGGTGATAACTTATGTCTAATCCATAGTTATTTTTAAATTATTTGACGACGTCAATAAGACGTTTTAGTGGTTGAACTTTTAAAGTGTTTTTTATACAACTCGACACAACTTGGGAATTAAGCCTACCATTTTTTCTGGTACGGAATGCAGCACCGCATGTGTGAATATTGTTTATTTTCTTGATGCAAAAAAATCCATTCTTACTATCAATGCTCGCACGTACGAACCATTCACATCCCCGCTCATCTTTATATGCGCAGTATGCAACAACGCGAGATGGTTCGTTCTTATGGTAATCAAATTTAAAACCAATTTCAATGGAATATTTTACCAAGCAATCTCTAAAATCATTAACCCCACCTTTAAAAACTTGCCCTACATCACGAATTAAATACCTCCAATCAGTAGACATTGTTGTCGACTTGTTTGGGCAGTATGGTACCAACACACTTTCATCTTCGTCGCTCCGTGGGTTTTCGCTGTAATATTCAGTGCTAGATCCTACTGCATCTCCGCTACTCTGTCCAACTTGCATCAACTGTATAGATAAGTCAATACATTCCAATTTAAGACTTTTTGAAATCTTTCGAAGATTACATAATGACTCTATATCTCCTAAATAACAATTAGGGTGGTTGGGGATTGAATAAGACAACTTGAAATTCCTCATGCGCAACCCCGAATACTTATCACACACATGGTCAAATAGATTCTCAATGGTTGAAGTGTCATCAATATCAAAAACATGTGTAGTCCCCATGTGTTTAGCCACAAGTATGGTCGTCCAATTTTCCATTTCCTGATCAAGATAAGAATATATTCAACAATTATAAATGTATATCGTAACAATTAACCAATTATAAGTTGTATATCAATTATTCAACTGATTGTAATTGTGCAGTAAATATTCATTCATATAGCCCCGTTTAAAGTAACAAAAAACCCCACCAAAAAAAAAAAGTAAAAATGCCAAAAACAAATACCCAATTGTAAGTTGCACAACAACTATACAACTGATTAAAATGCACATCAATATTCAATTCATGTAATATGTGTGCAGTAAAAATAATTCAATTATAACTGTTCAGTAAATATTTAGACAATTATAACTGTACAACAACATTGAACCAATTCGTCAATTATAACTGTAAAGTAACATTCCCACTCAGTCAATGTATTCAACAAAAAATTCAATCAAATATAACTGTACAACAACATTGAATCAATTCGTCAATTATAACTGTACAGCAACATTCCCAATCATTCAATTATTCAACAAAAAATTCAAACAATTATAACTGAACAGTAAAAATTCAGTGAATTATAACTGTATAGCAATATTGAACCAAATTATATACTGCACATTAATATGTTCACGTGCGAGCGCGTTTGGGCTATGCTACGGATAGCTATATCTTGGCCGAATAACTTAGTTAAATATTCTCATAATCAAGCTCCACAAACTAACAAAAAATTGCAACTAAATTAATCTCAATGATTCTAGTGATTTATTCTAAAAACAGGGGAAACCAAAATAAACACTGTGAATATCTATATAGACTAATAATAAAGAAGATGGTGTTCATGATTTCAAAAAAATAATCCAACCAGTATCAAAAGCAAAAATCGAGAAAATGGTATTTGTTTTATGTTCCTAATTTTTCAAAATCACCAAAATGGGATGAACAGTAAATTGATTACAGATATGAACCTATGTGTCTTGCCGCTTGCGTTGCTACTCAACCAGGCTGTTCGATCTGTTGCCGTCGCCACCGAAATCGCCGCCGTCGCTGCCGAAATCGCTGCCGTCGCCGAATTTGCTGTCGTCGTTCCCGAAGTTGTTCCCGTCGCTGAAGTTTCTGTCGTCGCCACCCAATTCGCTGCCGTCAATACCGAAATCTCTGCCGTCGCCGAAGTTGCTGCCTTCGTCGCCGACCTTGCTCCCGTCCCTGAAGTTGCTGTCGTTGCCGTCGTTACCGCCGACCGACGTGGGAAGGGGTTTCGGGATTTAGGGATTTTCCGACCACCGTCCTCACCTTCGCCCTCACCTCCGTTGCGATTATAGGGATGGAATATGGTAATTGAAGTTTCGAAATCTTCCATTTTCATAGCTTCAAAGGTTTGATTGCTTTGGATTTGCCTTAATTAGCTTGATTCCAATTTCCAAAAATACCTAAATATCAAATGCAAGAACAATCGCGCGTGAGACTTGTGGGTTTCAAAAATGGGGTTTTCTCAAAATTAAACTAATTGTTTGGGTGTTTAATGTTATGGGCTGAAGTGTTTGGGGCCCATTCAAATATCAAGTATAAAATTGGATGTCTAATTAAAAAATCCTAAAAAAAAATGATAACTACCCTATTTTAAATAAATAAATTTTCACCCCCTATTTATTTTAAAAATAATATAAAATTACTTTCGAATTAAAAAATATTATATTAATTTTTTTTTTATGAATATTAATTAATAGGAGTGATGATGTAAATTAAATGATTTAAAATACATAACTTTTTACTACAAAATCTTTTTCCAAAATTATGAATTTTTTAAGGAGTGGAAAATTTTTCGAACCTTTTATTTTCTCAAAGAAACAATAACCTACCTATATTAAATAAATAACTTTTCATAGCCTATTTTTTCAAAAAATAATATAAAAAATTAGGAGTTTAAAATATTTTATTTTAAAAATAGGGGGTTAAGTGTAAAAAAAAATAAAGAATAAAAAAAATTAAAACAAAATCTATGGACACTTTTGTATTGTATTAAGTTTAATTATTTATAAATTGTTAACCTTAGAATTGTCATTATAATTTAAAAAAAAAAATTATTTAAAAAAATCAATTATTTATAATTTAAAATAGAATTGAAAAATCAATTATTAGTTTATTTTTCCATACTTTTTATAATCAATTATTTTTTTTAAAATCAATTATTTATAATTTATATATAATTGACAATAAATTAGAATTGTTATTTATTAACCCAAGGTTTGTAAACTAACGGTTATTTTTTAAAAATAATTAGAAGTAAGAAAGATAAAAAGGATAATAATGTAAATATATTTAAAAAACAAAATTGATGGATATTTATGTATTTTCAATTTAATTAATTGGTAATTGTTAATAGTAAAATTGTGACTACAATTTAGAAAGTAAGAAAGGAAGTCCAAGATTTAAATTTGATTATGGTTGGGAAAAGTGTAATTAGGTTGATGAAGACTAATACTCTACTTTATAAATTGCAAAAATAATTGCACACAAATTTAATAATATTATTATAAATATACTTAATAATGTATACACACACATATGTATTTCATCTGCCTTAACCTCTCATATGTTGTACATCTCCAATTAATTGCACACAAATTTAATAATACTATTAAAAATATACTTAATAATACACACACACACACACACACATACTAGGTTTTTCATCTTCCTTAACCTTTCATATGTTACACATCTCCAATTAATTAAGGCTAACATCTCTTCCACTTCCAATTACTTCAATTCTTCCACATTCCATTCTTCCAATTTATTTCACCTTTACAACTTATTCTATAAATATGAAGAAAAATGGAGCTCAAGTTCCTCATATTCACAAATACCGAATGTGCTGCGACTTACAATAGGAAAATCTTACGTATTTCGCATTCATGTTGATGACTACAATCTAAAAGATAGATAGGAGAATTATACAGTTCTGCGCACAATATCAACAATGGAAAATATTTCAACACCAAACCAATACCGTCTCACACTGAAAGACAAAGAAATCCAAAAGGTAAGTGAAGACAGTTTTACATCATCTCGAACCATCCATGTAAATTTTGCCCATTTAACAAAATATTAATTGCTAAGAAAAAGCTTTACAAGTTACTATATTCATGACATACGTCCTTCTACCACAGGAATCTCTGGATTTACAATATCCAGACAATGAAGCAACTTCAACAAAAAGAAGAAAATTGTCTCAATTTGGTGCATCAAGTCTAGAGGAGAAAGACAAAGGAAAGGCACTAATCGATATTCAAGACCAAGACAATGAAGATCCAATTGCAGAGGAACCTATCAACAATTCTAATCGTACAGGTACGAGGCTAAAGTTTAATGAAATCGACTCTCCTTAAATAATTTTCAAATATTGTATTGTCTCCTACACTCAATTACAACAAACAAATAATATGTGATTTCTCTTCTATTTTCATACATTATTTCATTACTCAAGTTTATAGTCAACTTTTAAAAATTTTATTATTTAAAAATAATATGCATTTAACTCTCTAAATTTAATATATATACACATGCTACTCTTTCATTAAAAACAAACAAATAAAAAATTGTAATCTATTTACACTACAACTTAAAATAACCTATTCAGTTATTAAAAAAAAAATCAAACAAATCTTAGTTAATAAAATAAATAATTGCAATAAAAGTATATCTGAAAATTCCGCGCATTGCGCGGGTAGAAAATTAGTATTTGTTAATTTCATGGTCAAGAATTATTCCTTAAAGATTAAGGATTCAAAAATTACACTTTATACCTCATAGTTATAAAGTAATTCATATTAAATCTAATAATTATACTTATTTCCCTAAAATTATCAATATTTATTTATACAATAAATTTGCAAAACAGTTCCAAAAATATTAAATTTATATAAAATAATATTTTTTTAAAATATCAATTTTTGGGTATTACCACCTGTAACGGTCCGATTTTCCAGGTCTATTACTCGGAATTTTGTCCCAATATTATCCAAAAAACATTATAAAATATTGCAGGGCCTAATATGACTGGCCTATTAGGGGTTTAAATATTCGCAGTGGCCCATAATTACCCTTGCTCGACCACTACAGGTTTCACGTCCACTACAGGTTTAAATACAATAGGTAGAATTGTATTATTATTATGGTCGCTATTAGTATTTGCCACAATTTTGAAACTTTAATAGTAATTCTTGGTATTTACTATATTCCTTTAATAACTATATTAATAATTGTAGAAATCAGGTTAAATATAATAAATGTTTAAACATGTATGGTAAAGAATATGTAGTAATTAACAAAAATGTAATAACTATAATAATAACAGGTTCACATAATTGGGAATATACCAACAGTTAACCTAGTGACAACTCTGTAAAGACCTGATTTCCCAGGGCCTCCACTTAGTTTCTCCCGTTGGAAAATCTATACTAAACCGATTGACCGAATTTTTATTCTATAAAATCCGGTAAACTTTACAATGCGATGGTGATAATTATAATTATCGAATTTATAATTTATCAATTTATCAAATCGAATTTACAACGGTGAATAATAAATACAACTACTACAATTTTAAATAGAAATTCAACTAAAATTCTCGTCGTCATCTCGCTCTCACTGGCCCTATATACAATCAAACTGTGGAGTTGTGAGCTAACGCTCAGTAGAATCTTCAACTTCTCTTATATGTGCATTTAATTAATACAACGAATACAACACCTTTGCATAATTCCCACATAATTTTCACATAATCATAATTTTTTCATGTGAACTAATAACTATAATTCACCGACAATAATAACGTAAATCACCCAATAAACATATTAAATACAAATATTAGAAGAGTTAGAAATTCTACCTGATATCTGAAGTTGAAATCCGAGCCGGATTATCTTTTTAAACATATTAATGTATATATATATATATATATATATATAAAGAATGATGTTCTAATCCCTTTTTTTTTGTTAATTTCATGGTCAAGAATTTTTCCTTAAAGGTTAAGGATTCAAAAATTACACTTTATACCTTACAGTTATAAAGTAATTCATATTAAATTCAATAATTACACTTATTTCTCCAAAATTATCAAATATTTATTTATATAATAAATTTGTAAAACAGTTTCAAAAATATTAAACTTATATAAAATAATATTTTTCAAAAATATAAATTTCTGGAATATTACAATCTACCTCCCTTAAATAAATTTCGTCCTCAAAATTTCGTTCAAAACAATAATACTTCAGAATCGCATCACATGGTCATGTTAGTTACATTCGATTCTAGAACAATCTTTCTCTATGTAGTGCCCCATAACCGAAAGTCACCCATAATTCACAATCGTCAAAATTTATTTCACTCATCGCTACATCCGCATTCGCAGTGACTCACATTATATATGTTATTACCTGTCAGGCAAGTCCTGCAAGGTGGATATATTATATATATTATTACCTGTTAGGCAAGTCCTGTAGGGTGGATATGATAACTCCCGATCGTGAGGTAAAACGATCCTATGGCTGATAAAGAAGTATATTATTTTATTATATACAAGTGAGTTGACCGATTGATTTAAATTCGATTGTTCTGTTACGATGATATTTTGTTGGGATTTGGATACTGCCCAATGTGACTATATTTTATTGGAAAGTGAATTTTGATAAAAAAAAAAAAAAAAATACATGATCCATAAAATTCTTTTATACTGCGAAGACAGTACACCGATAAAAATAATTCGGATAGATATTGGTCCATTACTAATGATTGGTAGAGGCGGAGTGTGGGGTCATTGTGAAACTATCGTGAGTCAATTATTATTTTGAAATGTTAATTTGAATTTTTGAGCTTAATTGGTATTGTAGAAATACGAGTTGGGGCTTTATGTAATTTTTTTTATATACATTTCACGTGAGTATTGAATTCAGTATTGAACTTGTTATGTTACGTGATTTTGGAGACGTAATTATGTAATTTGAGATGTATATGATTTTTATAGTGTGACACGTATTTGGGTATTTGAAATATATTTATGTGTTTTGAGACGTATTTAGTTGATCGACACGTATATTTGTGTTTCAAGACGTATTTATGTGGTTTGGTTGTATTTATGAGTTTTGAGATGTATTTATATGATTTTGACGTATTTAAGTGTTCTGAGATGTGTTGATATAATTGAAGGGTAGTTATATATTTTTAGAAAACCCGTTATTTGAAGTTTGGATTGTGTTGATAAGTTTACGAGATTATTGAAATTTTAATGTAGATATTGGGATTGGTTATTTTTAGTCTCACGGGACAGTGCACAAAGAATTGGGCTATCTGTTGGATAAGATATTGGCTGCGATATGTTAGCTTGAAATGTTGGACAGAATTGACAAATGTTGGTTATGGGATATAGCAGTAGACTTGAAAAGTCATGCCAAGTGGGAAGCATTATTGAGATCGTAAACCTGTTGGAATTAAGATAGATTCAATCCGGTGAGACTACCATGATATTTTAAAGATATATTATTTTATTATCGATATTTTTATCAGAGTAGCGCAACGAAAGCATTTAGAAACATAAGATTATTTGGCAATTGGTTATTTGTGCTAGGTGTTACCGACCAAAGTGCACCCTGTCTGTAGGTTGGTGGATATAATGTGGGCCACTGCGAATGAGAATGTCGCGATATGTGGAATGGATTTTGACGGTTATGAATTATGAGTGACTTTTAGTTACGGGACCCTATATAGAGAACCATTGTTCTAGAATCGAGTGCAACTAACATGACTGTATGATGTGATTCTAAAGTATTATTGTTTTGCATGAAATTTCGATGACTAAATTTATTGAAGAGGGGTAGATTGTAATACTCGAAAATTTATATTTTTGAAAAATATTATTTTATATAAGTTTAATATTTTTGGAACTGTTTTGCAAATTTATTATATAAATAAATATTTGATAATTTTGGGGAAATAAGTGTAATTATTGGATTTAATATGAATTACTTTATAACTATGAGGTAGAAAGTGTAATTTTTGAATCCTTAACCTTTAAGGAATAATTATTGACCATGAAATTAACAATATATATATATATAAAGAAAAAGAAAAAATGGATGACCATTATTCCTCCTAATGTTAACACGTGTAGATCATACAAATGTTGGAGAACTTTTAACAATATAATAATAATAATAATAATAATAATAATAATAATAATAAGTGATCAAAACCAATTACTTAAAGACCAAACAGAATAGATCAAAAAAAAAAAAAAAAAAGACGTAGCTGGAAAAAAAAGAGGAAAAAGATCATAACATCATTCTTTATATATATATATATATACGTTAATATGTTGAGAGATAATCCGGCTCGGATTTCGACTTCGGATATCAGGTAGAATTTCTAACTCTTCTAATATTTGTATTTAATATGTCTATCGGGTGATTTATGTTATTATTATCGGTGAATTATAGTTGTTAGTTCGTATGATATAATTATGATTATGTGAAAAATTATGTAGAAATTATGCCAATGTGCTTTATTTGTTGTATAAATTAAATGTACGTATTAGAGGAGTTGGAGTTCTACTGAACGTTGGCTCACAACCCCACAGTTTTGATTGCAGGGCCGGTGAGAGCGAGATGGCGACAGAAATTTTGGTTGAATTTCTAGTTAAAATTGTAATAATTGTATTTATTATTCACCATTGTAAATTCAATTTTGATAAATTGATTCATCATAAATTCGATAATTATAATTATCGCCGCCGCATTGTAAATTAAAAGATTTTTATTAAAACGAATTATGAATTACTTGTCGCCTTCGCATTATAAAAAATTATAGAATGAAAATTTGGTCAATCGGGTTAGCGTTAATTCTCTATAGGAGAAACCAAGTGACGGCCTTGGAAAACCGGGTCGTTAAAAAGAATCTGTGAATGAGGGATTGAGGAATTAGTCGAATGTGAAAAAGCCGAGAGAAATGATGCCATACCTTAGAAGCCACATCCCCAGTAATAAATAAATGACGAAAATCCTTACCATCTCTGTTAATACAAGAGTGACAAGTAGAAACTAAGCAAATGCTCATTTTTCTAATAATATAGTCCACTGGAACTATCCCATGAAACAGCTGCCAGTTGAAAATTTTAATTTTCAATGGTAGTTTTAGCTTCCAAATTAACGAGAAATGACGACGATCTTGCCTCTCTCCTTGCAAACCCTCCCAAGCTGATTTAATGGAGAAATTTCCATCTCTACTTGGAAGCCATATGAGCCGATCGTTCTCTCCATTTAAAGTAGGTTCGATCCTGACCAGAAACTCCACCTCCTAATCCGTTAGATATGCTTGCCGCCAAGATTTTATCCTCATTTCTTCTTGAACAGTCAACACCGAAAACTCCCCATAGACAATATCCAAAAAGGAAACCATATCCCTAGTCGTCGTACCAATAACTACTCTTTTTGCCATCCCTCATTTCCTATCTAGATATTTTCATAAACGTTGCTCGAGCTTCAAGGATATCTTTCCACAATCTAGACTCATTACAGTGCCTCCACAAGCAAATAGAAAGGTTTTTTGTGTACCTACTATGCATGAATTCTGACCGTAGAGACTTGCCATGAACTAAGCTCCATATTTTCTTGAGAGAGAAAACTTCATTCATATCGCGTAAGGTGCGCAAGTCAAGGCCTCCCTTACTATTCCTTTTGCAAACTGTGTTCCATGTTATCCAATGACGCCTCTTATTTGTATCGGAGGAGTTCCAAAAGAAACGTGTCATAATGACTTCGATCCTATTCAAAACAGAAAGTGAGATAGAAGAAGCTACTATCAGATGCATGGGCATGTAGGCTATCATATGTTTCAAAAGAATAAGCCGACCTCCTTTAGATAGAAGTTTAGACCTCCAACCTTCTAAGCGCTTGACAATCTTATCAACAAACGGGTCAAGAGTTGTGGCTTTTAGATGACCATAAGAAATAGGAAAGAGGAAAAGTACCACATTGGAACAAAGTAGCATGTTAAATCATGGCAATTCTACTTGGTGGACAATTCCCACGCACGTAAATACTCAAACTTACTAATGAAATTTAATATTTAAAATTAATTTATTATTAATCAATACCATGTTTGAATTGTAAAAATTGTGAAATTAACTCTTGAAGTTCTCAAAATAGAGCCAGAGGTAGGTCTGAACCTCTGAAATTCACGTTTCTTTCTTATTGAAACTTGAAAGTAGTAGAAGATCATTTTGGGGGTACGCGGTTTGTTTAATATAGTACACCAATGATAATAAAATACAATTTGATTTGGATGAGTAGTCCAACAGTTGTGACAAAAATATGTCATTTTTTTAGATGTATTTTTATATTAAAATTAAAAATAGCTTGAATGACAATTTTAAAATAACTGCTAAATTTTAATTTATCTGTCAAATATTAATTTTTGGTTTTAAAATAAAGTGCCAAAAATAAAATTTTACGTTTTAATTTAACCGTCTAATATTAATTTTTAGTTTCAAACTAAAGTGTCAAAATTAAAATTTTAGATTATCAAATTAAGCTAAATAAATCAGACTAACTTGAATCTAAATTAAATAACAAAATTATCTTAAAATTAAATTATAACAATAACCTAAATTAACCCTAGTAAAATATAATAAAATTAACAAACTAATCCAAATTAAATAAAATAAAATTAACCAATTAATTTAACCCAACGCAAATAAAATAAAATAAATAAATTAAATCTCACTAAACCTAATTAAACCTAACCCAACTAAACCTAATTAAACTCAATTAAATTTAATTAAATCAAAACTCATATAAATCCAACCAAAATCAAAATATGGCATATGATAATACTGTCTGTGCCAAATATGGCACATGCAGAGTATTTGTACTAAAATGTCACTGATGATTCATAAGCGGTTGGAGTCTATTTTTCTTTCAAAAATGTTAAAAATAGGATGGCACAACATCTCCAACTACTGCCGAAGATGCTCTAAGAATTAAGTTTATTTTTAATATTTTTTTTTTAAGAATCAACAATTACATTTTCATTAAAATTAGCGATCAAACCTTAAAAAGTTGAAATTACTAAGTCACTTAATATTAATTAACATTTATACCCTTCAAATTGTATAAGTCGTGCAATTAATTTCCTATGGTTGATTTAGAATAATTGAGAGATAGAATATTGTGAGAAAATATGAGGTGATTGTATTGATTAGGGGTGTGCAAATAATCCGACGGCTTGGCCCACCCGAACAAACCTACCGGGTCGGCCCGAAATCTTCGGGCCTGTCATGCTTTTTGTTCAGATCGGGTAAGACCCGATCCGAATCCCTTATGTGCTCGGTCGGTGGTCGGGTTTGATTTTCCTTACCCGCTATACACCCGACCCGACCGAGAAGTGCTTAAATAGGAATTTTTAGGGTTTTCTTCTGCCAATCATCCATATTTTATCAGATAGCCAAGTGAATGATATTTTGAGCTCTGAGCCCCGAATTTTTTGGAAGAAGATGTGGCCATGTGGGTTCCTGAAAGTTCGGGTAAATTTACCGTCAAATCCGCCTATGCGCTTATTGCGAACTTCAAAGCTTCCCAACCCTCTTCCAATTGGGAGTGGATTTGGAAGTTGAAAATCCCTCAATCCCTGAAGTTCTTTCTTTGGAAAATATTTCATAAATGTTTGCTTACTAACGTCTTAAGAGCTAAATGGTCTATTGAGGCGTCAGCCATTTGCACTAGATGCAATGGAGGCATCGAAACAATTGACCATGCACTTAAAACTTGTCCTAAAGCCTGGCATGTGTGGTCCATGTTTTTCGATAATAATCAACTTCTACGATTTCATAATTTGGACATCCAAACCTGGATTTTAAAAAATATCAAAGGTCGAATGGTTAAATCTTATTTTCTCTATTTATTTGTTTCCATCTTATGGGGAATTTGGAAGGACCGTAATAAAGAAACTATCGAAAGGTGTTTTCTTTACCCTTATGTGGTTGCCTCTAATATTCATCGCCATTCGAAAGACATGTTGGAAGCTTTTTGTCCTTCGAGATCCCATGATGGCAACAAAAGGAATATTGATTTAAAGTGGACTCCTTCTCTTGCAGGTTTTTTCAAGCTTAATACTGATGGAAGTGCGCTCGGAAATCCGAGAACAGGAGGTGTTGGAGGCCTTATCAGGAATATGGATAGGGCATGGCAAATTGGGTTCTTCGGATGTTTGCGCTCATGCACGAGTTTGGAAGCCGAATTAAGAGCCATCCACACGGGTCTCTGTCTGGTCATCTCTAAAGGCTACACTAGAGTGATGGTTAAAACGGATTCTCAAGAAGCAGTGGATCTCATCAAAAGAGATTGCCCGGATACCCACCTCCTTAGAAGCTGGGTTATAGAATGCAAATTCATTCTTACGAACCATGATATGGAGATTAGAGCTATCAGGCGGGAGGGCAACGACTGTGCAGATTACCTGATTCGCATGGGGGCGAACAGCAAATCGGAGCTCCACTACCTTGATGAGCCTCCGGAGGGTAGCGAAGGACTTTTGCTTTCGGACTTGAGAGTGGATAGTCTCCTGCTTGGCAGCTAGCTGCCTTTGTTTTGTTTCTTTTTCTACCAAAAAAAAAAAAAAAAGATCATTTTGGCGTATGTCGTTGCTTTAATATAGTACACCAATGATAATAAGATACAATTTGATTCGGATGAGGACTCCAACAACAGTTGTCACAAAAATAATGTCATTTTTTTAGATTTATTTTTATATTAAAATTAAAATTAAAAATAGCTTGAATGACAATTTTAAAATAACCGCTAAATTTTAATTTTTTGTTTCAAACTAAAACGCTAAAATTAAAATTTTAAATTTTAATTTATCTGCCAAATATTAATTTTTAGTTTTAAAATAAAGTGTCAAAATTAAAATTTTACATTTTAATTTAACCGTCAAATATTAATTTTTAGTTTCAAACTAAAGTGCCAAAATTAAAATTTTAGATTATCAAATTAAACTAAATAAATCAGACCAACTTAAATCTAAATTAAACAACAAAATTATCTTAAAATTAAATTATAACAATAACCTAAATTAACCCAAGTAAAATATAATAAAATTAACAAACTAATCCAAATAAAATAAAATAAAATTAACCAATTAATTTAACCCAACCCAAATAAAATAAAATTAATAAATTAAATCCCACCAAACCTAATTAAACCTAACCCAACTAAACCTAATTAAACTCAATTAAATTTAATTAAATCCAACCAAAATCAAAATATGGCATAGGATAATAATGTTTGTGCCAAATATGACACATGCAGTGTATTTGTACCAAAATGTCACTGATGATTCATATGCGGTTGGAGTCTATTTTTCTTTCAAAAATGTTAAAAATGGGATGGCACAACATCTCCAACTGGTGCCGAAGATGCTCTAAGAATTAAGTTTATTTTTAATATTTTTTTTAAGAATCAACAATTACATTTTCATTAAAATTAGCGATCAAACCTTAAAAAGTTGAAATTACTAAGTCACTTAATATTAATATTAATTAACATTTATACCCTTTAAATTGTATAAGTCGTGCAATTAATTTCCTATGGTTGATTTAGAATAATTGAAAGATAGAATATTGTGAAAGAATATGAGGTGATTGTATTAATGTGTGAAAATCACAAATGACTAGAGTTTACTCTAGTGGGGCGAATCTTTAACTTAGTGGGACAAGATCCATTTATAATATTAACATTCACCCTCAAACTCAGGACGGTAAAGCAGAAGAGAAAAAAAAATCCAAAATATTATTTTCTTTTGTTTTTACAAAATCACTAAAGAAAATAATACAAATTTTTTCAAAAAGATCATTATTTTTTTCAAAAAAATTAAAAAATAAAGAACAAATCCCCAAGAAACTACCGCTTTTTTAAAATCAAATTATTATTATTATTATTATTATTATTATTATTATTATTATTAATTTCAAAATCATGTTTCCAAGTTTGAAGAGCTCCTGTTCCAAGCCAACATGTTTTCAAAAATCTTAAAAAAATGTGAAGAATTATCTCCAAGAAAATTATTGTATTTTCTTAATATATATATATATAACACTAATAATAAAATAGCATCAAACCAAAACTCATGAATTTTTTTTGGAAATTTAAAATCATATTTCTTTTAAAGAAATCAAATCAAATTATTTTTTTAGTTTTTAGTTTAAGAACCCTCAATTCTTTTCTAAACGATCTCTTACCCTTTTTAAAAAAAATAAAAATGGAGTTCAATTAAAAACATATTTTTTTCTCAACAAAATGAGATTCCGATCAATCACGTTTTCTTCCAAAGATTAAAAATAAATGAATAAATAGCACGTTCATACATGTATCGTTCATCCCATATATCGTTCTTCCAATATTTTTGGGGGATCAAATTGTCAGTGTGATCTGACCTTAAAATTCATCATATTAAAATTTCTGGGGTCAAATTTGTTGATTTCAAATATAATGGAGAAGAGCCTAGAAGGGAAACTATTTTACCTTTTCTTTTATGACTAAAAATTAATAATAATTAAAAAAAAAAAAAAACAATAAACTTCTTACACCTTAATCACAAAAATTTTGGAAGTTTGTAAGGACAAAAATTAATTTATTTGGATTTAGTTTAATTCAAAATTTCTAGACAAAGAAATACCGTTTTTAGATGGGTATTTTGGGTGCTTAATAACTTCTTCAAACATAATCAATCTCCGAATTTCTGTTTCTTTTGGTTAGACCATTTTATTTTTTTGGAGTCAAATTTTAGGTCATTTCTAAAGTAAATAAAAAATATATTAAAAAAAAAATTGATGACGTAGCACACCAATTTAACTCAATGCTATGTGGTGATTCCTTTTAATTAAAATTCAACCTAAAGTGTTTTTTTACAACCCAGCACCCCAATTTTTTTTTCCTGAATAAATAAGATTTTAAAAATCTATTAAAAACCACACATTTAACATAATGAGATTTTTCGGGGAGTGTCACCCACTATTATCCGATTGCAAAAACAACTATTCATTTGTTTACTTACATCATTAGAAAATTTCAACATTTGGTAATGTATCTTCTCAGTTGTTGTTGTTTTTTTTTTTTTTTTTAATTTATGTATCCTTATTACCCCTTCAATTTCAATGTAGTTTTTAAATTTTAAATTTATATGGTTAAAAAATATTATAATAAATATAAAATAATTAATCTATTATTTTTAAATTCAAATAAAATAAATAAATAATAATTTTGTTTTAATCCAAATGTAATAATTAAATAATGATTTTTTTGATAACCTTTTACCATAAGTTTTGAGGTTTATCCTATTTTTTGATGAAAAAGGAAAAAAGTAAGAGAAAACGCCCCATTCGTGGAGTCGGTGTGGTTCTATAGAAGCTTATTTCTGAAGCTTCCCCTACATAATGTATAGGCGAAAAAACAAACCAAATTAATCAACAAAATTATACCCACATTAAATACATCGCTTTTATTCTCTATTTCATTACAACAGCGTGTAGAAAGCCTAATGACCAAAAGGCGTTTGGTTGAAGCAGTCCAGATTGTTGCCATACCCGACCCCAAGCATATCGCAATATTTCCTATAAAACCCGATTCAATCCTGAACCCTCGTATTCAAGCCCATCCCGCATTCCTCCCCGCCGTTGATGATATTGGTCATGGCGTCCATGACCTGGTCATGACAGCATGGCACGACGGTTTTGGCGACTGTGGGGTCATCTAGAACCAAAATGCGGTCTTGAAGGATATAATTGGGTCGGTTGCGACTAAGTCCAGGTTGCTTAGAAGGTCCACCCCGATTGCTCTCCCGACTGGACCGTAGTTGTAGTTGCTGCAAGTCATTTTATCATCGTTAAATTTTTATTTGACACCATAGTTTATTATATAATTAAGAATTAAAAAATTAAAAATAAATAATACTTACGAAGAGAGTTGGATGGGACCTCGACCAAAGTACTTTTCACCCGGAGCACATGGCTATTTCTTGTCTGGAACACATTTATCTCAAGGGCTTCCTCGTTCCCGGTTGAAGCAGTATCCCCACGCATATGGTCCATCTGGTGCTGTAGCTCACCCACCTATATCAACCCGACCCATCATCCATCAACAATTCCTCCGTCAACAACAACAACAACAACTAAGCCTTTGTTCCATTTATGTAGAGTCGGCTACATGAATTTATTTACGCCATAGTAATCGATCAAGGGTCATCCCCTCCGTCAAGTTTAATGTCATCAAATCTATTAAGATAATTGAGAAGTGAGAGAAGAATCATGAATTGATATTAAGAAAAGTGATACAAGTATAATACAATTATATACACATATTTATAGGAGAAGTGGGGGCTAGGGTTTTGCCCTAATGGGCCACGTGGGCCAAGCCTACATAATACATTAATATTCCCCCTCAAACTCAAGACGGTAAGTGAGAGGTGAACTTGAGTTTGGAAACCAGATAGTGAAAGCATCCAGGTGGATGAGCCTTAGTGAAAATGTTTGCTATCTGATTGGCTGAACTGACGGATTGTAGACGAACCGTATTCTGGAGAATGTGATGACGGATGAAGTGACAATCAGTCTCGATGTGTTTTGTACGCTCGTGGAATACATTATTGTGAGCGATTTGAATAGCACTCATGTTGTTACATTGTAGGGTAGTAGCAGCAAGAGAAGAGATGTCCATGTCAGCGAGAAGCCATCGAAGCCAGAGAAGTTCTTGAGTTGTATCAGCCATGACATGATATTCAACTTCAATACTGAAGCTAGCAACTACAGTTTGTTTCTTACTACGTCAGGAAATGAGAGAATTGCCCAAAAAGAAACAGTAACCAATGGTTAAACGTCTGTCGGTGAGGTCTCCGGCCCAATCGACATCAGAATAAACTTGTACGACGGGAGCAGACTGAGCTGAGAAATGAAGCCCATGAAATAATATACCCTTGACATACTGAATAATGCAAAGAACAATTAAGTAATGGGTGGTCCGAAGAGCGGACAAGAATTGGCTGACCTGATGAATGGCATAGGTAATGTCAAGGTGAGTGACAGTGAGGTATATAAGACTTCCAACCAGTTGACGATATAGAGTGACATCTTGAAGATGTGAACCATCAAGTGGGGTAAGTTTGACATTCAACTTAAGAGGAGTAGTGGAAGTGGTTGAGTTAGTGATTCCAGCCTTGGAAAGGAGATCCGAGGCATATTTAGCCTAAGAGAGAAAATATCCATCAAAACCCGTTGAAACTTCAAGACCAAGAAAATAGGTGAGCACGCCAAAGTCTTTCATTTCAAATTGGCCACTTAGAAACTTTTTGAGTTCATAAATATCGCGTATTTCATCTCCAGTGAGAACCATATTGTCCGCGTATAATAAATAAGGATAATACCATTGGCAGTATGGCGAATAAAGAGAGCCGAATCATGAGCACTAGGTGTGAACCCAAACTGATGAATAGTAGTACTGAATTTTGCAAACCAGACATGTGGAGCTTGTTTCAAACCATATAGAGCACGACGAATGCGACATACTTTATTTCGAGGAGCAGTCAAGTCAGGAGGGGTATGCATATATACTTCCTCAAGAAGATCGTTATTGAGAAATATATTTTTGACATCCATTTGAAAAATAGTCCATTTTCAAATGGCGGCGATGGCAAGAAGTGTACGGACATATGTTAGCCTTGCCACTAGAGCAAATGTCTCTTCATAGTCAATACCATATTCTTGAGCAAATCTCTTGGCAATAAGTCGGACTTTATATCATTCAACAAAACCATCAGAAAGCGTCTTGATCTTAAACACCCATTTGCACCTAATAGGAATTTTTCCAAGGAGCAGATCTACAATATCCCAGGTATGAGTTTTGGCGAGGGCCTGAAGTTTTTCGTTCATTGTTTTCTGCCAAAGAGGATTAGTACTAGCCTCATTATAGGATTAAGGCTCATACAGATGAAGTATAATGGGAAAACAATAAAAATCATAAAGGTAATGTGGAAGAATAGTTACCTTGGTAGAGCGGCGAGGGTGATCTAGGGCGTGGGTGTGAACGGAAGGTGGTACAGGATCATCAACCACAGGAGAAGTCTCAGGCATGGTCGCTGGAGTTGGAAGGGTGATATCAGCTAGTGGTTTTGGAGTGGGTTTAGCTGGTGGGTCTAGAATGGACTCAATATAAAATGCAGGGCTAGGCTCAACTGGTGGTGCTGGAGTGGACTCAACAATAATTGAAACTGTATCATCTAGAAATAATTCAATGGATGGATCAGTAAAGAATCTGGAGTTGGTGAGAGTTGACATGTCAAATGACCGTAAGGAAGAAAACATTTAATGTTCCCAAAAGACGAGATGTTGTGAGATATGAAAGGTTTTAGAAATGGGATCCCAGCACTGATACCCTTTATGTTCAATGCCATATATAAGAAAACAACATAGACGAGCCCTTGGTTCTAATTTGTTGTGTTCATGTGGTTTGAGAAGAACAAAACATGCACAACCAAAGACTCTGAGTTCAGAGTAATCAGGAGTTTTACTGAAAAGACGTTCAAATGTAGACTGATTTTGGATTGTAGCGGAAGGGACAATGTTTATTGTGTAGACGACTGTGAAGGTAGCTTCACCCCAAAAGCGCTCAAGACATGATGAAGAAATGAGGAGAGCACGAACTGTGTCAAGAATATGTCTATGTTTGCGTTCGACTCGTCCATTTTGTCGGGATGTACTAGGACACGAGCAATGGGAGAGCATGCTATTTTTGAGAAGCAGATTAAGAAAAACACGATCCTTGTATTTCATTGCATTATCTGAGCGAAAAATTTTGATATTTTTAGAAAATTGGATTTGAACTACAGAAGAAAATTCAAAATATATTTGAAATAGTTCAGATCGATGTTTCATAAGAAACGATCATGTATATCGAGAGTAGTCGTCCACAAAGATAACAAAGTAACGAAGGCCACCCATCGAGGCATGAGGAGAAGACCCTCAAATATCAGAATGAATTAGATCAAATGGTGCAAGAAAAATAGACTGACTCTCTTTGAAAGGTAGGGCTGGTTGTTTGGAAAGTTGGCAATGGATACATTTGAAGGACTCATGTTGCATTGAACCTCGCTGACCACTAGAGAGAAGCGATTTAAGTTGGCTAGATAAAGTGTGGTCTAACCGAGCATCCCAAAGTTGGGATGGTGAGAGAGACACTGGTGGTTGTGGAGATAATGATGAGGAAGACGATACTGGCGGTAGTGGTAAGGTTACATAGGTTAATGAAAGGATATTTGGTTGTAGTGATGGTGAAGTTGGAGATGGAAGGTGTAAACTGGTAAGTTCAAATAGGTTCGTTATTCGTGTACTCACTTTGTCAATTTTTTCTTTCATTTTAAAACCATACCTATGAAATAATGCCAATCAAATAAGTTTGAGGGTGTGGTTAGTTATTTAAAAAAAAAAAACTATGTAAATATAGTTTATTTCTGTTTCTTTTTAACAAGTGAGTACTACGTTCTTAATTGTTTGTTCGGGGTTGTTTTCCAATTTATCTATGGGGGTTCGAAAGTGAATGTGTTAAGCGTTGAGCCTTGGGTAACGTTAAGTTAACAACGTTAACCCGTTTTCTATTCCAAATTACCCTTGGCCAAATATTCCTTAACCGAACCAAGTCCTAATGATCTCTATAAACTTCCAAGCCCACATTAGTGGAGAATGGACCCCAATCAGGCATATGGAATTCCTAGTCCTTCACGGTCTAAGTCGTGAGTTTCATTGAGGGATAATCCAATCCGGTCGTTAAATAATTATATTATTGAGTCTCGCACTAACACGTATACAGGATGTAGAATAGCGTTCACCATTATTGCATGTCGAAATTCTAGAATCTCATGATGTGTTTTACCTCCTGAACTCGATATGACTGGCGGTTGTTGAGGGACAAAAATAAATAAGCGGTTAGAAGAATTTAAAACTCGCATGTTGTTATGTTTAAATTGTTTTAGGTTGTTTGTTATTTAATTTAGTTATGTATTTTATTTTCGTGTGTGTGTTTGGCTCGAGGACAAGTCAAATTTCAAGTTTGGGGGATATTTGATAGGTGTGATCTAACTACGTATTTCCAAATCGAATTAAGTTAGTTTTCGAGTGTTTATAGAGTATTTTATTATGTTTTAATTAGTTTTAATACTTTTTGTATAAATCAGGCGTGTGGAGGCAAAAAGATAAGAAACTAGAGTGAAAACGATAAGATCGAACCAAAAACGGTCGAATTTACGGTGGAAAAATAAGCTCGGAAGCAAAATTATGAAAGAGGCTCACCGCCTAGGCGGTGAATTCCTCCGCCTAGGCGAAAACCTAGCAGAAAGATTTCCAAGTCCACCGCCTACTTCTTCACCTAAGCGATCAGCCAAACCGACCTACCTTCGCCTAGGCGATGGAACCCTTCGCCTAGGCGAAGAGCCTCTGCATAACCTAGATATTTATAGGATATTTTGTCTATAAATACCCACTCCTCTTGTCCCCCTCCCCCCCCTCCCCTCCCCCCCGACCATTAGCTTGAGGCATATTTAGGCTAGGGTTTAGGAGTTTTAGAGGTAGAGCTCACATCCTGAGGTGGAGAAGACGAGGAATCGATCGTTGAGCGTTCTTAGTGGTTTATTTTCGGACGAGGCTAAGTTCTTCGATTGTTTTTCCTTATTTCTTTAACTTAGGATCATGTGAGCATGTTTAGCTTATTATTTCATTGTAAATGTGACTATGGCCTTAGCTAAACATGGATTGTATAAGGATTAACATATAATTTATAAATATGTTGTTTGGATGATTTCGGTGTTGCGTTTATGTTTGTTCTTCATAGTTTGATTGTGTTTATCGTATTGTTTGTTTATCATGCTTAGTTAGATAAATAGAGAATATGAGATTTTGACAAACCCTGGATTCGGATTAGGGTAAACAAATACCACGATTCTATAACCCAGTCGGGGTTTGAATTGTGGACAATCGATGATGTTAAGGCAAGACTTACGCGACCTAGGGTCGTTAAGACGTTGAGGGAGACTTCTTCGTTGACACGAAATTGCGTTATATCCCTCGTCTTACACTCGAGAGAGGTGGCAAGAGAGTTTTAGAACGGAAATTGTCGATAGGATAAATACAACGCATAATCGAATGACCAGTCGAGAGTTGGATTGTGTGCAATCAATGACGCTAGGCGAGACTCATGATCTAAGGTTGTTAAGACGTTGAGAGGGACTTCTTCGTTGACTCGAAGTCATGTATTCCCCCGTCTTACACCCGGGAGATGTGGCGGTAGAGTCTACGTATCGAGATTGTCAAATAGGTCGAACACCGTCAACGTGAGTAAATCAAGATCAAACACGTATTTGTAAACACGTTAATCTCTAGGCAATTCTTTACCCTAAAACATATTAGTATATTAATGTAGTTAATTTAGGTTATATTAGTATTAGTTTAATTAATTAATTATATTTGTTTTTAACGTAAATAAAGTTAGGTCACGACAAACGCGGTATTCGATTGTAACGACACCAATCCCTGTGGATACGATAACCCGATCTTTCACAATCACACTATACTAAAACTTTGTCCTCGTACACTTGCGAGTAGTCACATACAGACGAGGACGCGAAAATTCTCGTCTGTACAGATTTGAAGCCCTGGTGGAGGAGGTAAAGCCCAAAATTCGAGACGGCGAAGGGTGGTAGCGCTGCTGACTGTTGGAGGCGCGTGAGGGCGCGGCTAGACTCCGGTAAGCGGTGATTTTGATGGCGTTGTGTTCGTCTCTACAAGACAAAGATGGTGGTGTGATGATTGTTGATACCGGAGTAGAGATGAAGCCTATAGTAGCGACGAAAGTCTCGGGAGAATAAGGGCGGCAGCGACAGCATTAGGGTTGCGGAAATTTTATTGAGAACAGATCCAGGAAATACTTGTTTTTTATACCATGTTAAGATAATTGAGAAATGGGAGAAGAATCATGAATTAATATTATGAAAAGTGCTACAAATATAATACAACGATATACACATATTTATAGGGGAAGTGGAGGCTAGGGTTTTGCCCTAGTGGGTCACGTGGGCCAAGCCCATATAACACATTAACAAAATCATTTCTAATAGTCTCGTCTAATATTTTCTTAGGTCTTCTTCTCCCTTTAGTAGCCCCCTACACTTGAATTAAATCACATTTTCTTACTAGTGCTTCTATGGGTTTTCTACGCACATGCTTAAACCATCGTAAATGATTTTTTGTTAATTTTCTCTTTGATGGGTGTTATTCCTAAATTCTATCTAATAGTTTCATTCTTAATTTTATCTATTATCGTTTTTCCACTCATCCACCGCAACATCCTCAATTCTGTCACCCCAATTTTTTGGAAATGTTTTATTTTTATTGCTCAACATTCTGAACCATACAGAAGCATTGGTCTTATAGCAGTTTTGTAGAATTTTCCTTTAAGTTTCAACGGAATCCTACGATCACAAATCACCCTAACTGCACTTCTCCACTTGAACTAACCTGCCTTGATTTTATGCGTAATATCCTTCTCGATTTCTCCATTACTCTGAATCATTGAATCTAAATATATAAAATGATCAACCTTTGGCACCTTGTCATCGCCAATTTTGATTGCACCACCGTCTCTTCAAACATTATTAAAATTACAATGCATGTATTCCATCGTACTTTTACTAACCTTCAAACCTTTAAACTTTAAATTTTCTTTCCATTTTTTAAGTTGGTATTAACATAAAATAATTCATTTAACTAATATTGTCTGGATGTCCATGCTTCAGACCCATTGACTCATTCAAGCTGATTTAATTCTTTAGGGGCTTTCATATTTCATTAATTATGTGATAGTTTCAGTTGACTGTTCATGCATGTTAGTCAGAAGATTCTGACTCAAAATCTCAAGTAGTGTAACTTTTTTTGATTTATATTGTAATTTGATCACTCTCAAATAATTAATATGGGATAAGAATTTAACATTTACAATTCTGATTTTCATGGATAATTAACTACGAGAAGATAATGAGATGAGATGAATACATTTCTCGGTTTGCACGAAAAATTTGACTGCGAGAGAAGAGAAGTGAATTCGCAACTCCCATAAACTAAGTTCTGATACTATATTAAGAGATTCCAACTAAAAACTATATGGTGCCAAGTGGAGACATTCATTGATTTGATTTATTTAGTAGTTTAGACCATCCTCAAATGAGAGAATAATCTAAGACCAAAATAAATATGAATCCATAATTTAGTGGCAAAAACTGTAATTTAACCATCTTTTAAAGTGCATAAGTAGACTGCAAAAGGAAAGAGAAAACCGGCCGCAGTGGTGGCTTACCGGTAGTCGCGCTTGAAGTTTGGGCCAAAAAGGCAGCGATCTCACGCTTACGAGTGGTGAGGTTGCCGGTGGTGCCGAACCCTACGAAGGATCTGGCGGCTGAAATGAAAGCTTCGTAGGTGTAGAAGCCTCTCGCCAGGCATTTGCCGTCGTTGCGGTGTCTGAGCATCTGGTCGAAGAGGGAGCTACTCACAATGGAACCAACATGTTGAGAACAAGGCGACTTCTCCATATCACCAGAATTAAGACTAACGAACCCCTCATTTTGATCTCAATGTAATTTTGATTATATGGAGTACTAGATTCCTGCGTTGTGGAGAGCTGAAATGAGGTGTATATAGTGGGAGTTGGGGGAATAGACTTTTCTACCCCCACTAATATATTCCATAAGTAATTCAACAAACTTTGTCATCGCTGGGTCCACTTGATAACCAATTCATCTTTAGTCTTGCGTTTTTTTTGGGTAGAAAAAAGTCTTTACTCTTGCGTTTTGTTTGAGTAGAAAAAAGAATTAATAAGAAGACAAAAAATATATATATAATAAAAAAATCGTTTGGTATGATTAAAAAAAACAAGAAGAAGAAGAAGAAAAATGCACGATTTTTAATCATTTTTTTCCCTTTCACCAATTTAGAAAAAAAAAATGTAGAAAAATAATGATGAAAATTTTGATTCAAGGCATATTTGATAATGTTTAAATTTTAAGTGCTAAAAATTTTAGGTTATAAAATTATATGTGTTAAATTTATTTAGAACTGAATATATTATTAAGTATTCTATTTTTAATACTTTTTACTTAAAAAAAAATATCTTTTTACACATTTTTTCCTAAACTAATTTTACAACTTCATTTTTTTTAACATTCTCTATCTACAATTTTGTGCCTCTACTTTTTTTTTTCAATTTAATATTTTTTCTATTTATAATTTTTTGTAAATAACTTTTTAATAAGATTTCACATTATTGCTATAAAATATTGGTCGTAATAATTAGATATTTATGTTGTTAAGTTATAAGTGTTAAAAAAATTAGGTGAATAACACATTATTTAAAATTGTGAGCAATTTTAGGTGATTGTTTAATTTTATTACTAAATGCATTTAATTTGATAAGTACTTAATGCATTCAGTTTTAAGTGCTTAATTGTATTATCAAACGGGATCCTAATCTTATAATATGCGAGTCTAAAATAATAAATTATATTAAAGTGAATTATTATTTTTTTAATTTTTTTTTTCTTTCTAAATCAAACAACTCTAATTATTAGAATAAAATATTATCATATTTTTTTTAACACTTATAACTTAACACCATAAATATCTAATTATTACGACCAATATTTTATAGCAATAATGTGAAATCTTATTAAAAAGTTATTTACAAAAAATTATAAATAGAAAAAATATTAAATTGAAAAAAAAAAGTAGAGGCACAAAATTGTAGATAGAGAATGTTAAAAAAAATGAAGTTGTAAAATTAGTTTAGGAAAAAATGTGTAAAAAGATATTTTTTTTTAAGTAAAAAGTAATAAAAATAGAAAAGATAGAAAAGATAAGAAAAAAATATTAGAAAAAAATATTATCATATTTTTTTTTTTTCTTATCTTTTCTATCTTTCCAACCAAATATATTCTAGTATTATTTGATAATATTTTTTTAGGAATTTATTTATTTCAAGTTATAGAAGTAGTTTTGTTAACTTTGCATTTTAAAATTATTTTTAGAATTTATAAAAGTTCAAATATAATTTTAAAATAAAAATATTTATTTCACTTTCTAATGAAAATATGATCATTCGGTGGTAAGTCCTTTATTTTATCCTTAATTTAAAAAAAAAAAAAAAAAAAAAAAAAAAAAAAAAACAAAAAAAACTCGTTTACAATTGTGACTTGTGTTTTAGTCATGTCTATTAAAAAGAACGGAAGACCCAAATGCACGCGTCTGCACTCAAGCAGTTGTATGTAACTAATTTGTGTATAAAATACTTATTAGATATAACAAATATTACTATAATTTGTAACATTTAACTAATTTATGTGTAAAAATTTATTAGATGTAACAAATATTACACAAATACAAGTAATATATGACTAATATTACACAAAATACATGTAACTAATATTAAACTAATTTTTGTATATAATATTTATTAGATTTAACAAATATTACATAAATATATATAATTTATAACACGTAACTGATATTACACAGATACATATAACTAATATTACACAGAGTTATATAATATAGTTACATATGATTTGTAATTATTAAGTTTGTAACTAATTTCAGTTATATGTAACCAATATTCACTATAATATGAATTTACTCACCAATTTCTCTCTATAATTCCTGTAATACATGCTCATATGAGACTAATACGCAAATAAAACTCACTTTAAAGGACTAAAATAAAATTTATGTTTTAAATGAGATTTTTTTTTTTTTTAAATTACATATATTTTTTGGAACTAATGACCAATTATCCTGTAAAAATATTCAAACGATTCTTTTAATAAAAAAAATGCTCCAAAAATTACCAAAAGGGTACATTAATGGAAACCTAGGGCCTGTTTGGTAACCATTTATGTTCTCATCTCATGCAGTGGGATGAGAATTCTATTTCCTTTTTGGGAGTAGAATCGCGTTTGGTAACGATAGTTTTTTTTTTTTTTTTTTTTTTTTTTGGAACAAAATTGCTTTTGGTAACAATTTAAACCTAAAATCAAGATTTTTTATTTTTATTTTGGGAACATTTTTTTTTTTTTGGCTGATGGTGGCCGAACGGTTGCCAGAATGCGGCAGCGACTGTAGGACGGTGGTCGGATGGCGGCCGGAAGGTGGCGGACAGCGCCGACTAGACTGTGGCCGAAAGGTGGCGGACGGCGGACGACGGACGGACGGTGGCCGGACGACGGCCGGCAGCTGACGACGGCGGCGGCCCTCTTTAATTTTTGGGAATAGAATGAGAATTTTTAGAAACAATTTTTTTTTTGTTTCTCAAACTTAAAAAAAAAATGGACACAATTCCCATTTTAGAATGAGATGAGAATGAAAATAAAAAAATAGGAGTGATTACCAAACGCTATGCCAATAAAAATTTGGGAATGAGATGATAATTTTTAGGATGAGAGTGATTACCAAACCGGGGCTAAACTTTTAACTCAATTAATTATTCATGTTGGCCACAAGTAGGGGCACATGCCCACCTAATGTTTTAAAAATTTATATTAATATCTTCAAAATTATTTATGTAAATTACTCATAAATTACACTACTATAGTACTATTTATAATAAAACAAAATAATAATTTTTTGTCATATTATTTTAAGATTCTAAATATTATCTACTAATTTAAATATTTTATTTGAATTGAGTGCGCTAAGATACTGTTTACCTTAGTTTAATTATTTGTCTTTTTCTTTCTTTATTTATTTTTAAACTAATTTCATTGTTTATTAAAAAGAATACATATATCTATTATCTAACACAAAGTAATAAATATAAAATAGGGATTTTTAATGTATAGACCAAATTTTACTCTTTCTCACCTCAATTAACCTTTTAAAAAAAAAAGTTATTATTTAATCCTCGAACAAAATATTATTAGTTTTTAGTTTTTTACAGATATGAATGAACATATTTATCATTCTATATATACAAAAGAAAAAAATCCTAATTATTATTCCATTCTTTATTTTCAACCACTGTCGATTAAATTCGTCATATCTGTCAGCCGCTCACTTTCGATGTTCGTCGTCGTCTTCATCTATCAATTTGTTTGTCTCCGTCACCGATCAATTTCGTCCTCTCTGTCGCCAACCAATTTCGTCCTCTTCGCCACCATTCGTCTTCGTCTTCGATGACCGCCATCGTGTCTCTGTCTTCTGTTTTCTCCATCACCAGATCTAGACAGAGAGTCGCAAGGTCTGGACGTTGTTGGTGCAGTGACGGGGGCAATGGGATGAACATTCAAACAGATCATCAACAAGGTGAACATTCAGATATCTCACGAGCTCTCTCTAAACCGATGAACTCTCTCCATCTTCCCTCCTCAAATCAAGTTCAGATCTGAAAAATTTTAGATCCAAAATTTTTCAGATCTGAAAGTGATTTTTCAGATCATGAACCGCTGCTCTCTCTCTCTCTCTCTCTCTCTCTCTCTTGTTTGTTTGCCCCAAACCTGCTTCAGATCTGGGAATTTTCAGATTTGAATGTTCATATTCAGATTTGATGAATGTTCATACTCGTTTGTTTTTTATTGATCCTTTTAGGGTTTTTTTCAATGTTTTTAATTTATTTTTTGTGAATGTTTGCACTGAGATAGATCTCACCCGAAACATCAACCGCTGGAACTGAAATCAGAATCGGAACTGGCGCTGGAGCTGTAGTACGTAGTGTAGTCCTTTCCCTTGAAGATCTTCTTCGACGGAGCAGGTGCATTGTCTGAAGTAGGTTTAGTGACTGTAGTCTTACCTGACCCATATTGAATGGTCATATAAAAATACCCAGATCTGAATGTTCATTCCCTGTTTATGGTTTGGTGGATGTTAATTTGCAACTTGGTGAATATTGATTTTGTTAGATTTGTTTTGATTGTTGATTTTTTGTGAAGTTTTTTGTTTATTCTTTTCGTTGATCTTAGGTTTCTTTCACATTTCTTGATTTGAATGACCGCACGGAGTTTTCAGATCTGTTTTGATTTAATTTGAATATGTCATTATAGTTGATGAATGTTTATGTCGATTTTGTTTTTGTTGATCTTACGGATTTTCGATGGCTTGGTGAATGTTTATGTCGATAGTGGCTGCGCTATTTTGTAGGAAACAAAACAAGTGATTTTTCTCAGAGAAACCGTCTCACAATTCATATAAACATTCACAAATTCATATTTTTATCCAAAAAAATCATAAATTATATCATTAGAAAGATGATTTTTTCTACATTAATTTGATGTATACATTTTTATTTTTTGAACAGGGAAATGGTTCATAACAACGGGTTTTCTAGACATTAGTGATATATTTGGGAATTGTGCACTTCCATGAATGCAGTGTTTACACAGCACTGGATGATATAGTTTTGTAAATACAATATCAGTTGGAGGCCAAATGTTAGGGACTATTTTATAAGAACTAAAAAAATTATTTTCCTAGTTAAAAAGTTCATTTTATGAGTTGTATATCTCTTAGGAACTATATATAGTTATGCAAAATATGATGCTAGTTTATTTTTCTTAACATATTGATATTGATGGTGACTAATAAATTTTAATAATTTGTTACCAACTATATATATATATTTGGCCCCCTTATGAGAAATTTTTGCTTTCGCCCCTAGTCACAAGTACACTATAAGTAATAATTTTATTTTTATTTTTTTGATTTTACGGTAAGATGTGTTTGAACCACTTTATACATATCTCAACTAATCATTTTTCTTAACGATTTTAAAAGCGCACTTCTCTAAATCGGTCTAGTCATTAGTTTTAATTTTGTACAATAAATTTAGTAAGAATAAAATATATTTTGGTCTAAACGGTATTTTACACTTCAATGATTTATACTTATTACACTTTAGCACTTTAGCACTTTGTAGGATTTTCCAAACCACATAATCCCTTATTTTTAAATTTCATATTCACGTTACTCATCTTATTTGGTAATAATATTTTATCCTCTTCTGGTTTGACCTATTTACACTTTGAACCCTTATAATATTTTTGTCATCTTTTATTCTTTGGTAGTTCAAACTTAAATGCAATGATTAAATAACTAATACAATTTCATGAAATGAAAGATTTATTTTACCTAATTTGACCTGACCCCCAAAAAAGAGCAAATAATTATTATCCTACCCCATCTAGGATAAAAAATGTCAATTAATATTAAATTACTTATTAAATTTGATTTTTTTAGGCTTGTCTGTTAAATTTAACAGAAAATATAATTGTTACACTTTCATCCGAACTATACGGGAATAACTGTTTATACAAATATTACATAAATATAAAATACAATTTAGGGAAATTACAAGAGCGTCGAGTTTCATTCTTCCTTTATAATATAGAATCTTTGATTACCGAGTAAACAGGGACTGAACCAAAGGCAGATAATGTTTTGTCCTTATTGAATTAGTATTTTTATTAGTGAACAATCAAGGTATGACTAATAAATAGATTGTTAGACAAAAAGAAAATCTTAATTAAAAATGTTTATACGAAATTGTTGTACATAGTTGTACAATAGATATTAATATGGTATATATTTATTATACCATACAACTAAATATAATAATTTGAGATATATATATATGGTCTCTTAGCCTAGGTTTTTGGTCTTTTTCTTACAAGACTTACTAAACTAACAATAATGAGAAAAAGATTTTACTTCAATACACTATTAATTTTGAGTATATGTGTACAGCGTTTGAAAATAGAAATTCTACATACTGTCTTAGTCATTTATGTCCAATTAAATACCATGTATTGCACGAATAAAAATAAAATTAAATTTGTATTGATAGAGAACGTGAGAAAATAAGTATATAGATTTGTATTGATAGAAAATGTATGAAAATAAGAGAGAAAGTAAGTGTATTTATAGATAATTTAGGCAGTAAAACTAAAATTTCAAAATTGAAATTTGGTGGTTAAGTTGAAATTCAAAATTTTAATTTTGGCAATTTATAGTTGAAAACCAAAAGTTGAAATTGGGCAATTAAATTAAAATCTAAAATTTCGTTTTTGTCGCTTTAATTTGAAATCTAAAATTGAAATTTAGAGGTTAAATTAAAATTTTAATTTTCCCGCTTTAGTTTGAAACCAAAAAATGAATTTTGACTATTAAATTGAAATCTAAAATTTTAATTTTAACGCTTTAGTTTGAAACTGAAAATTAATATTTGGTGGTAAAATTAAAATCTAAAACTTCAAATTTGGCGCCCTAGCTTGAACAAAAAAATTGAAATTTGGTGGTTATTTTAAAATTTTCATTCAAGTTATTTTTAATTTTTAATTTTAATACAATAATACATAAAAACAAAATGTTATATTATTTTTGCCACAACTATTGAAGTACCCACCCAAATTAATGTATGTCATACTACTATTAATGTGCCATATTAGGCAAATGACACACCAAAAATTGGCCAAGCTGTTAGACATGCCCTTAGATGAAAAAAATCACTAGTATAAAATTGTTTGTTTTTTCTTTATTTTCTTTTTTTTTTTTAAGCAAGATAATTGTTATTTATGGTGACAATTATAAATTTTTAAATACAATCTATTACAAAAAAAAAAAAAAAAAAAAGGAATAATGACACTTTGTTCTCTTGTAATTTACGTGAATTGTATTTTATCTTTTATGTTATTTTTGTGAACACATAGCTCCTGTGATGTTAATTAAAGTGCAACAGTTATATTTTTATTAAAATTAATGGTCAAAACTTACAAAGAAGCTATTTAATACTAATACTAATTAACATTTATATCCTTCAAATTGAATAAGCAATGGAATCAATTTGCTAGGGCTTTAAACATTATGTTAAAATAAATGAGAAACGAAATATTGAGAGAGAATATGAGACTATATTGATATGTGAGAGGTGCAATTCATATAGATGTACAAAAATGTGTATATAGACTCTGACGAGGGGCTCGGGTTACCCAAGTGGTGGGCCTAGGGTTTAGCCTGGTAATATTATAAAGGGTTCATAAAATACCATAAAGGGTGTCTCTAGAGTATTCAATATAACAAGAGATTCCTTCGATTTCGGTGAAAATGATAGGGGGCTGTTAATGGTATAAACCCTTCCTTTATTAAAATACACGTTCCATTTCTCTCTCAATCTCTAACTAGTCACCCTTCTCAAACCCGATGGTCGCTGCACTACATATCTCTATCAACGACACTATGAGTCATTACGGAATAATCTTTTTTTAACCTACTATTCGATTTATTGAAATTTAAAACTATTTTCCAGTAGATTTTTGTTTAATTTAATTTTTTAAATTATTCTTTTAATACAATACTCTCTTATTCTTGGTGTAACTTTTTGAATGTTAAGAAACAATTCATGAAATTTTGAAAGTATTTTTAGATTTATTTTTTACATCAGTACTTTCAGACTAATATATGTGTGTGTGTGGGTGGATTGGGGGGCTGAATTCGAAACTTATTTCTCCTGGAAAACGCAAAATTGCTAGAAACCAATTCTCTTCAAATAAAATAACAATTACACAGAAAAGAATATAAATCCATAGTACCGACAAGAGACAGATTAAACCATCAAGATTGATTTTGCATAAGCAAATAATCCCTATAAAACCGAGGGCCACTCTCTTCCTGATGACCCGTGTACGCATACCCTCCATGGCTAGATATATCAAGCCCCGCCACCTCCTCGTCGGCCGATATCCTCAACATCCCCATCTTCTTAAGCCCATAAAACAAAGGCCCCATGCTAACACTTACCCATCCCACAATCACCAAAACCTCCACCACTTGGGCACCCAACAGCCCCCATCCCCCACCCAACAACACCCCAAATGGCCTACTCACCCCCCCACTCTCACCTGACTCGTAAGCCTGAATCACAAACTCCTCTTTTGCAAATAGGCCGGTGAATATTAACCCCCATGCCCCACACCCGCCGTGCAATTGGGCCGCCTCTAATGGGTCGTCAAATTTGAGCCTTAGCCCCAATATATTGAGCCCGATCAAAACCCAAGCTGCAAAAAACCCGCACACAATTGCGGCCCACGGTTCCACCACCGAGCAGCCCGAAGTGATCGCGACGAACCCACCAAGAAGCCCGTTGCAGACGTCCAATGCATCCCAGTGGCCCACCAGTAGCCGTCGTCCAAACAACGTGACTAGACCTGCTGTGGACCCTGCGAGGGTTGTGGCAACAGCTGTTCTCCCGACAGCTGTCCAGTTCCCTTGATCAGTCGTGTGGGGATACGAGACGAGGATCTTGTCGAATGAGCCCGGGTTGAACCCGAACCAACCGAACCACAGAAGGAACGTACCGAGCACCACAAGGGTTGCATTGTGGCCACGCATCGGGACGGGCTTTCCGAACGCGTCAAAACGGCCGACACGCGGGCCCTCTATAACCGATCCCCAAAGCCCAGCAATTCCTCCCACCAAATGCACGACACCGCTCCCGGCGAAGTCGATCGCGCCCGACCCGAACAAAAGCCCAGTCGAATTCGGGCTCAGCCAACCGCTCGATGACCAAACCCAATGTGCCACTATCGGGTAGACAAGCCCGGTGAGAAAGAACGAGAACACGAGGTACGCACCGAATTGGGTTCGCTCGGCGATCGAGCCGCTAGTGATGCCGGCCACTGCAATGGCGAATGCCCATTGGTAGAGGAAGAAACTGTAGTCATAAGAGGAGGTCGGGACATCTTTCAAGGCGAAAAAACGTGTTCCGATAAACGGGTTTGAATTTGGGCCGTCGCCGAAGGCAAAAGCAAAGCCGAAAAGGAAGTAGGAGAGGCTTCCAACAACGGCGTCGACAACATTCGTGAGCATGATGTTCATGGCATTCTTGGCTCGAACCGAGCCCGCACATAGCATTGCGAACCCAAGTTGCATTACAAAGACTAGGTAGGCTGAGAAGAGGAGGTAGATTGTGTTGATTGAGTCCGTGACGGCGCTTTCCCACGAGACATCCATTGATGTTAGAGAGAGGAGAGGAAGGGAGGAGAGAGAAGGTGGAGGGTGGTGAGAGGAGAGAGAAAGATAGAGGTGAGATGTGGTTAGGTTGAATGGTAGCTATGAGGTGAGTTTATGGGAGCGCATGGTCCACATGTTCAATTTCAAGTAGTTGACAACTTGTGCATTCTACTTCAATCAATTGTGTGTGTAAGTGTAGAGAGGTGTGGATAAAGATAGGGCATGTTTGGTTTGTAGTGTTTTTACTATAAAAATTATAGTTCTAATGTATACACAAATTTCTAACTCCGCCATTGTCGCATCACTGAGTATAGATCGAGAAGTATTTGATTTTGAGAATAGATTTATAAATTTATCTTAACGAAATTTCTTTAAAAAAAAATTAAACATCACCAATTAAATACCCCACCCAAACGCACCCTTAAAACTCACGACGACAAAAATTATTGGATTGAACTTTTTATTTACTACACTACACCATTTTTTTTTCGACTTTACGATGAAATATGTCAGGACCAGCTTACGCACAACTTGACTAATCACCAATCTTAAGACTGCACTCCTCCATATCGGCCTAGTCCATTCAGGATTAAATTCAAGATTTAATTTCCGGAGTACTCCCTAGAGAAAAACCTTGATTGACAAGAAAAAGGGACTCGTCTCTTGCCAACGGATTAACACCTCTCGGATATTTACCACACTATTGCTGCTTTAAATTCATCAAAACTCCAGCAGTCTTTTAGAATTTAACCACAAATCTTCAAACAGGTGTCTTAATAATCAGGTAAGCAACTTAGTTGATCAAACAGTTTCTTACAGAGTCATTCAATCAAGATTTTCTGGTAACAAAGCTCATCAAATCCATGGTTTTTCAAGTCAGGAATCAATTTTGATCTCTCTCTATTTTATGTTACTTCAATCATTTTTCATTTCAAAATTTTAGAATTGTAGCTTATGATTCATAAATAGGCATCGAAAATTAGGGCACGATTTGAGCAATTTCAATCCCTGGAAATTAAGAATATAGATAGCAGATCTATACAGAAACGATGTGAATTCAAAGTAAAAAAGAGTTGTAATACAATGATTTGGAAAACAATAAGTTAAAGAGCATGGATTTTCTACACATAGACAAAATCGAAATCAAGCAAAACACATATGAAGAAGCAAACAAAGGTGATTGAGCACGAAGATCGAACGCACCTAATCGACACAACCGGAGAGTCGCGTTTTATCACCGCTTGTTATCGTAATCGACGACTTCCGAATCGGTGACGGACCTGGAGTGCTGAACGATGGACCGACCGATCGAATTGATCCAGTCCTCCTTCTCCTTCTCCGAATCGGCGATGAAGTACATGGTGTCGCGGCTGGTGGAGAGCTCGAAGGCGAACGGCTTGTTGATGACGTCCTCGGCGCCCTTGACGGTGAGGCACTCGGACACCGGGATCACGCCGCGCGGAACGGAGCCACGGTAGACGTCAGCGCTATCCTTAAACCAGAGGAGCTTTCCTTGCTTGAGGACGAACCAGCGGCGGCGCCACGTCTTGATGTAGTCGCCCTGTTTGGTGAGCCAGCCTGTGCGCTCCGGGCTGGACCAGAACTCGATGCCGGAGTAGTCCGAGGGGTCGGGGTTGGCACCCGTCACCGATCGCCATAAACTCTCCATTTTGGGTGGATCACGTCGACGACGGATGCAGAAAGCAAGAGAGAGATTGTGCAGAAGAGTCCCCCGAACATTATATGAGTTGGCTTACTGGTTTGGTTGGCTTTTTCTTTTTATTTATTTTTAATAATTATTTCTTAATTTTCGCTTGCGTTCAATTTCATGGGTTTTGTTTAGAAAAATTTAATTGAATTAAAGATAATGTTTTAATGAGATTAGAAAATATTTCTTTCAAATATTTTTTGAGTTATTTTTTTTATATATATATTAAATAATGAGTGTTCTAATCTTTTTTTTTTTTCCAAGTATATTTATTTTTAAATTAATGCACAAATATACGATTAATTTTCTTAGTGCATATTAACCTAGTGAACTACGCAAGAGAGAGTTAATTGGATAGTTATAAAAAATTTAAACAAACAAATCTTTCAACACTTAATTATTAAATAATCAATTTTTTTCTAAATCAATTATTATATTCGTTTCACAACGGATAAGTGTTCAATTCTAGATGCACACTCAAACAATATATAAAGAAAGTAAATAATGAAGTACACCAAGATATATTTTGGTTCAGTAAACTAGCCTTACCTAATCCAATCCGTCGAGCACAATAGAGATTTGCAACCTCTAAACTCTTGATTTCTTTAACGGTAAGAATCAAACTCTTACAATGATTCTTTTCTCGGGATCAGAATCAAACTTTACAATTTTCTTTTTCTCAGGCGAAGGAAAAATCTTATCTTTTTATCAGGCTAAAGATGAACTTAATTATATTACAGGAAGAATCAAAACCTCACAACTCTCACAAGAATCATTTTCCTAGATAATGATTGAACATTTACAATTCACTCAAAATTAATTCAATTTCAGGAAGAATCAAAACTTAATTTTTTTTCAAGGAAAATAATAAATTAGCATTTTTATACTTAAGACAAAGATTGAACCTCAATCTTTTTCACTGGAAAATATTGAAACCTAGCTACCCTGACTAGACACCGACCCAATAATGTCTAATCCACTCAAACTCACAAAAATATAAAAAATAATGAGTTTCTTCTCATAAGGAGCTTCTATTATCTTAATATAATTATACTCGATCAATGTCTCAAAATTTACTGTGAGATAGATTCAATGTGAGGTAAATTAATAATTGATTAATAAATAAGTCTGGGTAACACAAATTAAAGCACGTAATTAGATACACACATAAAATCGTTTTAAAAAGATTTTCAGACTCTTAAGTTTAAAAACGATTTTCTAACGATCTTAAATCCAAGCAAATAATAATAATATGAAATCTAGATTAAAAATAATAGTTTGAAAAAATCTCACTAGGAAAATACCGAAAAATGAAAACGTAATCGCAAGATAGCTCAAGTCAGTGACGCCAAATTAATCAACGCTTTAGATCAAGAACTTTAGCATAAAATCTCTCTCGAAAAACCTCAGCAAAATGATAACTCTTAGAAAAGCGTAGAAACTGATTGTTCTTGATATATTTCATCCAATTTTCGCATGTCTATATATATATATATATATATTGATATTAAGCCCTCCAACGACTATTTTTCAAAAGATATTCCTCTAAAAGACACTCTTAAACCTCATACAACATAATCATTCAATTCCGGTATAATTCACTTAAAAATATCTTTTAAAACTCTCAAATAAATTCATTAAATATTTTTCAATTATCAATCGAAAAGATAGGAAGTAGTTAGTTACTTAAATTGAGAGAATCATTAATTATGTGAACCAAATCAATAGGAATATCAAAATATATGTATCATATCTTCAATGAGATCAGATCCCTCAAAATTCTTCCTTGGAATCATAAAAAAACATGTAATTTTTTATCGAAATACCAAATTTCTTGAAATCTTAACCAAAACAGTTAGTTGACCGATCCCTGGCCATCAGTTGACCAATTGATACAACATAGAAATCAGGCTAAAACCAAGATGCCAGTCGGTTAATCGATCCTCCTTCAGTCAGTTGATCGATTGGTATAGAGAGTTTCTACTGCCAAACTCCAACACAGTCAGTTGACTGATTGCCTCCCAATCGATTGACCGATTGATTCAAAAACTTTCACTTTTACACCCTTAAGCCCATCAGTTGACTGATCGCCTTTGGTCAGCTGACCGATTGCTGTAGGAACTTCACATTTTGCTCCAAAAACCTCACTGTTTCAAACGGTTGACCAATCTTTTCTAATCAGTTGACCGATTGATGCTGGATGGTAATTTCCTACACTATTTATGCTCCAAAACTCACTACTTGATTCAGTTAACCGATTGCTTTTCTCGGTTGTCTGATTTGACCCTAAACTTTAACTTTTTATACTTAAATCTTTATTTTTAATTAGGTCAATTTCTATTTTTAATTTTCACATAAGGAGCACATAATAAATCAATAATTAGGACCCTAAACTCTATCATTTCATCACATAAAAGATAATTCATTTAATAGTATCGTGTGTGATCCTAATTCGGATTACATTAAGAGTATAAGAGTATTGAGTTATTTTCACCTAAATTCTTTAATGTCTTCAACCCTCTTCATTTCTTCACTTTGTCCATATTTGCATCCTTAACATTTTCTTCATGATATCTTAAACAAAATCAATAAATGGAACTCTTTTTCTGAAACATTTAACAAATAAATTAGTTCCACAAAAAATATTAACACTTAATTAGTCATCAAAACTAGAGTTAGTCCGGCAGGTGGTTGTTGATATTATGACATGTCCGGAGGGTTAGTCCAGCAGGTGGTTGTTTGATATTATTATTTGTCAGGAGGATTAGTCCTGCAGGTGGTTGATTGACCCGTCAGGAGTGCAAATCTCACAAGTAGTACGGTACCGTTGCAACTCACGATCATGAGATAAAAACGATCATATGGCTAGTAGAAGAGGAGGTGTGGTGTACTTTATTTTACATTTAAAATATTTGGACTGGTTGGTTTAAATATTTGGATTAGGTGTTAAATATATTATTTCATCTTATTGGTGGCAGTGGAACTAGATTTTCCACACGATATGCGGTGATAGATTAATATATTATATTTTGATTAAAATATTCGAATGGGTTGATTTAAAATGTTGGGATTAGGTATTTTAAATATACCAGTTTATTTCAATGGTGACAGGGAAATTGGATTTCCGTACGGTACATGGTTATATTATTTTATATTTTGAAACGTTGTGTTAAATTCTTATACCTGATCCGTAAAATATTTTTATTATGAAGACAGTACACCGATAAAAAAAAAAAATTGGTTTCAGGTACCGCGGCTAGAAGTTGGTTCACTACTAATACTAGGTAGAGTCTGGTGGTAGTGTCTTTTTGGAGGTGAGCTAGTCGGATGTGAACCATGGAAGGTTCAGGTATTTTTTGAAAAAAAATAACATTTACAGTAGCACGTATATTTATGGGTATCTGTATGTATTTAGTTGATTAGGCAGGTAGCGCTATGTCGACGTCACTCCCGGCTGTGAGTGACGGGTGTCCGGGGTGGGGTATGACAGTAAGAACCAGAGGAAGAACGGCGATGGAAGGCGGATTCGAGGGTGGAGATACGGTTAATGAGAGAGTAGACAACGGGATGAATCCGTTGTTCTTCTTGTTGTTGTCAGTGGGTCCTAAGCAGCTGTGAATTTTGCTGGTGGATTTGAGATTGGTAATACTGGGTTCGGTGGTGGTGGGCGGCTTAGGGAGGAGAGTAAAGCTGGGGCTGAGGCTTGGGGTGGAGAAATTGGGAACCTAAGGAGTGAAGATGTGTGTCGGGTGATGGGGGTTGGTGAAATGAAGAGCAGGAGCAAGAGCAGCAGCAACAGCAAAGAGGTGGTTGTAATTGCAACGGCGGTGGTGATGATGGAGAGCAGAGATATCGTTGGTGATGAGATGTAGATAAGATGAGAAGGGAAAAAGAAAAAGAAAAACTAAAGGAAAGGGACTAAGGACAATTTGGTCATTTATTATTTGAGATTATTTTATTATTTTTCTAGTTTGAATTAGTAAGAGTAAAATGGTCAGTTCATTAAAAAAAGCTCTGGTAGGGGGTCGACGTGGTAGTTTTGACAACTAGGGGGTTGTATGTGAAATTTCACTATAGTCGAGCAGATCTAAATGGTATTAACCCCACAAATATATAATTAATTTTTCTGGAACACATTTGAAATTAAAAAAATCTTTGTAATTGAAAAAATATTTTCAACAAACAAAATTAGATATAATATAAATTAATTAAATTATTTCATAATTATTTATGTAATTTTTTTAATAGCATATTTATTTTCGGTATTTAAAAAACGTAATTATTCAATAAAATTTATGCATCCACTATTGGATATTACATCCAAAAGTAACCAAATAATACGTATGTATTTCATGTTTCAATATTAAAATTCATTATAATTTTTTCTAATTTTGCGCAATGCGCAGGTCTAAACTAATTTTAAATATTTTAACAGTTTATATTTAAATTTCAAAGATAAATGATTGAGATTTTAATAATTTGAATTTAAATTTTTTAAAAAAATGATTGAGATTTTAATTGTTTATATTTAAATTTAAAAAATGAATTATTGAGATTTAACTCATACAACTTCTCAACCTACTAATTTTAAATTTCTTTACATCACTCACCGAACTTAGCCCTTTTAATTATATTTTGTATCATTCGCGTTTCATATATGTACTGTATTAATTATTTTATTTATTTATTATTTTTTTATAGTATTTTTAGACACGAAAATCTCTAGTAAATAAATAAATCACTAATGCTACTTTTAAATTAGCCGTGTTTATATTAGATACTCGAATATACGTATTGAATAATATACGAATTGAATACTATACATATTCTTCACGTAATATTTAAACATATTGTAGACCTATCTCATGACAAGACATGTACACTCTTTTAACACTTTATTGGATACTTTGTAATTTTTATAATGATTTTTTTTAAAAAAAAATAATATATATGTATAATAATTTACATTACCTTTTTTTTTATTTCATTTACTTCTTGATTAATCCTGTAGATTATAAAATATTTTATGTAATTTTAAAAAAAAAAAAATTGCCATTATTATTCATGATTTAGAAAATATTATAAAATTATATTTATTACGCATGCCAAGACATTTCATGATGTATACGTATTGGTGGATAAAACACTATTCACATAGCGTTTGCTTACTTTACCTTAATAAATTGACACTTTCAAAATTGTAATCAAATGATATAAAACTTGATTCCCCACCATGCACCAAAAACATCAATATCTTGTACAGTCAATAAATGAAAATCCCCCTCTCAAAGTCATCATAACCTCTTTAAGAGCATCTAAGGCCCCGTTTGGTTGAGAAAGAAAGAGAGAGAGAGAGAGCGCTTTGCATCGGTAGAAGTCGGGTATCTCCAATTTCCTCTACCTCTTCAAAAGCACATCCAAAATTGTCTACGTCGATTTCTAGTAAGGCAGCGTTTGGAAATGCGAAATTGAAGTCTTGGAATTCGAATTACAAATGAACGCATGTTAAAAATTTACGCGCACCCGTTCCTAATCCATAAACAACCAAACGCTACCCAGAACAAAATAGAACTAGATTAGCAGGAAATAGAAACCATACCCATCATTTCTCAACGAATGAAGACTCAGCAAGATCAATGGCACGGGCAAGACCAGCGGCTTTGTTCTCGCACTCCCGTTGCTCGTCCTCAGGAACACTATCGGCCACTATTCCTGCTCCTGCTTGGAGGTGAGCGATCCAATCTCGTCTCTTGTTCAAATCCTTGTACGAGTACATTGTGTCATGGCGTATACCTGTTGGGAACACAATGGTTCTCAAAGCTAAGGCTATGTCCATGTCCCCCGTAAAGGAAATGCCTCCAAACCCACCGCTGTAGGGCCCACGCCTCGTCACTTCCAGCTCATCAATCAATTCCATGGCTTTCACCTGCAGCCAGCCGTTGAAATTAAGCAAAATATAGTGATAAGTAATAGTTGTTTATTGTTTCTGGTCCCAGATTCCTATTTCTGTTCCATGTTTGAGAACAGAACCTAAGGGCCTATTTGGTTATCCTTCAATTTGCAAATCGTACCATTTTTAAATTCGTCAACTTATGAATTGATATTTTAGTGTTCGGTTGTAAGAATTAAAACACCTAAATTTGCCAACTAACCATTTTAGTACTAATTTATATTGTTATTTTCTTGTGTAATCTTAAAAGCAGTGGCGGAGCCATCAAGGGCTCAGCAGCGACTCAAGCCCCTCTCAACTTCTGAAAATTTTCACTATGACCCCTATTCTTTTAGAAAAAATAATTAAAATCCCTCAAAATTTTACATAAATGCCCCCAAATTATACAAATATCTAATAAACTCACTAAAGAAAAATAGCCTCCCCTCAACCAATTTTCAGGATCTGCCTCAGCTTTAAACTTCAACTATAACTAGAAAAATTCCTTTGTTCAAACAAAGCATATGTAAATTTGATTTCAGTAAAGGTAAATAGAAAACATACAAATCATAAAAAATAAGATAATTCATAAAATCTGATAATTAAACCAAAAGTCCCTAAGTTAATATTCTATTAAGCACTTTGTACATATGGGAGAAAGAAAGTGATTGAAACCTTTGGAGCTCCACTAACTGTTCCAACAGGCAATGCAGCACGAAGGGCGTCCCAGCTACTTAAATGATCAAGTAGCTCTCCAGTGACCTTCAAAGGGAAGTATAAATTTTCGGTCAACAAATTCAAATTTTAAAACTAATGTTTCTGCCACGTTAATTACTAAAAGAGTGCATGTCTGAAATTTGATAAATTCATAGAATTTCGAAATATTTGCACATTCGTTGTTTGGGTATTTATCTTTTGAAATTGAAGTTTTATTTATTTAATTTCACCTTGAAATGGGGCAATACCTCATTCGGAAGGATTTACACACAAAAAAAAAAAAAAAAACCTTCAGGAGGAATCTGGAGATGTCATTTTACCCACCTTAAATCCCATTCCGAAATTTCAAGGAATTCCACAAATTCCTTGGCCAAACAATAAACTTGAACTTATGAATTTCACAAATCCCTTCACCAAAATCAAATCTTCTCCCAATATCCTTCACCGAAACACATCCTTATAATACTGTAATAAACCAATGGGCCTAACTCACTCTCAAAAGCCATGAAGAGCAGGATTGCCCTAGACTTTATATATACCTCAGGACCAGGTAACGCAAGCGATGTGGGATTCAACACACTCCCTCACGTGTAGGGTGGACTTTGACAAACCAATGCGAATGGATATCAGAGAGCCCAACATCAATTTGGGATTCAACAAATACACTATTTTACCAGCAATAAAACTGGAATACTCATCAATTTCATGAACCATATGCATGCAAGAAGCACTTGATTTCTTTTCAATTCAAAAGATATAAAAAGATCGTAGAAACAACAATAGAGATGTTCCTACAGCACAAGTAACAACACCACAAAAAAACCGCAACCAATCTCAGTCAACGCATTAGAAATACTTACTGTGGAGCTGATGTGCATGACGTGGGAGTATCGTTCAATGTTCATGAGCTTTTCAACATTCACAGAACCTGGTTTTGAGACCTGCGTGAAGAACATCTTTCAGTAGTGGGATAAGGCCAATGAAATGTGACCTTCATTGCCAACAACATATGCATGTGGCCTTGGTAATAGGATATCGTCTTCCATAAGTTCAAGTTACCAAGATAAGCACAATTTAATAAATTAATTGATAAAGACAATCCAACAGTTAGGGAAACATCAGGTTCAATGTGCGAGCAAGAAAAAAATTGCAATATAGAGTTCTGAAAACCCACCTTCAATATCCTAGGTGCTTAGATGGAAAGCCTAGGAATATCTGCCGTCAATTTCAACTATTTATGCTATAAACAACTCATTTAACAATGATTTTGCAAAAAAAAAATTAATAATAAATAAAATAAAAATAAAAAATGATAACAGTTTCTCTTATGCACCATGGAGTTTATTAACAAGTCAAAAGGAGAGTAGTAGAAACCTTTCCGACATCATTCCTTCCAAGGTCAACCAGCATAATATGCTCCGCACATTGCTTTTCATCATGAAGAAGCTGATTTTCTAGCATATAATCTTCTTTGGGCGTCTTTCCTCTCCTAACAGTGCCAGCAAGGGGTCGATTAGTGACCTTTCTCTGTCAACAAGATGGACCATGTAAAAGCAGTGCTGTTAAGTAAATGTAAATCGATTCTCTCCAATGGGAAACATTTCTTTCAGTTAAATACAGGTAAGAAAGTAACTTCAAATGACAAATTAACTAATGAAGAGAGTAAAAATGACAACAAATAACGCTTTAATGATATTAGTTTACCTTCTTCACGCGAGTAAGAATTTCTGGACTTGAAGCAACTAGAATGCACCCTCTAGCCTGGTCATGGTGAACCAATGGTGAGAAATGAAACATAAACTTGAAGTCCTTGGTTTAAAATTTCAAGGGAAGAGCTGACAGACCTGCAAGTAAGTCATGTATGGACTTGGATTGACAATTCTTAAAGCCCTATAAACTTCAAATGGATCAGCAAAAGTTCGACGCTCAAAACGTTGACTTAATACAATCTGGAAAATATCTCCAGCCAGGATATGTTCTTTAGCCTCCAATACTGCATTCTTGTAGTCTTCGCTTGTCATGGATGAATTCTTCAGCGAAGAACCAAAAAGGGCGGTATGCAGTTTTATTGAGCCAGCAGCCAGCTTTGGGCTGAAACAAATCAAATCGATGTTACTGAAAGTGAACAAAAAGTAACAAAACAAGTGCAGTGGATGGATTTAGAAAATTTTGATTACTTACGGAACTATATCATGCACTCGAGACACTAAGGTTTCCAACCGCTCCATTCCATCATTATACGCTTCCTCAACAGAAGAGAATTGATCCAATCGTACCCAATGTATGATGTATGCTTTCTGAGATTGATAAATCGCCCAATAAAGAACTCAATCTCGTTCAAAAATAAATAAACAGATACATAAAACTAAGAATCGCCATGAATGAAATTCATAAATGATGCTATGAGTAGGAAGAACTGATTCCTGATATATTTACTTTATTTATTCTTGGAAAGAATTGGATTCAAGAATTTTAGAAAAAAATCAACTACACCTTTTTCAGTAACAAGTAAATGCACATATAAAAGCCAAAAAGAGAGAACCTTCTCCACGTGATCGAACACAATCACGTCATCATAAAGGCCTAGGTGAACATCAGGCAAGTTTCTGTCGTCCTCGGGAGCATTTGAAAATGGCAGCTTTTTCTTCTCAGCATAACGCACCGTATCATATGAAAAATAACCAACCCACCCACCTGTTAAGCAAGTAACAGATTGCTAAACATATTGATACAATTTAGATATGACAATCGTATTATATTTAGTAACTAAATGTGCCAACAATGGAAGTGTTAATCTCAATCATCATTATGCTATTTCTAAGAAAAATCTTTTCTTCAGGAATCTCAAAACACAAACAAGTTATATCAACTCAACAGAATGTTAATGCACAGAAGAAAAATGGTATAAGCATAAAACTGAAAAGTGTATATTCGACAGCACTAAATACAGGACACTGAACACACTACAAGTAATATTCCCCATCATGAATCCGGTTCAAAGATACAAAGAAACACAACAACAACTAAACTTTTGTCCCACTTAAGTAGGTCGGCCACATGAATCCGTTTGCGCCATAAAGATTGATCAAGGGTCATTCTCCCAGTCAGGTTTAATGTCATCAAATCAATTCTAATAGTCTCGTCCCAAATCTTCTTAGGTCTACCTCTAGTCCCCCGCACTTGAAGTAAATCGCATATTCTCACCGATGCTTCTATGGGTCTTCTATGCAGATGTCAACCAATAAATAACAGAACCAAGAATTATTCTACTTTCCTAAGGAAAAAACATATCATGTTAAAATCCATTTAAGAAAAACATTAAACTCTCATGGATACCAAATAATAACTCAATCTGCATCCTTTGTTAGCATGTTGCATTAATTGATTGAAAATGCAACATGAACGGAAAAGGAAATACATATCTGAGAATAGTGCCAATAAATCGAAGAAGTACCACATATTAAGACAAATGAAGCGCTCGCTAATATGTTAATTCTGAAAAATCAGAAAGATAAGAAGAAGAAAAATCCAGTCAAAACAAATGCAAAGCCACAGCTTACCCGAATAATGACAACCAAGTGAAACTAATATGACTGTGCCATAATTTCAATAATCAATTATACATTGGTAAGATCCCTCATGCAGAATTGAAAGAAAAATTAGCTCCTAGAAGTGGACTTGGATCTCTTCCTAATGATGTGAACTGACTCGAATAGCTAGATTAAGATTTATAAACTTCTTAGTTACGAAGATTGAGTTGTTTTTCCTCTGCAAACATACAAGGAAATGTATGTAAATCTTTGATCAATAGGGCCATGGGCCTATACTCCAAAACAAGGGAATGTTCATTGTTCCGTCGTGTCACAACAAAAACTTCAATAGACCCATAGAAGCACCAGTGAAAAAATGTGATTTAATTCAAGTGCAGAGGCTACTAGAGAGAAAGGTAGATATAAAAAGACGTTAGACGAGATTATTAGAAATGATTTGATGACATTAAACCTGACAGAGGGGATGACCCTTGATGAATCACTCATAAATGGATTCATGTAGCCGACCCTGATTAAGTAGGACAAAAGCTTAATTGTTATTGTTGTATCCGTCCATCGGTATATCATCACTAAATAACAAAGTTGTAGTAAGAAATATTTGTCCACAGAAAATGATTTACCACAAAAAGCTTCAGGGAGCTCATCAATGCATTGGGGTTGCCATTTCTCCATAATCCTCCTTGGAACAACCATCGGATCCTCCACAAACTCCTCTGTTCTCCGCCCTTCATTGTGGTCCATAACGGTCACAATATTCTCTTTCGCAACTATTTCCATTGTGGGCTGAGCTCCAATCACGCTGTATCTCCCCTAAGATGTTTGAAAAGCTCACGTCAAACAATCAGCATTGGGCGTGCATTGTAATTAGTAAAAGTTGTTCTGTCTTGAGAAAATGAGCAAAATGAATATGAGAAGATCCTAGAGTGATTCATGAACTTATATATTCTGCCATATGATTTCATTTCTTTTCTACAGTTTCCAAATACGAAACGGAGAGAATAGTTGAATGCTTACAACACTAGAGACTTTGAGGCCCGGCTCAACCGACTCAAACAGAAAGCTCGGAGCATCTCTATCATCTTCCTTGACCAAACAACGGTAAGCGAGCACCGGAGTGAGGTGATCGGAGAATATAGACCTGTACAGCGGGATCAAATTCCCATCTTTAGCAGCTTCCTTGAACTTCGCCGAATTGTCGACTGTAGGAACCCGCACCAAAAATCAATCCAACGCATGCACAACGCATCCACCAATTAATCATCAAAACGAGACGCAAAAACAAAAAATGAATACAAATCGTCGTTAAATCCAACTACAGTACCTAATGGCGGTGGAGAGAGAGCCGAGCATCTGATTGTGCAGACACGGGAGCTTGTGGCATTGATGAGACGGAGAGAGGAGGGAACGGCAGTGCTGCGGCAACCGGAGACAGTGGAAGGGCGGGAAGTAGAGAGAAGATGAGAGTGCGAGAGGGCTAGGGTTTTCATTTTTCTCGGCCGCGTCAGAGCATTACGGTGGACTGTCTCTGAATTTGGCTTTGTATGAATAGTATCGAATCTTGTTTGCCGTGTCGGAGGTTCTTACTCCGGTCGGTGGGATGCCGGAGGTTGAAGTTCTAATCTTTATTATACTGATCCGTGCGCATGTGTTTTTATGGCATATTTTCCGGTTATATGAAACTCTGTCTGATTAGAAGAATGAAAAGGCAAAAGGAAAAAGAAAAACAAACAATAATATTTTTATTTTTTGCGAAAGAAAATATAAATTTATTTAATTTTTGGGATAATAGGTGAGAGGTCCTATATTTAGGCTCTAATTGGTCAAAACTCTTAGAGGCATTAAAAACTTTTGATTTAGTCACATATATTTTAAAAAGGTGGAAGCCTTACATATATAATAGTCATGCGTCAGTTACATGTAACAATTTTGTGTGTAATATTACTCTATTAGTTATAAGTAACTTTTTCTTCTTTTTTTTTTTTTTTTTTTTTTTTTTTTTTTTTTTACATGTAACAATTTTGTGTGTAAAAAATTTGTTTGATGTCACAAAATATATATAATTAGTTAAAGGTAACTAATTATATATAACTTTTTAGTTACATATCTCTTATATGTAATTAAAAAGTTTGATATTTTTCAGTTACATGTGTCAATAATGTGTAATTTTTTAGTTACATATTTCTAATATGTAACTAAAAAATTTGATTTTTTCAGTTATATGTTCCAATAATATGTAACTTTTTAGTTACATGTCTCTGATATGTAATTAAAAAATTTGGTATTTTTTCAGTTATGTCACGAAATATTACACATATATATGTAATTGTAACATGTAACTAAAGTACATGTAATAAAAAATACTTAAATATGTGTGAAAAATAACAATTATGAAATTGTAACTAACATTAGTTATATGTAACAGAATTCACTATAAAAACTCAATGTACTCACTACGGGCTCCCTACAATTCCTACAATTTTCCTACAATTCCTACAATACGGGACTAAAACACAAGTGAAATTTAATTTAAAGAATTAAATTAAAACCTAATAATACAAAAGAACTTTTCACTAATTAGACTTTAAAAAGAGGACTTTTCACCAATTTTCCCTTAATTTTTTCTACTCTTATTCTATTTTTTCATATAAAATTAAAATCAAAACCGTTAGATATATATTAAATTAAAATCGTCGGTTTTTGTTTAACGGTTTTAAAACCAACTATTTATATTTATATAAAATCAAAATCATGAAATCATTTAAAAAAATTTAATTTTATAAAAAAACAAAACTAATACTATGAAACTGCGTATTGTTATTTTTTTATATATAAACAAAAATATAAATTTCAAAAAACAAAATCAAATTATAAAACTATTAAGTGTTACAACACACAAATGAGAGGGAATGAATGGAACGGTGGCGGCTACAACACACAAAAATGAGAAATCTAACCCTAACACACACACACATATATATATATGAGATATTAAAGTGTAAATAAATAAATATTTATATATTAGGGATTAAATTATAAATATATATATATATAAAAATAAATAAAATGAAGGTATATATGTCATAAAAATATATTTAAAATATCGGTTGCACAGTTCGATTTCGTGGTTAATATCCTAAAATCAAAACCGCTTCAGTTGCTAATTTCAAAACTAAAATCACAACCAAATTATTTAGTCAGTTTTAAATCCTAACTATTTGGTATGATTTCGCTTGATTATCCATTGCTTCGATTTATATTACCATCTCTAACCGGAAAAACATAAAAGAAAGAAAATATAATCTTTATCTTTAAACTTGCACAAATTTAATGTTCAAAATTTGAGGTGACATATTTATAAAAATAGTATAAATGACATCAAACATGCCATAATTTAATTTCAAGTCTTGTAACCTCGTGGATATCTAATTTATCTACAGAACATCTAGAATTCAATCTTCTATCTTAATTAATTAATATATATATATATATATATATATATATATATATATATATATATATATATATATATATATATATATTTATTAAGATAGAATGATTGATGTGAGATGTCGTCCTAACATTCAAGCATGTGTTTTTTGTGTAAAAATGATATTATTTACATAATTATGAACTTTGGAAACCATTATGATTTTGACACATTTGTGGGCTGGCCACATTGGATCCAATTGGTCTAAACGCTCAAACTATATGGGCCACTATAAAATGTTTAATTATTATTTTATTTGTTGTCCCTCTTGGTCCAAATTGCTCGTTTCCTATTTCTAATACTTCATACACCGTTTGGGCTATATATGAATCAATATAAGTCGCAAAAGCCCAAAGCATGACAGTTTAGATAGGGATGTAAATTTAATCCGAACAGCCTGATAATCGAACCCAATCGAATCGAATAGTTCGATTCTAAAATTGATTAAATAGTTTTAGTTACGATTTTGATTGCGAAATTGAAAATCATAGGTATTTTGATTTTGATTTTGTTATTGGGATAATAACTGTGAAACCAAACCGTATAATCGAATCGTGTAACTGATATTTTAGATATATTTTTATTACATATTATCCTATTTTTTATTTATTTATATTTTGACGTCTAGTATAGATGTTATAGGATTAAATGGGTTAATTTTAGGATTTTCACAATTTTTTTAGTATTTCAGTTATGTTTTTGTTATACATAAAAAATAATGGTTTGCGGTTTCGGTTTTGATTTTATATAAAATTAAAAAAAAAAAAAAAAAATTAACAGTTTCGCAGTTTTGATTTTGTTTTTGCATAAAATCAAACGGTATTTTAAAATCGTTTTTAAAAAAAAAAAGCAGTTTTGGGTTTGGGTTTGGGTTTGGTATTATGCCTAACGGTTTTAGTTTTGGCTTCTAGTGAAATCGGTCCAAAACCGAACTGTTGTCATCCTTGGTTTTAAGGGGTGTTTTGGATTGTCTCACAATTTTTTTTTAATTTTTTTATTTATTAAATTGTAATTTTTAAAATAATTTATTTTAAAGTAAGAATTTTCGTGCCTAATTGCACTATATGGATTTTTAAATTTATAATTATAGTAAATAATTAAAAAAAAAATAGTTAATTAAAGTCGATATATAAAAGAGAATAAATAAGTTTAAAGTTAAAGGGTTGAGAGATTGTACGAGTTCAATCTCGACTATTTATTTTTAAAATTTAAATTTGGACCGTTGGAATATGTTTTTGTCTTGATTTATTAATAAATTTTACACAAAAATGCAAAAACATTTCGAGAATTAATCAAGCCACAAGCCAACTCTATTCTCTATATTTTAAAATACATACTATTTAATGAACAAAATACAAAATAAATAAATAATTTTGACTGTTATATCGTGAAAGTACTTTTATAACCAGATGGACCCTAAATCATTAGTTAAACGTGAGATGGTTGTCCTAACTTCTTTCGAGGATTAGAAGAGAGCCATGGACATAGAATAAATAGACTCTTCTGATCTTTTTCTTCGAGTATGAATGACAGGTCTCAGTTATGCACACTAGACCTCTAGTTGTGCTATCGAAATCTAAATGCCCAATTCTTTCCTATGCTAAAAGGGTATATCATGGAATATTATTATCCGAATCTCAATAGATCTCATGGAAAAGAAGGTAGGTCCATTTGTTTTTGGGAATTTTATTTGTGGAACAAAAGTTGGGGTGTGCTTCTTGACAAATAATCCTCTTTTGTGTGGTGGTGAATGGCGTTTGAGACTTGTGGAATCATTTGCAAAATGCCCCATCGTTGGACTTTGGACCCGCCACACCGACTCGCTCGTTAGTAGGGTTGTGCAAGTAGCCCGAATAACCCGACCCGCCCGAAAAAATAGCCCGGCCTAGCCCAAATAAGTTGGTTATATTTTTGCAAAAATTCGGATCGGGTAAAACCCGATTCAATATTTATATACAACGGTTCGGTCGTCGAATTCCATTTCCGACGACCTTTTCGCACCCGATCCGACCGGCGTAGGAGCAAACAGACCTCACAGCGCTTAGCAGGAGGAGCAGGCTAGGGCTGTGTCAAATCTTTCTTTCTCAGATCTCATGATTATCATCCGTTCAGTCCTAAACCCTAAGCGCCGATCTTCGATTCTTCATCTACCATGCGCAGACATAGCGCCGCTCAATGTCAGCCTTCTTAGATGAGGTCTGTCTGATTCAAAATTTCGAAATTGCCTGGTAGGCTGGACCTAAGCGCCGTTCAATGATCTCTAGGCTCTTGCGATTTGCGATGCTTCGAATCCCTTCGAATCGCTTCGCATAATCGAATCCCTTCAACAAGACAACAAATAACAATGGCTATTAATGAGGGTATTTTTGGGCATCTCTGAGTCAGCACTTGAGACCCAGCCACGTGTCAACCCTCGCAATGACAGGGACGTATTCTGGAATCCACAACGCCACGTTGAAGTATACACCGACTACGGCTCCTCCCTGGAATCTCATTTACACCCAGGGAGGAGCGAGGAGCCCTGCAAGGACGTGCCGCTCTGAGCTCTACGCCGTGCCCTCAACGATCAGTTTCAAGGACTCAATCGCTCACCTCGACCGACTCCCATTTTCACCTTGTTTCTTCTCCAGGACTCCACAGATCTCTGCGCTCCTTCATCAGCTCATCGCCACAGGCCTGTCAAAAGCCCGCGGGCTTCGCCAAATGGGCCCAAAATCCCAAGCCCAACGATTATCTTCTAAACGCCCCAAATTATCGGCTAAATACAAGGTTTTGACTAATTAATCGTGTTTAGGCTCGACTAATCATCTCCAACGCCTATATATATCGGGGGCTATGTAAGCCCAAGGTACGCTTGAATGACTTACATTACGTGCGAGTTCATTTGTTTGCTTACTAGATTCTGTACCTTTTCTCTCTGAGCGCTGATTACCACGCCAGAGGGGCTTCACCGGGATAAACCCCGGTCTGAGCCTTCTGCAGGTACACTCTCTGAGGAGCAGAACTCTAGACATAGTAGGTCAGTCCTCCCAGGACCCAGCACAGCTCATGCGATGACTTTTCGACCGACAACTCCACCTCAGCAAGATGACCCACCTGTCATCCGACTGGACTATACTCGAGGTGTGTACCAGTTTTATGCATCAACAGCTATAAAGGTGAGTTCTTCTTCCTCTCGGCCGTCTCTTCTCTCGTGTTCGATTGAATCGATTCCCTTGTTTGATTTGAAGCCCAAAACCAAAACTAAAGTGAGTTATCTGTTTTTTTTTTTTTTTTTTTTTTTTTTTTGTTTTTTTTTTTTCGGTTTCTGTTTCTTGTTCCCATGTTTGATGTTTTTGCTTTTGCTTCTTGTTCTTGATTTATTTTGCATGATATCAAGCCTCGGTTAGATATGTTTCTACTTCTGGTCCCTTTGTTCTGTAACTTCTGTTCCTATATGTTTGATGTGTTTGATGTTTCTACTTCTTGTTTAATGTGTTTGTATGATATCAAGCATCAATATGTTTGATGTTTCTGCTTATTGTAATGTTTTTTTTTTTTTTTGAATGGTTTCAAATGATTTTTTTTTTTTGAATGGGCCCAGACCCGACAACCGCAACCCATACAATCCGAAGCTAGACCCGGCCTTCAACCCGTATCCCCAATCGACCCGTACCCAACCTACAACCGAAGAACCCGCCAACCCATCGGATGTGTGTCCAAGCGGTCGGCACTCGGGTCTTCAAATTGTCCACCCAACTTTGTCAGGTCTTGGGTCGGGTCGGGTCGGGTTGGCTCGGATTTCGGCCAATCCGACCCGTGCACAGCCCTACTCGTTAGCACTTACACGGCGAAATTGGCCAAATTACAAATTAATTGGTCACAAGTTCAATGAGGAACAAAAATTGCAGTTTAAACCCCCTGTTCAATTAGATCTTAATTTTCAAGCCATTGAGGCACATTTGTGTAGATTATTTACTTTTTCAATATAATAATAAGAATTTTATTATTTAGTCCTCTATAGAGACCCTATTAAAGAATCAAACATCCAGTAGCCAAAATTAAGTTTTTAGTCCTTAAAAAATCTTTAAGAAAAAATCACTACATTTTGACCATTCTATTCACTCATATTTACAAATCTGACATTTTGTTCTATGCAATAAAACAAAATTAGACAACAGTGTATTAACGTTAATGTAAAATTGTTCAAGCAATACACATTGTCTATATTACAAAATTATATTTTGAATTTCACGTTAACGTTATTGCATTCATTTTTTTTTTTTTTTGCACGTTAACGCATTTTTCTTATTTGTTTGTATGTGTTATGTTAACGTATCTTATTGTTGAAATTTTCTGTGAATTAACATTAACATGATTGTACCATATAACGTTAACGTATTTTAACCATCGATGTATTTTAGCGTTAACGTATTTTTAAGGGTTCTGTGAGTTAACGTTAACGCATTTCACCGTCGTTATTTATTTATTTATTATTTTTTATTTTTTTTAAGTTAAGTGTGCGTTAACGTTAATGCATATTTTTTAGCTTTTGTGTGTTAACTTCAATGCATTTTCATGTTTTTTTTAGTGTTAACGTATCTTTTTTTTTTGGAATTTTGTGTATTAACGTCCTGTTATGTATTATTTTGTCCTTTTTACGTTGAATGTGTGTTTGGATCGTGTTTGCGTTAACGTTAATGCACATTTTTTGGAATCTCTCCAATGTTAACGTTAACACATTCATGTTGTCCAGAAAAATATATGTGAAAAAATCACACAAACACTAACGTTAATGGAAAAAATGAACACCCCATCCACCTCCACCACCATCGAGCAAAATCAATCTATATTTCAACACAATCAAAAAAATATTGAACAAACCCTAGAATGAACGGCACAAAATGAACGAGATCTGAACGCCACAACAAAATCTAATTCAGATATGAAATATTCCAATTCGGATCTGAAATTTTCCTTAAAAAAATCAAGAACAACCAAACAAACCCCAAAAAAAAATTCAATTCAGATCTGAATGTGTGTTTGAATTGTGTTTGCGTTAACATTAATGAACATTTTTTTGGTCTCTTCTGTGTTAACGTTGACACATTCATGTTGTCCAGAAAAATATGTGTGAAAAATCACACAAACACTAACGTTAACGTTAACGATCTAGTTTATAGAGAGAGAGAGAGATAGTGAACCACCGTTAACGATTTCGCTGGAACTTCTTTCGAAAGCGAAAAATGATGAAGTGAGGACTTGCTGTATCTTACGATTTCCGGCAACGACGATGGCGTTAGGTGTTAACAATTTTGCCGAAATCACATCTCAAATCTGGGTTTCCAAATCTAGAAACTCAGATCTGATAAAAGTCTAAGAGAGAGTGGAGGAGGAAGAGAGAGAGAGAGAAAAAAAAAAGAGTGTAAGACTCGATATTTTGCATGTGCATAATTTTCAATTGCATTTTAGAATATTTAAAAAATAACAGAGTACGTTGTGCTATTTAATAATTACTTTAAAAATTTTAGGAGTTTAATATGTAATTTAAAATTTTATTTTTAATAGTTTTTGGGTTTAAGTAAATAATTATAAATTATCTTAGGTATCAATGTGTAATTAAAAAAAAAATCCAACCACCCTTATCAAAATAGGAGACGGTGGAGGATCTTGAACAAAAAAAAATGACATATATATTGACACGTGTCATTAGCATGCACCAAAAAAAAAAAAAAAAAAAGACCGGCAGTTTGGTCCCTATACATATATGTGTTGTGTGTATATATATATATTATATAAAATAAGACGGCTTTTTGGCTGACTAGGACAAGTTTATGACTAGGACAAAAAAATATGACTAGGACAAATAAAATTGCTGACTAGGATGAATTCGTCAAAAAGGAAATTTTATTTTAGTTAAATTTTATTTCTATAACTCTTGGAACAAGAACAGAAAAACAGGCACAAAACAATAATTCTATTTTGATCCAATTATCATTTTTTATTTTTTAATTATGAGAAGTGAACAAATATATTTTTATGTTTTTTCAATTCTAATTTTTCTGTGAAGGAAAACAACACTAGACAAACGCCACCAAATACGGACTTGATTGAAAAGATTTAAATTGCAAGGACTAAATTGATCCTAACCTTAAACTTTAGAGATCCAGACTGTAATAGAACCTTTATTAAAGCATTTATGATCAATTTAAAATACAAAGGAAAAAAAGGTGTTTCTGCAGTTATTTTAGTCTTAATTTTAGAAAGGTAATAGAAAATGGAAATAAAACCTTCCTACTTCGCTCACTGCTCAACGTTGCCTCCCCTCTCTCTTCGCTCACTGTCGCCTCCCTCTCTCTGCCTCACGAAGCTGCCGATCGATCAATATTCGTCTCTTTCACTCGATCTATCTATGGAAGTGCAGCCCTCTTGCCAGCTCGATTTGGGGAAGAAATTTTCACGCTGCCTCCCTCTCTCTCGCTCAAGCTGCCGATTGATCCATCCCTCACGCCAGCTCGATTTGGACAAATCTATCTATGGAAATAGGTATGCCCTTCTCTCTTATTCAATTGATTGATTTAGGGTCGGATTTAGAATCAGGCCCTAATTCCTCAAATTTAGGGTCACCGATTGATTTAGAATCAAGCCCTAATTCCATAATCCCCTCCCTAATTCCTAATTCCTCTCCCCCGAATCTCTCTCTATAGGCCCCCTAATGCCGATAGTCGATGTTTACACCTCCACCGTCATCTTCCTCTGCTCTTGCACGCAGCTGAGTTGCCGTTCAGCCATCGAGCAATCAACTTCCGCCGTCGCACAAAGGTGAGCCGCCACGGTTTAATTAGATATTTCTGTTTCTGTTTCATGTTCTATATTAGAAATTCATGTTCTATATTTATGATTCATGTTCTATATTTATGTTTCATGTTCTATGTTTCTGTTTCTGTTTCATGTTCTATATTTCTGTTTCATGTTCTATGACTCTTGGAACAGTTTTTCTTTCTGTTTGTCCAATTCAGTGAGAATGTTCTATATTTCTGTTTCATGTTCTATGCAGGTTTCAGTTTCGGTTTTCCTGTTTCTGTTTTTCTGTTTCGGTTTTTCTGTTTCGGTTTCGGAATTCAACAAACCTCTTAAATCATGTTTTTGTTCAAATTGTTCAAATAAATTGTAAGTGACCCTAGATTATTGTAAGTGACCCTACAATTTGAATTTCATCTTTTTTATTTTATGGTTGTTTTTTTTTCTTCGTTCTTCTTTTTTTGTTTTTTGTTGGCACATGGCTGTTCTGAGAATTACTGATGTGCTATCCTTTTTGCTTTGAGATTTCCTTAGTGCTTGATGTGTCTCAACAAATTGAAAAAAAGGACGCAAAAAGTACCTCATGGATCATTGAATTATATTTAAGATACTATCAGTAACAAGGTTTCAAATGTTTAAGATACCGCAAAAAGTACCCTTCTTTTTTTGTTTTTTGTTGGCACATGGCTGTTCTGAGAATTACTGATGTCCTATTTATATATCTGCCTGCTCTGAATGATCCAAGAATTGGTACGTGCCTGTTTTCTATTTCTGTTCTGTTTCATGTGCCTGTTTCTGTTCTGTTTCCAATTCCTGTTTCTGTTTCTGTTCTGTTTCTGACCTCTGTTTCTGTTTTTGTTTCATTTTTTTCCCCCCAAAATTTCAATAATTTGGAACAGAAACACTAAAAGCTGGAAAATTATATTTCTATTCCTGCATCTGTTCCCTGTTTCTGTTCTGTTTCCAGTTCCTGTTTCTGTTTTTGTTCTGTTTCATGTTCCTGCTTACTGTTTCTGTTCTGTTTCCAGTTCCTGTTCCTGCTCCTGCTTACTGTTTTCTGTTTCTGTTCTGTTTCATGTGCCTGTTTCTGTTCTGTTTCCAATTCCTGTTCTGTTTCATGTGCCTGTTTCTGTTCTGTTTCCAATTCCTGTTTCAGTTTCTGTTCTGTTTCTGACCTCTGTTTCTGTTTTTGTTTCATTTTTTTCCCCCCAAAATTTCAATATTTTGGAACAGAAACACTAAAAGCTGGAAAATTATATTTCTATTCCTGCTTACTGTTTTCTATTTCTGTTCTGTTTCATGTGCCTGTTTCTGTTTTGTTTCCAATTCCTGTTTCTGTTCTGTTTCTGACCTCTGTTTCTGTTTTTGTTTCATTTCCCCCCCCCCCCCCCCCCAAAATTTTAATATTTTGGAACAGAAACACTAAAAGCTGGAAAATTATATTTCTATTCTTGCATCTGTTCCATGTTTCTGTTCCAGCTTCAGTTGGACCGAATTGATAAGATTTTTTATTTTTTTTTTGATAAGCATGATTACAAAGTATATAAACCACAAGTAATTCATTAATGGAGGTCGAAAAAGAAATGCATGTACTCCTATTTTGTTTTCTATATTGATGACTACACATTCAACTCATAAATTATATATGAAATTAAAAAATCATAATTATTCATGATGAATCCCAACTTATGTGGATGTCATCTCTTTGTTTCTATTCATGTTTCTGTTCTCTGTTCTTATCATGTTCATTTCTCAATTCTGTTTCTATTTAAATTTATGATTATGTTTATATTTGGGCTAATAAAAATTAGAAATGAAATTATAACGTTTAAAGTTATAAATTAGAAATGTTTATATTTGTGTTTTTAAAAATTAGAAATGTTTTTAGCTGCATTAACTTTGACTTAGCTTTGTATGATTCTATCTAATTCACTATTATTTACTTTATATCTCAGGCAATATGGTACAGCCTCCTATAGTTTTAAGAACGAGTAATAGACTCAAGTTACAAGATGAAAAATATATTTTTTATGAAAGTTCATTTGTGGAAACATATCCTGTAAGGGACTATGGAAATTGTAAAATTAATAGTGCAAGTGAATTGCAAAAATTTAGATGGAGATTAATTACTCAGAAACAAATAATTCAACAAATTGTTGAGGGATTGCCATCAAGATGGAATGTTGCTGTAGAGAAGATATTTGACAAGTATCAACCTAGGACTGCACAAGAGTTTGTGCATCTATTAGAAGAGGCCGAACGTGACATCCATCCTTTGTGGGTTAAATTTGAGAATGAACAAATGGATGAACAAATGAGCGTTAGAGAATATATTCTTAACAAGGAGCGTTTGTATAAGAAGTTAAAATATTATAGATTTCGACCCAATATTGCAGTATTGGTGTACGCAATAGTGCACATGCTTCCACCTACGTGGCCAAGAGTTAAAATTCACAAAATAATTAAGTATAAGTTTCTAGACTTGAGGGCGTTAGGAACTATGTTAGAGATAGTTGAAGATGATATGATATGTTTAAAAGCATTGGAGGAAGTGGAAGATAATCTACATAAGTATCTACAAGCATTGGAATCCGAGAAAGACGAAAAAATGGAGTAAAAGTTGTTTAATGTACATATTCCTTTTAAAAAATTGATTTTTTTAATAAAAGAATAACATTAGTTGCAATTTCTTAACTAATTGTAGAATTTTTTATTATTTTTTGTAGGAGACATCATTTGAAGTTTGTTTTTCTTTGATTGCTGAAGACACGAAGATCATAGGGAATATTACTTAATCGACTTTTATTATAATTAATTTTGTTTTGATTTGTATTTCATATTTTGTTGTTATCATTTGAAATAATTTTTGAAGTGTGATGAAATTAAAGTTTTGTCTTTTTCTTCTCAATATTAGATATTAATACAATTTATTTTTGAGTTTTTATTTTTCGTATGTATTGTACAATTGATGGTCACATTATTTGACGATAACTTTGCTTTGATCTTGCTCTATTTTTTAATTTGTGTTGGTGGTGATTATCTTCGTTATATTTAATTTTTTTAAACCCGTCACTTTAAGATTTAACAACATAATTTTGTTCATTATTTTCAGGATTCTGTAAATTTTGACAATGAATAATACTACTCTTCCAAAAAATGTAAATAATGGGACTCGGCTAATGGTTGTTAGGTGTGCTTCGCGTATAATCGAGGCAAGAATTTTGACCGGTGATAAAGCTGGAAATTTGGCATTCATTCCTAGAATATCTTTGACTCCATCATCTTCTGAATTTCCTTTTCAAATGACACGACGACAATTTCCTATTCGTTTGGCATATGCCATGACAATAAATAAGTCACAGGGGCAATCTGTGAAATTTGTTGAAGTTGATTTAACTACACCAGTCTTTAGTCATGGCCAATTATATGTTGCTTTATCAAGATGCACATCATTTGATCGGTTAAGTGTCCTTCTCCCTGATAATGAATCTCTCTCTACAACGAACATTGTCTACCCAGAAGTTCTATTGTGAAGATATCAACTTAATAATTGGTAAGGTAATTCCATTAGTATTTTCTTTCGTTGTTCTTTTGTTTATAAAATTTTTATCATTAATCATTCATTCACTTTGTTGATTGTTGTAGGAATTGGTTTAAAAAGTTCTACACTGGTGGAGTTATTATAAGGTAATTAAGTTATTGTTATTTGTTTCAGGCATGGGTGTAATTGATAGACATTTTGACAACACATGTTAATAATTAAAAATTCATTACTTTTGTTGATGTTTGTTGTTGTGGGCGCTTGCAATATAGTCTGTATTGATGTTTTGGTGATAAATAATACAATTTATTTTGCTTAATTGCCCAAATATTAGGTTATTTATTTACGCCCGTGCACTGCAACCAGTCGAAAGAGAAAAAAAAAAAAAGGCTTCGGCAACTGCAGGTGTGTATGTGTGTGTGTGTGTATATATATAGTGTAGTATTACAATAATAAATATATCACGTCTAATTCTGTGACCATTTATGCGGACAAGTATATAGGTATATTCATGTCAAAAATATATACTTGAGTTCGGGAAATATACTAGTTATAGATATATTTAATTTGCAAAGAATACAATTTAAAATAAAAATTGTAAATTTCATTAAAACGATAATTTTTAGTATTTCGTCGACTAATAAAAATTTTAACAGTCAATTAATACTTTTCTGTAGCCTAAATTATTAATGGAAAAATTTTTTGTAATCGTTGTCATGATAATTTCTATACAGTTAATATTAACATAGGAAATGGAACATTTAATAATTCTGTTTAATCAAGAAAATTTGGGAACAAGGAATATTATATTTTAGGGTCACGCATTGCATATTAACTTTATTTTAAATAAATTATTAATTTAGATCCTATCGCTGTTAGGTTCACAGGCGGCGGCGCCCGCACAGTATTTCAGCGATAAAAATCGATGTGAGTGTACTGTTTTCTATGTAAATTGTTAAATTATATTTTCATACTAAAATGTGAAGAAAAAAAAAATGGGTTTATTAGAATGGATCATTTTATAACGTTATGCGGATCAAGTAGATTTTTAAATATGGAAAGCGGTTTTATTATCCGACTATGTCATAATGTGATCCCGTCAGGAAAACATGTAATGCGGGATGTTGTTGGTCCTAACAGAATGGCATGTCTTGTAGGACGATATATTATGACATGTCAGGAGGGCAAGTCCTGCAAGTGGTTGATTATGTTATTGATATATTAAGACCTGTCAGGAGGGCTAGTCCTACAGGTGATTGATTGTGTTGTTGATATATTGAGACATGTCAGGAGGGCTAGTCCTGCAGGTGATTGATTGTGTTGTTGATATATTGAGACCTATCGGGAGTGTAAATCCTGCAGGTGGTTGCCGCTACCATTGGGGATATTGAATGGCCTTGACACTGATAGTCACCTTAGATGACACAGTCGTACAGGTTACGGTACTGTCGTAACTCCCGATCGTGAGGTGAAACGATCCTATGGTTAGTAGGAAAATATAAGTGCAATATTTTATTCTACGCCGAATGTTTGGATTGGTTGATTTAAATACATTATCTTATTGCAATGATGACAGTGAAATTTTATTCCAGCATGGTATGCGGTTATGGTATATTATATTTTGAAAAAGTGATATTTGATAATTGTGCTTGATCCACAAACTATTTTTATTATGAAGACAGTACACCGATAAAATATTTGGTTTCAGGTGCCGCAACTAGAGACAGGTCCACTACTGACACTAGATAGAGTCAGGAGGTGAGGTCGTTTTGGAGGGTTGGCTAGAAAGGTTCAGTTTTCTTTTTGTGGTTTTATTGTAAATATTTGGAACATGTGTATTCCCAAATTTTGAAATACGTAAATATATTTTTGAAAAAAAAATTATAGCAGTGCATGTACATATATACTTGTTGATCGGTCAGGTAACGTTAAGTCGACGTCACACCCGACCTCTGCGATGGGGGGCCCGGGGAGGGGTATGACAGAAAGATACCACAATGGCGTTCATCTTCTGCTCTGAGTTCGGAGCATCCACCTTAACGGCGATTGAGCGGTCGTTGTCAGTTTCCACCACTATTCTACCGCTGTACTTGGTCGCGTAGCCACGACAGTGGAGCTGTCGGAGGATCAATCAGGAGTTCACGATAAAGCATCGTCTGCTTCTCCTAGGGTTTTTAGAGAGAGAGAGACATGGAGCATCGTCTGCTTCTCCACCATCGTCGTCGGAAACGGAGGAGCGGCGGAGGACGCCACGTTCCAAATCGACGACGTGGGTCATCGTCGGAAATGGACTCGACATTGGCGAAAACAGAGCTTTATCTTCTCCAGTTTCATATTAGGGTAGAGAGAGAGGTGGGTTAGGGTAGAGATAAAGAGACGATAGAGTGAGAAAAACTAATCTTCGTCTCCGGCGTGCTCAGGAACGGCGGCGATCTTCTTTGGAAGGGAGAGACTCACCTAGGGTTTTTAGAGAGAAACTCTCTCTCATGAATTTGAAATTATGTGTGAGTGAACGGTGGAAGGTGGAGTAATTATCCTGAAATAGGACGTTAACGGTTAATGTGCATGAGAGAGAGATTGGTTTTGTTTTAGAGGTATGTGTATCTTTTTACTATAATTTTTTGTCTTTGGGAGAACTAAAAATTTAATTGATTTTACCTTAAGATCTGATTGCTACATAAACAATTGAAAATTGTTTTTTTCTAAATGATCTTTTAAATAAGAACTAAATAATAAAAACCTATATAATAATTTTATCAATAATTATAATAATTTACATTAATATATATATTTTCACTAAAAATGGCCAAATACCACATGCTCTCCATTTATATATAGTATAGATATAGATTTTTTTTATTTTTTTATTTAAAAAAAAAAAGACAAACGAAATTATGTACATTTTTCACGTTGCTTATTCGATAATTAAAAATTGAAAATTATAAAATAAATTATTTTACATGCAAAACACTAAATTGCAATTTGAAGTACATTTACATAAATACTGGTAAGTAAATAGTAGATAAATCTTGCAATTTTCATACAAGAAATTAATAATATATAGTTGTTGGTTTGAAATAAGGGAGATACTACACATGTATAGTAGTAGAAGTAAGTGAAATTTAGATGGAAGTATTGTATTTGTATGATGGGGGAGAAGAGAAAGAGGATAGGGAGATATTTGTTGAATATTGGACATATATTTTTAGATAGATATATGGATAACCACGCATAAACACATATCTATGAAACCACTTCACACGTTTTCTTTGTCATTCCCTCCATGACAACATTTAATTTTTTGTAAATGTGATTTAACATGTGTTTTACCAATTATACCCATCGATAAATAATTTTTAAGTAGTAACCTTGACACATTTAACGCATATGCAAATTCTAGAAATTACAAGATTAATTAGAGGCATGTTTAATTATTTCGTAATTTTTTTTATAGATAATTACATATTATTGCATAAAAAGTAATTACTTATTTATTCTTCTCCTTTTCATTGATTCATATTGTAGTTAAAAATTGCTCTTAAAATCATTTTGTTACTTCGTCATTGTGTCGGAATTTGGCTGACATCTTCAGTTGGTGCAATTAGGGTCCAATGGGGGGTGATTTTGTGCTGAGATGGCGTTTTGTTTGCCTCGATTGTTTTGTCCAATGAGTTGTTCTTATTAATATGTCCAAAGTTTGAGTAAAGATCTACACGAAAACTCATTAGAGTACGCCCAACGAAGTCCCTCAGGCGTGAAGTAGGAGCCCGAGAGAAAATAGAAGTTTAAGTGTCTCAAACAAAAATTGTATTATCTAGTGTAACAATTGTCTTACTATTTAAAAGAGATGGGGTCAGATTAGTCTTGAAAAGTAGAACCCTGAGGCCGAATCATTAGTTTCATCCATTGTGTGGAAATTAAAATCAAGCGGCTCATGGCATGATTAAGTCTTTGGGCCTTACTTTAGGGCCTATTAAATGGAACCCATGGGCCCAACAGAGAGGATAGGATATAAATCCCAACTTAGGAGAGTATGGACGCCCTCTAGTGGCTTGGATATCGTCTCCAATCCCCACCGATTGTTGATCGAACCCAGGCAGAATGGTGTGGCCAGGTGATTAGAGGGATGTTCTTGATATTCAGAAGATTTTGGATGGTCCTCGAAAATTAGTTGAACGAACTTCGTGTCATGTGGTTGGTCAGTGTTGTGCAGTTAAAAGAGATCGAAGACATATGAAAAGAGGTCAAAAAGACACGTGCCCTTCTACCACATGATGGCTTGGTGAAAACGCTCCCGTTAAATACTTATGGTAGGTAAATTTTGATATCATGAAATTGAAGACCAAAATTTAAAATAAATAAAAACTAGATTCAAATATTCACCGTTCATTAAATTTAAATTTTAAATTATGCACAATCAATGGAATAGTAATTACTTATGTCAATTTTGTTCAACATCATGCCAACCCCCACTTCCCAAGTCTACATTAAGAATAAGAGCATCCATCCAAATTCCAAAACATAAGCATGCTCTTTAAACAATAACATCCACTTGATGCTCCCTTGCATTACAGCCAACAAATCAATGATTTGGGAATACAACAAAAAAAAAAAATTAAAAAAAAAATCCTAATTATTATTTTATTAAATTTGATAATTAATTAGGGAGCCCATAAAAATCAAAGGCGTGTTAGTCCAATTGGCTAGGTGAGGTATTCTTTTTCCTTATCAACCAAAGTTTAATTCTCCTGGACAACACTTTAGAAATTAAATCTTGAATTTAATTCTAAATACACCAGACTGATGTGAAATAGTGCACTCTTAAAATCGTCATCTAAGGTGATTAGTCGAAATGCGCGTAAGTTTAATCAGCTGCCGCCAAAGTTACAAGGTTTAGCTGAACAAGTTACAAATTTTTAGATGAATTTATAACTTACAACTTATAACTTTTCAGAAAAAATTGTAATATATTAATCAGGATTTTGTAATTTTTGGCGGTTGTACTGTATCCGTTGTACTGTATCAACGTCTAAAAAAATAAATAGCCAACAAAAGATCTCATAAAGTTGATTGTGACCGTTGATTTTTGAGGTCTATCTTTTGAGTCGCCATCACCTTCAAATGATAAGAACATAAACCAGTGGGGCTTAACATTTTCTCGGCTTTCATTTTGGACCGTCAATTTCTCACCCCTTCCAATTAGATATTTGTTTATTTTACTCCACATTTTTTGTCTCCTTTTGGAAATTAATTAGTATGAAATTCGAACTAAAAAACAAAAAAAATAAAAATAAGTTAAAACATGGATGGCAATTAAAAATGATAAAATACAGGTTTTGGCAAATTCATTTAGTCCCTAGGATTATAATTTTTATTCCCTACTCAAGCCCCTAACAACTTTGATTTTTTTACTATTACCACTTTATTCTTAAAAAATAAAATTTAAATCCCTAAATTTTCATATAAATTCTCTTAGTTATAAAAATGTTTAATAAATTCTCTAAAAAAAAATTACCCACTCCCACTCTCAACTAATTTTTGGATCCATCACTGGTTGAAATGTCTAACAAAGAGCCAAAAACTAATGAAACTTTGATGTTTGGTAAAGAAATATCATGAAAGAAAATTATGAGATCGAAAATGATTATTGATGAGGGATATTTTGGAAATTCTCGAATAACACCACGTTTAAGGAGAAGTCCACGTGGAATACCTGTGGATCTCGAGCATCATACCTCAAGACTCGCGTGCCACTCATGTGGAATATTGGGACCCAAGAAGATTGTCGAGAACACCTACGTACATAGCATGATCCTGACTAACCCGAAGTCTTAGTTTGGGGTAACATGTACGTGGACCATCCTTGGGATTTCGAGGATGCCTCAAACCCCATCCAATGCTCGACCTTGACCCTTGTTCAGGAGTAGTTACAAAATCCCACTATAAACGAAAAAAGGGTTCACGTCTGTTCAACCAAACATCATCAAGTATGAATACGAATGAGGTTGAGGTATTTTCATGAGTCAGCAGCTCAGTCGTGTAAATCCCAATGCCATTTACTTTCGGACTAAAATGGCACAATCATTAAAACTTAGGGATATTTTATGTAAATTCAAAGTAGAAATATAGTTGAGAGATCTCAAATTTAAGGGTATAAAGTGTATTTTTCCTTTAAAAAATTATAGTTAACATGTCTGGAACAAACAAAGGAAGTTAGGTGGCGTTTGGTTAGTGTTCTCACTTCTCTCAACCCAATTAAGATGGGTTAGGTTGGGTTGAGAATTTTGTTTTCTTCTAAGAACAAAATTGTATTTGGTAACGATAATTTTTTTTTGTACTAGGAACAAAATTGCGTTTGGTAAAATTCAACCTATCCCAGTTGATTTCAGCCAAAATCCCCAAATCAAGAATCAACCCTATAATTGATTTCATGAAAATTAGCCAAAAGTTTCAGAACAAAATCGAAATCAAAATTCAGTAACAAAATCGAAATCAAAATTGAAACCCTAAACCAAATTCAAGAACCAAATCCTAAATCGATTTGAGCAATGAAATCAAAATCGAAATTGAAATTGAAATCGAAAATCGAAATCAAAATCAATTTCGTGATTTCGAAACCCTAAACCTGTTCGATCACGATCATCGAAATCTTAAACCTGTTCGATCTGTTCGAAGACAATGGCGAGGACGACGAAGACGAGTTCGGAGAAGACGGAGGAGAACGAAGACGAGTTCGGCAAAGACGGAGGAGAACGAGTTTGGCGAAGATAGCGGAGACGATGGCGACTGGCGAGGAGGAGTTTGACGAAGACAAAGGAGAAAGAACGAACGACGGTGAGCTTCAACCATAAGAAATCCGGCGACAACGATAACCAGCTTAGGGAGGATAATGGCGAGAAAGAGAGCTGCAAAGAAAAGACGAACGGAGGAGAATATCGAGGAGCAGAGAGAGGACGAACGGAGGAGAATGGCGATGAGCAGAGAGAAAACGAACGGAGGAGAATGGAGAAAAATAAAAATAAAAACTGGGCTCAATAGAAGTTGAACAGTGGATCTCATTAACATTTCAGAAAATTCTGAGCGCGTCCCTAAAGTTGGGTTGAGTTTTTTGGGCACAAAAAAACAACAATTTTTTTTTTGTTTCTCATTTCCTTAGGATTTTGAGAATCAATTCTCATTTTTTGAGTTGGGTTGAGTTTTGTGTTTACCAAACGCGTTCCTAGAAATCAATAATATCTGAATTACTAAAAACGCCTTCATCAAATTATCAAAAACACATTGATTCCTCGTCAGTAATAACTAAGAATAGATCGATTGCTAAATTCATTAGATAAAAGATCCAAAATCAGTAACATCCGCACAGATCGATTCTAAAGTAACGAACAAAAGATGAATGACATGTTATATTCAACATCGTTATATCCACAACAGAACATGCAGGCTTGGAGCAAAAAACAAACAAAATTAAAGAACAAAAATCTGAATGAAATTCTTATGTGCAACACAAGTTAATGTTAAATATAATAGGAGGTTATGTTATATTCAACATCGTTAAGTTTTGAAATTGAAATGGTTTAATATTTTCATACTACCAGACATGTGTTGAATATAACACAAGTTCATGTTATATTCAACATCATAACATGTTATTTTTATCTCGTTGTCATCTTTATATATTTACAAAAATGATTTGGAAAAAAATGTTTGAAAATGATACCGTATTGAATATAACACGAGGTTATATTATATTCAACATGTTATCATCCTATTTTAAATCATGATAATTCCTAAAAAAACACGAAAAATATTTTGGAAAAAAGAAATAATGTTTGAAAATAAAACATTATTGAATATAACACGATCGTGTTATATTTCAACATGGTATCATGTTGTATTTATATAAAAAAATGAATACAACAAATCAATATCATGTTGAAAATAACATGATGTTATATTCAATATCACATATTATCATAAAAGCACAAAACAACCACTGCAAAACTCTTTCCAAAAATTAATGCATCACATTGAAAAAATAACATCATGTTACATCTAACATCACACTGTCGCACAATCAATTCAAAAATCTTGATCCACGCAATTAAAATCTTGGAAACTGCACAAGTATTCATGTCAGTGTGATGTTGAATATAATATAATGTTATATTAAATATCATACTGTTGCACAATCAATTCAAAAATCTTGATCCACGTAATTTTCTTTGAGCTCAAATTATATTATCTATTCTCGTTACGCTACAACATAAACCATAAAAAAAAAAAGATTATCATAAAAACATACACGATCCAAAAAAACTTGTGCTACCACATAAATGATCCAAAAAAAATCAATAATCAAAATCGAATCAACAAAAACTTGATGCAGCGTGTTCAAAATCTTGATGCGAAATCTTTATCGAATCAAAGTCTGCAAAATCTTCATCGAGCTCAAAGGAAATATAATCCCAAATGTGGAAACTCTTTCAGTAGAGTCCATATTTTGGAATTGCCTTATATATATATATGGAAGATCGTCCAACGAAAAAGTTTACTTAAAAAAAAAAAAAAAAAAAAGGACTGTTTAGTAACAAGTATTGTATTTCATAAAACTATTTGGTACAAAATAAAACTATTGGAGCCATCTTGTAATTTAAACTTTTTAAGTAGATTATATGATATTTTTCCTTCTAAATTTCATAAAAAAAAAAAAAAAAAACACGCACATTTTTACAACTCCAAATATCATAAATATAATAAAATATAGCAACTCCAAATATCATCAATATAATAAAATATAGCAACTCCAAATAACATAAATATAATAAAATATAGCAACTCCAAATATCATAAATATCATAAAATATACTCCAAATATCATAAAAAAATATAAAAATAAAATAAAACACATTTTTACAAGTTCTAAAAAAAAAAGTTGAGAATCGAAATTTCTTAGGGTTAATACAATTTACACCCCTCAATTATTGAATGGAATAATTTTTGGAATGTCCCTTGAACTATTTGATCAAAGAATATTGAAACCCCTATTTATTTTTTATTCGAAAAATATCATTTGAAAGTCAAATTTTTAGTTTTTGACTAAGTTGACCAAGTAAAAAGACTGTATTTGCCCTCATATTAAAATATGTAACGGTTCAAGGTAAAATTTCATAAAACAATCAGGGTACATATTGTAATTAGAGCCCTAGAATTTTCTTCATCGTTTCATCTTTCTCAAATCCCCACTACCATTACATCCTCCCCAAATCAACCACCAAATCTCGTCACCGAACACCACCACTCAACCGAACACCGCCATCCCCGAACACCAAAGGAACACCACTGCCTAACACCAAAGGAACACCACCGCCCAGCCAAGCCCATCGTTGAATCGGATAGATCATTCATTTTTTTTTTTAAATTTAGGGATTGCGATTTCAGTATTTAGGGATTGTAATTTTAGGATTTAGGGATTGCGATTTCGAGATTTAAAGAGATTTTCCTAATTACTGAGTTGTAAACCCTTCATCATTTTCTTCATCGGCATTGCATTCAGATCGAAAACCCTATAGTTTCTCAAACAATGAGAGATGAGAGCACAAAGAAAAACAAGGTTGGTTTGATTGATTTGTTGTTCCCCTGCAAATTTCTTCATTTAAAATTGCTGATTTTTTTTGTTTGCTAAAGTTTTCATGGCCGAAGACACTAGTCAAGAAATGGCTAAACACCAAGAGCAAATCCGGGGATTTCCACGCGACGATATCTTCAATGACGATAAATTTTCATGACCCAAAATCTGATTTTCAGAGATTCATAACTTTTTATATGGAATTTTTCACTGTAGAAAAGCATTTGGATTTTAATGCTTCTGAAACACTTCTTTAAAGATTTGAGTTTTTTGTTTTCTTCTCCCAAATTAAAAACCCGTGTTTTTTTTTTTCTTCCATTTTTTTGTTGTTTCTATGTTTTTCAATGTGTATAATAATTGATGAGTGAATGGTGACATGGGAACATCTTTTTTTTTTTTTTTTCCTACACTTTTTCAGGTGGTGATGAACAATGGAAAAACAACTCCTCAGAGAAGGAGTTGTGTAGTGGCGTCTAGTTGTTCGGTGGTGCAGAGAGAAATAAAGAAAAAAAAGAAGAAAAAAAAAAAGTGTGAAAAAAATAGATTGAGGGCATGTTGGAAATTGCACAACTGAATTAGTAAAAGTAAAATGGCCAGTTCATTAAAAAAACCTCCGGCAAGGGATTTTCATAATAATTTTGAAAGTTAGGGAGATATATGTAGAATATCAAAAAAAATTGAAGAGGTGTAAGTGGTATTAACACAACAACAAAGCAGTTGCCTTGGTGGTCATGTTGTTCTTTGTAATTATGGGCCATTTAGGTTCAAAACTTGTAGCACTCTCTCTCAAATCTCCCATTAACACAAATTTCGTATTGCTTGCTGTATGCATCTGATTGCATTTATTAGAAAGAAGACGACGACGTGTCAAGTGGCAACAAGTGTTACGGGGTCGGTGAAAAATCTATCTAACAGTTCATTAAAAGCCTGGCTTAGGACTAACACGTGGCACAAACCCAGTTGCTGAGATCCGATGACCGGACGAATGGCCGACGTACCCGTGAACTCAGCCGCCCCCCTTTACCCAATATGTTTTTCCCGCAAATTGGCTCTTGAGTGACCCGGTAACAAGGTAAATGTTTTGAGCTCTGCTATGGTGCATCGCACCATACATTCACAATACAAGTCTCACATTACTTTTTTTTTTTTTCTTTTTCCTTTTTTTTTCCTGATTGTAATTTGCAGAATATCAATTTAATATCATCTTCTATCATTTTAATTTTTTTTTGTATGAGGAAGTAATTTTAATAGAAAAAAACAACACAACATCAAAAACTATTCAATTCCTAAATTTTTCTAAGAGTTATTATTCTACCGATATATATTTGAGAAAGCTATTGTGTTCTTGATTTAAAACACTAATTGTGTTGGCGTTATCGATTTAAGTTGTCTAGCGTTTCAATCTATAATTTTTCGGTGTTATCCTGGTGAAATCTTTCCAAGTTATTAATCTTTATTGCGTATTCATTTTTCTATATTTGTTTAGTTGATAAGATCTTGATAAAAATCGTTTTTGAATTTTAAAGAGCATAAAAAATCTTTTAAAATGATTTTTGTGATTATCTGATTACATGCTCAATTTTGTGTTACCCGCATTTTTTATAATCAAATTTTGAATTTCTCACGTAAATTTTATCACTAATAATTTTGGGACATTAATTGAATTTAATTGATTTGAAATGGTAGAAATTCCGAGTGGGAAGAAACTTATCGATTTTGTGTAAATGGTGAGTTTGTGCAGATTAGATACTATTGAGAGTATCTAATCAGGGGTAACTTAGGTTTCGATCTCTTCCGGTAAAGAAATTGAGATTTAATCTTTACCTATTGTATAAAAAAGGTTAAGTTACTCTTTTTCCTTAAAAAGAGATAAACTTGATTCTTCTTCATTAAAATTAAATTTGAGTGAATTGTAACAGTTTCATCCTTACCCGTAAAAAAGATACTTAGACTGTTTTTTGTGAGGTTTGATTCTTAATCTAAGGTATAAAAGAATTAAGGTAATCTTTAATCTGATAAAAGTTATTCCTTAGTCTGTGAAAAGGGAATTGTAAAGGTTGATTCTGAGCCTATAAAAAAAATTATTTTATAAAAGTTTGATTCTTACCTGTTAAAGGAATCCAGTGGTTTAGTGGGACGTGAATCTCTGTGGGACTCGAATGACTAGATTTACCAAGATTAGTTTGGTGAATCAGGATATATCGTGGTGTTCTGTTTTGTTGATTTTTTTTACTTTATTTTTTTTCTTATTGTTTGAGTGTGTACTAAGAATTAATAACACTTATTTGTTGTGTTATAAAGATAATAATTAATTTAATTATTTAAATATTGAAAGGTAAAAATATTGATAAAAATATATATATTAACTAATAATATATCCATGAGCATATCATGGAAAAGAGAGAAAAAAGACATACCAAGTTAGAGGCCGACTGAGTGAGGAGTACGGAGAGAGAATGTGTGTATTTTAAAGTGTCTTCAAACATATATATACATAAAAAGAGAAAGATAATTACTATTTTATTTTATTATTATTTTTTTGTTTTGGTTTGATTGCCCAGATAATCATCTTACCCCTTTTCTTCTTTTTTTTTTTTTTTTTTTTCAACCTTATCAAATATGATAAGGATTAGAACTTGAATGGATTGGTTTAGGACACTAGATATATATATAATGTACACATACAAACCCATATAATTAATTACGCACTTCATCCCAAGAAAATTTATAAATATTTATTTAACCCCTAATTTATTTTGTCATTTTATGAAATTTTTTCATAAATTCTCCTCTTTAATTATCTAAAATATCATTTAGACCCAAAAATTAAATTTTACATTTTAAAATAATAATTACCCCAAAATTCTTAAAAATAAATTTTAAATACCATATTATCCCTAAAATTTTTAAGATGAATTTAAAATATACTATTAGACTCAAGTACTTTCTAAATGTTCTAAAATGTAATTAAAATATGTACATTAAAAAATCGGGTCTTAAAATTATGATACTTCAAATATATATTACTTTGAAACCAATGATATCATGTTCACTAATTTTATCAATTTTTCACATTTTGTGTTATACATATTACTTCGGAACTTTCTTAATTTTTTTACATCGTGTTGAATTTAATATGGTGTTTTTTTTTCATGATCTAATTATATATTCAGATTCGTCTGAATAAGATCTTCAAAATGATATCACGTTCATCATTTTTTTTATTTATCAAAGTTTTACGATCGTATTAGATTCAACACAAATTTTATATTCTTATTACATTCAACAAAACAATTTATCATCGTGTTGAATTCAACAAGATGATAAATTATATAACAAAATATATACAAATGAATGTTTTTTGAAACAAATGACTTCTCGATTATAAATCTTTAATAAAATCAAGTAAATAATTATAAAAAAAAAAAAATCATCGTTATTTTAAAAATATAAATCTGATTTAATTTTAATTTAATAATTGTTCCTAATCATTGAAATACATTTTATAAATATAGGTCAATAAATAAATTGAGAAAGGATTTATAATTTTGTCAATATCTTATTTCGAATTTGAATTTACAATTGCTCAGTAACATAATTTAAAAAATTAAAAATTATTTAGCTCAATTAAAAAATTATTGAACAATTTGGTAGAATTGTGTTTGTAAAAAGAGCATTGGGTCATTTTTGCATTAAAATAGTCAAAATAGTGTACAAACCAAACCGTGTAAAAAAGACCGGCAACCTGCTCTTCCTATTTCTGAGTTGTAATTATTTAATTTTGTAAAAATTAGTTTCCAAGCAAGTGGTATAAACAACTTGTAGTACATTTGATATTTTTATCCGCTTGAAAGAGCGCACTATATATAGGACTTCGACGAAGCTTTCTTCCTGAGTACTTCTCTCCCCACCTCACTGGTTCGCCGGAGATTCTTCGAACTTCGCCGGCGGCCATACAAATCAATCTCTGTCACTCGACTAAGTAAGCTTTCACTCCTCGCCGCAGTCTAAATTTATTAAAACCTTTTAAAATTATGATTGCGATATGATCGAATGTCCATTAATCGACTATTTTCTAGCCGCTTGATCGGATTTTAATGGTGGAGAAAAACTAGTGGCTGTAATGGTGAGAATCGAGAGCCGATGAATTCTAACAGGCATTCGTTTTTGTAGTGCTAGTTTAAAATGTCTTTTGAGGTTCAGATTGTGAAATTAAGGCTCAACGTCTGATTTGTTTGACTAATTTCGTCGGTTCATTTTTGAATTTGCAGGTTCAGATTTGATTTAAAGGTGGAAGAACAACGATAATTTTTCAGATCCGCTTAACAAAAATAGTTTCGATTTTCTTGTGAAGGATCTTGAAATTGTTGTGGATCTTCATTATCATGGGAGTGAAAGTTGCGACTACTTGTTTGCAATGGTCTCGGCCGGCTCTTCCTCGATCGCCGTCTCAACCTCGAGCTTCCGCCGTTTCATCGCCTGCTTCGAAGCGACAGAGTTCGAACGACGGAGCGGTGGTTTGCGGGAATGTGTCCGGAATAAACCGATCGGTTCTGTTCGGAACTCAATCGACGAAGCTATTCCGGTCTCAATCCTATGAAGTTCTCAAATCGAGAGCGAAAATAATTCGACGAGCTTCCAGTGCCAGCTTGGACGCGTTCTCGGACGAAGAATTCTCGAAAAAGATCCAGGAATTAGCGCTGCGGTTCCAATTATCCGACGATGACGACGACTGCAGTTCGACGGATTCCGTGGCTGAGTCGTTACCTGACGTGATTTCCGATTCCTTGATCGATTATCAGAAGTCGTTGAAGTGTTCAAAGTTTAGTCCGCAGGAACCTCCAGATTGGCGGGAGAGAGAACTGGTAATTCCCGCGAGTATTGAACAGAAGGCCAACAGCGTGGGCCTTCCCCTGTCGCTTCGGATCATAAAGAAGAAAAAGCAATGGCAGAAAGGCTTAAGAGAAGCAAAGGAATCCGCGTACTCCTCAGTGAAGAAGGCCTTTGCATCCATGGTTTTCATAATTCGTGAGCTCCAGAGGTATACCCTGCAGATGAGGGACATATCTTACGACGAATTAGAGGGGATTTTGTCTCGAGTACAGAACGAATTGAACGCTTCTTTTGTCTGGTTATTTCAGCAAGTTTTTTCTCACACGCCGACGTTAATGATGTCCGTCATGATATTGCTGGCGAACTACAGTGTTTATTCGACGGCCAGTAACACCGCCATTGCCGCGCCGCCGCCACAACCGCCAGCGATGATGGAATCCGTTTCCATATTGGAGGATCACTCCGCTGGTCGACCGCTGAAGTTTGATGCGTCGGCTTTGAAGACGTACTCTGTCTCTTCCTCAAGCGGAAAGACGGCTTCAATCAACGGCGGCGGCGGTGGGAAATCCAGGCCGACTGCGAGCGGGACAGCCGGTGACGGTAGGTTTGATGGGTCTGTGTCGGAGTATCGTCGGACGGTATTCCCAGACGGGCCAACGGCTTCTGGACAGGAAACGATGGAGGAAGAACAGAAGCTGTGGAATTCAATAGTGGAGGAGGCTTCAAGAATGCAGTCCGCGTACAGAGATGCGGCACTGGATCAAGAGACGATGCGGAGATTTGTTTCGCCGGTGACCGCTAAGATTGAAGCCGACGAATACGAAGATTTCTTCAGAACAGAGCTTCTGTATCAAAGCGAGTTGGCCCATGAACCAGAGAACGCGCTTCTTCTCGCCAATTATGCTCAGTTCCTCTACCTCGTTGCCCACGATTACGACAGGTACTTATAATTTTGACATAAATCTTCACATGGGTTCCATGATATTTATCATTCAATCCAACTTAAATTTGGTTTTATGAAAAACAGAGCGGAGGAGCAGTTCAAGAAGGCGACGGCGGCGGAGCCGAAGGACGCGGAGGCGTTGAACAAATACGCATGCTTCCTGTGGCAGGCGAGGAACGACCTCTGGGCGGCGGAGGAGACGTACTTGGAAGCCATTTCTGCTGATCCGAGCAACCCTTACTACGCCGCTAATTACGCTAATTTTCTCTGGAACACCGGCGGCGAGGACACGTGTTTCCCTCTGACCTCTCCCGGCCCCAACACCATTGAAGCTTAATCCCTGCATTATTGCCACACAGGAAAAGGGGAAGCAGCTTTGATTTGGTCCTCCTTCCTTTGCACAGATTTTTTTTTTGTTTTTAATTTTTATTTTTGTGAAAATCACATCGACGAATTGTAATTTATCCTTTTTGTTAGTATATGAGTTGGATTTTTGTTCTTTTAGCAATCTAAATACTAAGGGATAAACAACTTTTTAGTCCTTGATAAATAGTGTCTAATTGATCCTTAATTTTTATAACTCGATATATTTGTCCTTGACATTTTAAGATAGTGCCAAATTGACTCCTCGGTCGAATTCCATTAACAAAATTTGAAAATTTTAGATGAAAATAATCATGTAACTATTTAGCCAAGGGTACATACGTCATTTCAATTAAATTAATTTAAGAGAATCTTGTTGAGAGATTTCAAGACTCAAAAAATCACTTTCTAAGGGCCATGTCATGTATTAAAAAATTATTGTTACAGGATCTCGCAGAGTAATGGTTTTATGAAATGAGACATTTCACCAAATTTTTCTTAATTTCATGAGGTTTATTTGCATATGTTGTTAAACTAAGGGGTGAAAATGTATTTCCTTCATCCTCCCCACCGCCGTCTCCTCACAATCTCATCCTCAGGATCTCACTCTCATTTCCACTGCCTCCCATCTCTCTCTCATCTCATCCTCACGATCTCACTCATCCTCCATCTCACTCTCGCTCCTTCTCCGATCTCACGCCGACGGTCCTTTGAGCTATCGCGAAGACGACAACCCTCTTCACCGATATAGGCCTTGTTCTCACCGTCGCGATCGTCTTCGTTTGTGTAAGCTCGCTCGCTCGCTCTCTCTCTCTCTCTCGTCTTCTAGCCTTCATCATCTAGTTTCATGAAATTGATTTTGTTTCATTGACGAAATCGATCCCGTTCGATTTTAGAAATCGAAGTAAGGGTTTGATTTCTCGATTTTTGCTTCGATTTCTCAGAATTAGGCTTCTTCGTCGTCGATTTCATCGTCTGCTTCGTCTTCGTCTTCTTCATTCTTTGCCGATTTTCGAGTGATTTCGATTTCGAAATTGAAATCAAAATAGGGTTCGAAATCGAAATAGGGTTTCGATTTCAACTTCGATTTGGGTTTCAATTTCGATTTCTACTTCGATTTAAGTTTCGATTTCGATTTGGGTTTCGATTTCGAATTTGCTCTTGGATTTGTTTAAATTTGTTTTTTTATTTCTTTGAACTTCGTTTGTGTTTGGCGGTAACAAGAATGCTCTGTTTGTTTTTTTGTTTTTTTTTGAATCTTGGCTGCTGAGTGCAGCCAATGTTATTTGCCCAGTGTTATATTCTTTGTGGAGTTCTTTAGTTCAGATCTTGTTTATCGCCTGGCTGTTGCTTTGTGATGGATGTGTTCTGCTCCAGGTTATCAGCCTTGTGGATTGCCCACGGCTACAGTTTTGTTTCTTGCAGATAGTGTTTCTGTAGTTTTGTGTTCTGTTGTTTGTTTTTGTTTTGGTCCATGTCCTTTGTTGTGTTCAGGTTTAGATTTTGGATGCTACATTGTGCAGGTTTTTGTTCCTGTTGTTTCGTTCACCTCAATTTGTTGCAAAGCTGCTCTAGCTGATGCCGTATTGTGTGTTCTTGTTGTTAATATTTTCAATATTGTTGTTAAAATCTTAGTTTAGTTTTGCTCCTATTTCTTCTTTTATAGATGTTTGTATTCGGTTTGGTTGAATAGGTCATTCTTTTTGTATTCTTTGGGATTTTTAATTCCCCTTTTAATGAAAAACAGGTCAAATAATATTTCAAAAAAAGAAGAAGCTGTTTTGTTCCTATAAATTTGTTGTTCCTATAAATTCTGTTGTTCCCATAAATTTTGTTTCGTTCTCATAAATTTGTTGTTGAAATTACATGTTTAAATTTAACAATATTTACATTTGCCGACGAAGAAGATGATAATAAAATTTGTTTGTTTGAATATGGGAGGGTCCTATTTGTCGGCTTCAAAATTTGTTCCCAAATTTTTATTTCAATATGGGAGGATCCTATTTGTGTTCTAGATTTGTTCTCAAATTTGTGTTTCAATAAAGATTTTTTTTCTCTCTCAATTGAGAAAGAAAGCCATGTAGCCATACAGGGAAATTGAAAAAAATTTATTTTGACCCCTTAAATTTAGATGATTTTTCAAAATTAACGCAATTGAATAAAAAGACTAAAATATCTTTAATGAAATGTTGACCGCTAGTTGACTTAATGGAATCTGCCTCATGTGCCAATTTGACACTATTTTGAAATGTCAAAAAAAAATGTGTCGAGTTATAAAAATTAGGGGCAAATTGAATATTTATTAAGGACCAAAAAGGTGTTTATCCTAAATATGAATTGTCATCAACCTTTTGACAGTACAAATGAATGTCCTGGCGCTAAGCTGTTGGTGTAAACGGGAACAGATTAGAAAGCAAACTTGATAGTGCGTTGGATCATAGTCAATTTTTCTTCCACAATCCCATCATAAGAAATAAAAAATCTTGGGATTTTGGGACAGAAAAAAATAATATTTTAATTCTTTCCAATTTCTCAACTTATAAATTTTGAGGAAATTATATTTTAAACTTTCGGTCTCTTTCATTTTAAACCCTCTAATTATCAGAACGTTTTTATTTGGTTATTTTGTCAGAAAAATTATTTAAACTAACTGAATTATGAAAGGGCAAAATTGTCATTTTATATTTTTTATTTTTTTTAATCAATTTTTAATATTTTTTTTGGTTGACTTCTCTCTCTCTTCGCCCTCCTTCCCCTCTCTCTCCCTCTCCCCGCCGGCCCCTCTTACGGGGGGTGGAGTTACCCCCGTAACAGGGGGTGAAACACTCCCGTAACGGGGCCGGCTGGGGGAGGGAGAGAGAGAGAGAGAGAGAGAGAGATAGGGAGAGAGGGGAGAAGAGAGAGAGATGATCGAGAGAGAAAAATTAAGGGAAAAAATAAAAAAAATCATTAAAAAATAAAAAATAAGTAAAAAGACTGTTTTGTCCCTATATTTTGTTAGTTTTGATGGAATTTTTAACGGAAGGATCGAATAAAAACGTGTTGATATCTAGAGGGTTTAAAATGAAACGTTCAAACAGAAAAAGACCGACTAGAAAAGTGTTGAGAGTTTAAAATGTAATTTCTCCGATAATTTTTTATAATTCTTTTATTTAATTATAACTAATGTGTTTTTATTTTGTTATAATTTGTAAAACTTGACTGCTTACAAGTATGAAAGTCTATTTTTTTAAATAAAAATAAAAATATGAGAACTAATATTGTAATAATAATATATATATATATATATATATATATATATTTTATTTATTTATTTATTTTTATTTTTTATTTTTCTTCTCATAAATTATAAAACAATTTAAGAACAATTTTCATTACAGTATTTTTGTTTTCAAAATTTATTAAGAATGGAAACATAGTTTTATTCTAATTTTTTTAGTGTTGGAAAAAGACAAAAAACAGAAACTTTAACCAAACGCCACCTAATTTCCAGAGAAAAAAGAAAAAATTTGGAACAAAAATACTTGACAAATTTAATAAATAAATTACAATATATATATATACACTCAAAAAGAAAACCAAAATACCATACAAACTTTACTATCAAGGGATTCTTATGGTATATGTCTCTGTTTTTATTTTTTCTTGGACAAGTTATTCAATGGTTTTATTTTTGTAAAAACATATTAGTAAGAGTTGATGCACATTTTTTTTTTTATTAAGGCTGGTTAACAATGTTTTATTTATATGGGTATCAAAAAGTTGTTTGGTATTAAAATAGAACTTACGGAAGAAAATTCCTTTATTTTTACACTACCTTTGTAAGCTTAGGTCTTACATTAACACGTTTCTATTTTTTTGTTTCTTCTTCCAGTAAAATTGGTTGATAGTTCTGTTTCTATTCTGCAGTATTTCAAGAAACAAATCACATTTGGCAATGATAATTATTCTTAAAATATTTTTATACGTTTTTTAGAACAAGAACAAAAAAGTACATTTACTTCCAACTAAATGGTGAGTAACATGTGAAGTGAGTACAATATATTGTGGAAGTTGATGATAGCCATGTCAAAATGGGATTTTTTAAGGCTCCCAAAACCCAAAAAAAATAATTTTTTGAAGTGCACTAAAATTAAACTCATACCAAAATTATCCCCCTTTATATATACAAATTTCAGTTAATTTTTAAAATTTCACTTAAATTTTATTTTTTAATAAATTTTTACTTAATTTTTTTTTAAAAATATCTTCTTAAATATAATAAATACCCTTATGTATGTAGTACTTAATATTTTTTTTTAATAATATTCACTAAAAAATTTAAAAATGTCAAAAACTAATTTTGAATAACATTTCACTTATAAAAAACATTAATAAAAATACATCAAAAATAAAAATGTCAAAAATACATTTAAATATTATTTTATGAAATTTTTAAAAATTCCAAAATAGCTTAGTTAGAGTTCTAGTGAATAATTTTTTGTTAATCCTAATTTTTCAATGAAAATTTCACTCAAAATATAAACAATAATAAAATTTCAAAATAATAATAATTATTTAATTAGAAATTGTTTTATAAACAAATTAATTATAAAAAACTCAACACATATCATTCTACTAAAATTTTGTAATTCTGCTTAATATTAACAATTCCACTCAAATTACACAATTCTATTGAAAATAACAATTCCACTCAAATTACACAATTCTATTGAAAATAAAAAATTCTACTGAATCAAACAATTCCACTAAAATTTCAAAACATATGAAAATTTTCCAACAATCAAACAAAATATAATGAAAAATCATACGATAATAAAATTCAAATATACCAAAAATATTTAATTAAAAATTCATTTATAAACAAATTAATTAAAAAAACAACAACATATATCATTCCACTAAAATTTTATAATTTCACCTAATATAATCAATTCCACTGAAATCAAACAATTACACTGAATCAAATAATTCAACTTAATATTGACTATTCCTCTGAAATTACAATAATTTCACTTAAATTACTACAATTCCACTTATCAAAACAATTTCACTGAAATCAAACAATTTCACTGAAAAATTTAAAAGCAACAAGAATTTACGTACAATAAATCGAGATCATTAATTTCTCTAAAAAAAGCTAGGGAATCCAAAGACAAAGTTCTAAAATTTCAAAACACAAGAACCTAGAAAATAGGGAGGTGATTTTGAGTATACCTTTAGTAAGATCTATTTTAAGGTAGCGAGAGCCAACGGTTTCTAGTTAGATCTACTTAGATATGGACAGATCTGACCAAATCTTCTTAGATCTGATCAAATCTAAGTAGGAAGGAGTGGTGGCCGCAAAGAAAAAGGAAGAAATTGACGAACAAGCAATGAACGTGAAAATCGGAGATGGTGGCGTCGAATCTTCACTATTAGCGATAGTAAAGGCGACGATGACGGAGACAACAACGAGCGGCAAGGGTGACGAAACGAGATGCAAGGACGATGACACACGATGAGCAACAAGGTAAACGACTGGGTGCGTTGCTCGTTGTCGGGGAGAGAGAGAGAGAGAGAGAGAGAGAGGGGTGGGGTGGGGTGGGGTGGGGGGGGGGGGGGGTAGATAAATTAGAAATAGGAAATTGAGTATTAGGCTTTTGTGTTCCAAGGTTAAATTTTTTTATGGGGACTTGTTAATTTTTGTTTTTTCAATATAGAACTTATGAATAATGTTTTAGTTATTAAGGTGGTAAAAAGTTGTTTCACTTAAAAATAGGACTTTTTCAAGAAAATTCCTTTTAAAAATGTGAGTTTTTACCACTTATTTCTATGTCATTTGGCATATAATCATAAACTTTTTCTTATCATTTCTAAATACCAATCAACCCTCTCGACTGAATATTTTGTGGTTAAAGACACAAATATCCTATTTTTTTTTTCTTTCTAATTTTCTTTTTCACAAAATTCACTAACACCCATTTTCTAAAAATAAAATAAAATACTTTCACCTCTTTATTTAAATTTTTTTTAAATAACACCCCCTTAAGCCCACCCCAACCACCCCGGTTCTCGTCGCCACCCCTTTCTTCTTTTTCCTTCTGCAATTGGCCCCCCTACCCCTAGTAATTGCCCCCCTACACCTAGGTCAACACCCCACCCCTAGATCTGCCTTGAATTTGTTCAATAGATCGCGCCGATTTGGGGGTGGGGAGTTGGCAAGTGAGGGGGCAAACCGTAGAAGGAAGGAGGGAGCAAAAAAAAGGAAGGAGGAGAAGGGAGATGAGACACAGTGAGAAGAAAGAAAGAAAGATGAGAGACAATAATAAAATTTGGTGCCACCATTGGCGGTAGGTGTCGAAGGTGGCTCGGAGAAGGAGGAGGAAGGAAATGTAAAAGATAAATAATGGTATAATTTTTAATATTGTAAAGAGTAAAATTATTATTACAATTTTAAATCTTGTAATTTTTGACCTAGAGAAGAATTAAATGGTATTTGATAAAAATAAAGAATTCACTTACATTTTATAAATGATGTACTAAATTTGGTATGATATTTATGAGATAAGACACATAAATAGTGGTATCACATGTAGTTTAAGATGTATACTCTAACAGTTTGACTAAAATGATGTGTTATTTATTTGAATGTGTTTTATATTACTTTTTTTTTTAAAAAAAAAAATAACCGCCACATTTTAATTTATTTTTCATTTTTAAAATTTTAATATTAAATTAATTTTTTTATTTAGCTTGAATTGGAATTAGTATCATGTATATGCATGTACCAAATTAATGATTAGATTTTAAATTTTCATGTGTTAAATTAAATTAAATAAATCAAGCCAACTCATAGCTCAAATTAAATTATAACCTAACTTAATAAATAAATTAAAATTAACAAAAACAAAATAAAATTAACAAACTAATCCAACCCAAATAAAATTGACAAACTATGTTTTATTATTTTTTTTATTTTTTAGTGTTTTCTGGGGGGTTTGATGACTGTTAGAGCAACAACTTCAAGGTTGCGTTTGGGTATGTTGTTTGACAAATCCAAGATATTTGTTAAATGATGAGATTTCAAAATCCTAAATTTTTAAACCCCATTATTTCCAAATCCCTTATTTAGATAATTATTTTAACTGAAGTATTTGATCGTATAATTTTATAATTTTTTTTGTTTGGATATGTGAAGTATTTGTAAATGGAATTCTCAAACTATACAAAAAATTGACAAAATTCACAAAATAACAAAGAACCCTAATTGACAAAAATTCTCAAAATTCACAAAAATGATGGCGAAATCGACCAAATCGGATGAAGACGACAATTAACCAAGTCTGGGATCACAAAGAACCCTAATCAGACGACCAAATCGGAGGAAGACGACCAAATCGAACCTTAATTGACCAAATTGGATGAAGACGACGACGACCTGTGAAGACGACCAAATAGGAGGAAGGACGACAATGTGAAGATGACGACGACAACCTACGAAGACGAAAACACTGCAGACGAAGACGACGGCGATGGACGGAGCTTCAGACAAAGATGATGGTGAAATTTGAACCCTAAAACCGACGAAGAAGACGACGAATCGCAAATGAGGAAGGGCGTTGTCGGCAAAGGAGGGGAGTCGCGAGAATTACTCAGTCGCGATGATAGAGTGAAATTTGTGAAATCCTCCTTTGAGTGGATTTGACAAATGCAAGCTCTCCCAAATGGATTTCAAAATCTTTCATTTCTTTATTTTTTTAAGATAAAATGATTTGACAAAGCCCTCCCTCCTAAAACCCAAACAAGGATTTGTCAAAAGAGGATTTTAAAATCCTCAAACCAAATGTAATTCCTCCTAAAAATCCCTTATCCAAACACAACCCAAGAGTCTTCCCTCTAAAATTTCTATTAGACTTGCATTGTGAAAAATATGACTTAGACAAGAGGAGCGTGTGTCATTTTGGCACACCAAATGAAAAATACGGCGGAGTTGAAATTTTTGGCACATCTTATACCACATCTATGCTCTATAAGTGATAAAAACACTTAAAATGTAATGAAGAATAGAACATAGAATTTAATTTTCCATATTCAATCTAGTTGAGTAAAAACCAATAAATTATTACAAGTTTAAAACAATCTAATAATCTCTCTTTTAAAAAGCAAAAGAAAACAAACAGCACCTTACAAAAAAGCAATATAGAAAACACTACACAAAAATGGTGAAATACCAAACTGTTTTTTGAAGTAATACCCCCTTTGCAGCATTTCATCAAACACCATACATGCTCATCTAGATTGCCATTTCATCACATGGATTTCAAATTCAATGCAAGTCACAAATTGGTTATCAAATTGATCAAATAAAGAAATTACATATCGAAGAAAATCATTACAAAATATACCAAATTAGCTGTTTCATCTTCTTCCTCTTCTTCTTCTCGCAATCTCCAATCCCCTAAAACCAGTAGTAGTAGTAGTAGCCCATCTATACAAATCCTCTCTCTTCAATCCAAAACCAGCCACAGCAGCGCAAAAGCATAACCCAAGAAATCTCTCTTTCGCAGAAGAATTAATCCCAACCAAAAGCAAAATCAAACTGAAACAAAACAGATTAATGTCAATTTTTTCGGCGAAAATCAGCCAAGCACAGAGAACGGAGAAACCCCAAATGCCCAGGTTTTGCTTCCTCTTCCTTCTCCAGCCATCGAACCCTCCCCATCCGAAGCCCTTTGGAAACCCTGGACCTCCTCCGCCTCCATTACCAAACCCAAATTCTCTAATCACCAGATCTAGCGGCGCCGGTAAGATATTGAGCTTCGAGGCGACGAAGCAGATCGACTGGACCATGAATTTAATGGATCTTCGAGAGTTCGACCGGCGTTTGTTGTTTCTTGCGCATATGATGGAATTCTTGGAATGGGGTTGGATTGAGACATGAGGGCTGCGGTTGAGCGGAGAGAATTTGCAGACGAAAATGGGCTGAATCTCCATTTTCGGTGGCTCGCAAAATTCATGACCGTTGGCCACACATTCACTCTCTCTTCTTTGAAAGCGTATGCTTGGGATGAAGGGTGATGAGAGAATTTATTTTGAGTTTGAAATTTGAATGGGTCAATTTGGGGTTTTACGCATTCTTTACCCTTTTGATAAGCTGGGCTTTGGGTTAGATTATTGGAATTGTTTGGGTTAATTGGGCTAATTGTGTTGTATTATAAAGGGAAATAAAATACCAAATAGCCTTGTTAAATCACAAAATCTACAAGATAGTCCTACACCTTTTATTTTGCACCAAATAATCCTTAAAAAAGCGTGACTTTGCACAAGATAGTCCTTATCTTTTTAAAATCGCAATTTTACCCTTTCCTTATTCTTCTTATGTTTGCACGATTTTATTCTTTGTTCTTCTCTTTTCCGATCTCTCTCATATCTCTCTCTTTCTCTATTTGCACAGACGACAAGCGCAACAAGTCTCTCCGTCGCCCCCATCCTTTCCGCCTCTATCTCTTCCCGAATCAAGATATGAAAAATCATATCTAAAATTTCCAGATCTGATTTTTCAGATCTAGATTTCGGCGATCGAAAAAGAAACGATCGCGAATGAGATTCATGTTTTTTTTTTCCCCGAATGGGAGTCACTTCTTCTCCGCCCCCTTTCTTTTTCCTTTTGATGCAATCGTTGTTCACGACGTGGAAGAAACCCTTTTGTCAGCGCATTACTTCGCCGCTGACGTTCTCCAATCGTTTGCACATTCACACATCGTTGGATTATACTATTACCATTTCTCGCGGTGCCTCGGCGAGGAATTTCCATGTCCAGAGTTGATTTCGTATTGCTTGCATTGGAATGAGTCAGGAAATTGTCGGTGAAGATTTCGAATCTGTGGACGGAGATGGGGAGGAATTTGTTTCGGTTTCGTCGATTGAAGACGAAGAAGAGAAGGCAATAGAGGTTGTGGAAGAGTTCGCCGGAAACGAGAGCTTGTGGAGTTAAATGGTGGAGATCGTGAAGTTTTCAAGGCTTGCGACTGGTTTGTGATGTGGTTTGGATTGAATGGTATATATATATGTGTGTGTGTGTGCGTGCACGTGCAAGCGCGTGGTATTTAGGGTTCATTTGGTTGGATTGATTTAGTTTGTATTGAGAAAAAATCAAACATATATACATGTGTGTTAATTGATTTGGTTGATTTGAATGGAATGTAGGATTCATTTGGTTTGATTGATTTAGTTTGTATTGGTAAAAATCAAACATATGAATGTAGGAAAAAAGAATTATCAATTTGAATGAAAAAATTAGAATGTAACAAGATCTTGTGTTGAATACGGTGATAAAAGTAGAATATAACACAATCTCGTGTTATATTTCAACATGAGATCGTGTTGAATATAACACGAGATTGTGTTGAATATCAATATAAATGTAAGATAGAGAAATTATCAATTTAAATGAAAAAATTGGAATGTAACACCATCTAGTGTTATATTCAACACGAGATCGTGTTGAATATAATACGATTTGAGATTGTGTTGAATGATGAAAAAAAAATAGAATGTAACACGTCCTCGTGTTATATTCAACACTAGATCGTGTTGAATATAACACGATTTGAGATTGTATTGAATGTAACACGATCTGAGATTGTGTTGATTATAACACGACCCTCGTGTTGAATGTAATATGAGTGGTAAAATCATCACAAAAAGACGAAATGATTATTTTGTAACATGTTTTTAAAAAAGATGTATTTGGTAGTTTTGTTCTCATATGAGGGCTTCTTGGTAACTACCCCTATTATAAACTAGTGATACTCTATGCCTAAACGCACGGATTATTAATAAATTGTTTTAGTAATGAAATTAAAAAAATTAAACACCAATTTGAGTCAATTTGATGTTAAATTTAAAACATTATGAATATCATTTGTAGTTATAAATTTTAATTCATTCTTATTAATTTAAGAATCTCATCAATCTAAACCCGTAATGAAAAGATATTTCCAAAAATCCATCCAATAGTAAAAGATCAATAACTAGGTGAACATATTTGTTGATTTTTTCTTATTAAGTAAATAAAATCAATGATAATTACTCAATTGGCCATTTATCTTGTCGAAATTGAAAACCACCACAACAAAAAAAAAAAAAAAAAAAAAAAAAAAAAAAACAAAAACAAAAAACAAAAAACAAAAAACAAAAGTAAAACAAATAGATGATTATATATAATTTGGAGGTATAATTATAAATTTTTATTGTAAATTTAAGAACCTCATCACAACTAATTATAACACGCATAATAAAACATTTTTTTTGAATCATGTAACTCTCATAAGGTGTTAAAATTTATCAAGATTTAAATTTTTTATCAAAAACAATAAAAATAAAATAAAATCCGTATACAGTACTCGAAGCAATTTCGTTGTCACATTAACATTAAAATATATAAAAAACTTAAATTAATCAAATTACACTAACATCATATTCATATTTTTATTAAATAAAATAAATTATGCACAACACCTTTATATAAATATCAAAATAGAGATAAATTAAAAGAAAAAAAAAGATCGTCAATTCTGCCATGGAATTCTCATCAATTACAATATCGATGTCGTCATCAAGACGCTAAAACATTCACCGAAGATGCAATCTGAGATCATAATTCTCGAAATCCATACCAATAAAAAAAAATATGATAATGCATTAACTGTGCAAATGGATGCACTAAACCCTAGAACTACCCAGTCTTTCATGGCCATCGTACCCTGTTTCACTGGCTAGGGCACTTTTGACAATTGCATTGTTACGGGAATCCTCCAATATACAGTCTCCTTTGCCAAAAATGCAACTTCTGACAATTTGATCTCTGTTGTCACAAATTTCAGCAACAGTTTCTAGAGCTTGGCCAATGCTCAATTTTAGGTATATGTGCCGGTGGGGCTAAAAAAAATAGACTTGCCAAGGACCTAAAAATAAGGTGCAGAAAACCTACTTCTAACATGGGTTTCGCATTTGAAATTGAAAAAAAAAAAATCGCAAGGAAAAAAATAATCAAAGAAATACAAATCGAAGAAACAATTGAAATTTACCATCATAAGTTGATAATTAAAGCCATGGTTGCAGGAATTAAGAATCTGATGGCAAAGCTCAGTAGACGTACTGCCATTATCAATAGATTATCAAGAAATAAACAGGAAAATGAGCAAAATTTGGAGAATTTTTTTTTAAAATCAATCAATCAATTCAAATCATATATCATGTACACAATAAACACTATGAAGAAATCCAAGAAAACTATACAACATTTGAATGTGTCAATCTAGTAATTTGTTACCTGCATCGAATGGGAACAAATGTTGGCCATTATTTGACTCCTATACCACAATCCCATGTATCTATATTCAATTCCCCCACACATTCATTTTATTCAAACCCCGCTAGATTTATTAATTAAATCATTTCGAAAGACATAGAAAATGCTTAGAGCTAGGGGTAGATGCGTAGTAAACTGTGCTCGCATGGAGATATTTATCTCTCCCAAAGCATGGAAAATAATGTCTCGTCCATCCAATATTGCATGTCTCCAATCCAGTACTACTGTTGCAGCTGCGGCTAGATCTGCGTTTGTTCCCAATGATATGTCTCAGTAAAACATTTCAATTTGAAAAAACAATAAATACAAACAACCAATTTTGGTGGTATTTGTGTAGCATTTCTGTTCCCAAAAATCGTAGAACAAAAGTAGTGAACAAATAACCAATTACTATTTTAACAAAACAACAGTAGATTGAACTAAAGTTACCAGATTCCACTAAACCTCTTTACCAAAACAACAGTAGATTGAACTAAAAGAAAAAAGGAGTCGAAATTTGCAAAAGAAGAAAATCAAATCAATTAAACAAAGAAAATCGATTGATATCGATGGGGATGGAGATGAGCCGAATTAGAAATTTGCAGAACAAGAAAAACGAACTGAAATTTGTAGAAGAAGAAAATCAAATCAATTAAACGAAGAAAATCGATCGATATCTGTGGCGATGGAGATGAGCCGGATTAGAAATCAACACACACAGAAATAAAACGTAGATATGTAAATGAAAGAACAAAAACATACCTGATCGAGGCACGAAGGAGACGGACGATGGTACTTGATGAAGGGAGAGAATCAGTGGTGTAGATACGATATTTTGACCGTCCCGCAAAAATATTTTATATTTTATTCTTTATTTTATCATTTATTTTGTTTTATTTTAAAAAAAAATAGAAAAAAATAGAAAAATGGAAAAGAAGAAAATAAAGGAAAGTTGAAAAAAAAAAGGAAGAAAAAAAAAAGGAAAAAAGTTAAAAAGAAAAAATATAGAAAAAAAATATAAAACTGAAAAAAAAAAGAGAGAAAGAAAATAGAATAGAAAAAGGTTTCTTTGTCAAAATAGGATTATGTTTCCTTCTTCCTTTCCATTTAGGTTTTGTTTCCTTTTCCTCGCCAAATTGGAACAAAGGTTTCCTAAGTTTTCTAGGATTTTTTAGTCCCCATCTTTATTATAAATAGGACCTATTCCTCATAGTTTGAAAACACAAAAATTCAGAGAAAAACCCTTCGAAGACATTCAAAAATTGAGAGGAGCCACCCCCTAAAAGAGTGATTCGCAAACACCTTTTCGGGAAGCCGTCTGCGAGAGAGAAAAAACTCAAGTATCGAGATTCTTGATTTAGAATATATATGTTTTTATTTTATTTTTTAGTTTATTTAAATATTTCTATAGTTTAAATTCTTGCAAACTTTATTCATTTTAGTAGTCAGATGACTCGATGAAAAACGCTTGGATGAGGTTCCCCATTCTCAATCTGAACTTTTGAGGGTTTAAATGAGGACATCATCTTGTTGTATTTTTTTTTTTTTATTTTCTGCATTTTTTTATTATTTATTTTGTTCACAAATTCATAAATAAAAAAATAAGTTGTCCGATGATTCGATGAAAATGTCGGGGTGGGTTTCTCATGCTTGAACTTAATCCCCAAGCGTTAGGTGAATAATATTTTTCATTATTTATTTTTCTGTATTTTTTATTTAATTTATTTTTATTCTTGTCATCAAAATCCTAAAAAAAAAAAAAAAAAAAATACAAAAATACAAAAAAAATAATAAAATTTTAATTTATAGAAATTAATCCTTACGAATCTTAAGGAGAATCCGACGATTCGATAAATCGTGGGAGAGTTTTCCATAACCTCGTTTCCATTCCCCGGCTCGAGTGGAATTTAGAAACGTTTGGTTTTTGGAATTCTCTTCCCTCGGTAAATCTTTTCGTGAGATTTTGCTTAAGTTTTGGAAAGATTAATTTCAATAAAATTATTTTCGTGAATCTCCCTCTATTCTCACATTCATAGAATTTGAGGGAATTTGAAATCGTGATTTCTTTAAATTAATCGGGCAAACTTAGAATAAACATTTTTTTGCATATTTATTTCTTATATTATTTAGACGGCATGTTTGGGACACTTTCACCACTTATACTTTTCATACATATAGTTTTTATTTATATTTTTTTTCCACGAATCCACGCTACGTTTTTCCATTTAGTCACGACATGTGCACCACTTATATTTTTTTAATTAAATCATTGTCATGCATAATCAGGTTAATTCACGTAATGTTCTCTAGTTGATTCCTGTATTCATATCAGTTTACATTGACATATTTAAATTAAATACTTTAGTTCTTTATTAGTCACTTTTGTATAAAAATAAATAAAATTCATTTAGATGTTAGTTTTACATTCATATTCCAAATCTTATTCATCTATTTTAGTTTGTCTATTTAAGTTAAAGAAGTCTCTCAGAAAAATACATAAAACTCACTGGGGATCCTCCTTATCGAATCCTTAATATCCGATAAGAGGTTATATCAGGGGAACATTCCAAAAAATCCAAAAATTTATCTCACCTTGTTTGCGAAAATACCAAAAAGATTTTATAAGAAGAAAATGATTTCAAAATAAAATAAAACACTCAAACTAAACTAATTGGACTTAATTGGATAAAAGGTACCGTTTTCGGACGGGCGTCTTGGGGTGCTTAACACCTTCCCCGAGCGTAACCGACCCCCAAATCTTTAAATGAATATTTGATTTGACTATGTTTTTTTTCGGGAGTCAACTTTTACTTAGGTCTTTTAAATTTACTTTCTAAAATTCAGTGTCCTAACACACCATTTAAATCTAATACTAGGTGACGACTCCTCAATTTTTTAAAATGACCTAAGTATATTTTTTGAGAAAATCGTCACTTTTAAAACCCCTATCTCCTTAAGCTTATTTATTAGTTATTATTCTTTTTCTTTCAAAAAAACGGGGCACGTTAAGTGGATTGGTGGATGATTTGTTGAGATGGAGGGGGATAAAAAAAGAATGAAAAACATACTAGATTCGAGGCAGCGACAGTGACGATAGTGGGGGTAGTGGTAGCGGTAGCGACGGAGATGGCGGTAACGGCTGACGATGGAGCGGCCAGCGATGGAGGAGCGAAAGGATCTGTAGGTGGATGATTTCTTGAGAATCAGGGCGGTGATTTTAGGGCTGGATCTGCTTTAGATCTATGGGAGGGAATGGATTTGTTTTCTCACGGTTTTAGGGCCACGTATGTGAACTAATTTGGAGCAAAAAAGGGGAAAAAAAAGGGAGAAAAAAATGGAAAGTATGGGAAAGAAGGATTGAACACATGACCCTTTATTTTTTAGATACGAAAATCACCACTTGAGTTACCCTCTATAAGTGCAATTAATTTCAGCCGTAGATCTACTTTAAAGATAATCTGAACCATTGAAATGTCCTAGTCAACAAATACCTTTCTGATTTATTAATAGATATCGTTGCGTAATAAGTTACACTTTTATAATGAATAGAATTATCCATAATTTTTAATATATCATATACTAAACTTTGAAAGACATGCAAATACGTAAAACAATAAAGTAAATAATTACCTCTTTCCATTGTCATTGATCTTTAATTCATATCTCACAAATTTATTACAATAAACAATTCCATGTAAAAAAAGAAAAAAATTGTTACAAATAACATACCACATTACAAGTTTCATTCACCTTTTCTTTTCCCTTTACACTTGCATTTTGATTATCTTTTTCCATTTGCTTTCGCTAGTTTATAATAGATATGTTAATTGTAATTAATATAATCTATTAATAAAATGCATTAATGAACATTATATATCCATTGTTATTTAGGGCGTGACATTTACATAGAAATTACCTTTGAAATTTATATTGCATTGTACTCCCGTGCATCACGAATAACAATCCCCATGTTTCTTTCCCGAAGAAATCATACCTAATTTCAATGAGTTAAATATAAATATAAATTTCTGTTGCGTAAAAGAGGTAAAAGAATCAATGTAATTGAATGTATAAACTTATATTTCCATAAACAATGATGCTATCCATTTTTTTTAAAAAAAAAACAAACCTAAAACAATTGATCAAAGATTTTATGTATAAACTTACATTTCCACAAATTTATTGATTTATGTAAACTCACCTATTTTTACACTCATTGGGACTGACATGTACACTCATTTAGATCTTCACAACAACTAATGATTTATTAAGAATCTACCTTATGTTAGATTTTATGAATCTAGCGTATACCCCCTGCCTAAAGACATGGGTTTTAAAGTTTCTATTATTAATATATAATTAATTTAATGCAATAAATAATATTAAAATTCAAAAGATGTTCCTAGAATCTGTTATTATCGGGGGAAAATATTAGGTTGAATAATTATGAACTGGTAAGAGCAACTGATTTTAGGTAACTAAACTGGGAGATGAACATAAACCTATGATCAACCTCTAGACCGCAAAATCCCTTCCTATTGGGTCAGTATCTATCCACTGACCTAGCTCGACTTTTTAACACCGGTTTCATCTCTGTAGGAAATTTTCCCACGTCAACTTTTAAATGACTATCATTCTTAAACTGCATCAAAAATTGCACACCAAAAAAATCTTAATATACAACCTATGAGCATATTCTCATAATCTGAACATAGTAGAGTTCCAACTTCCATCCATGTGTTATCACTCACTACAACTCATCACTCACATACAGAAGTTAAAACATAAGTCATATGAGAAATTTTCTAACAGAAGTCTTAATGAGAATATAAGATTATCGAAAATCATATGAGACTTCAAAATAGAAAATAGAAAATCATTTTAATTAAAATAGAAGTCTACTACAGTTGAAGGAACTGTATGGTTGTAATTTAATTAAAAATCATCATGAGCCAAATATGAGAAAAATTGCTAAATCTAGCATTAGGAACTTGAACCGAATTCTCAATATTTCTAGAATTTTGCATATTCAAGAATTTTTAATTATTTTGGTTGAAATAATCACCTTAGAAATCATCAAAATCTTAGCCGTGTTCCAAATTATACTACAACAAAAATATGTTGTAAGTATCTAAGGTGATTATGATTAGACTTGAACATTAGGAACTTGGGTAACTGCAAGGTAACCAAAATTAATAGGGGTAGAAATGATTGAAATGGTAACCATAATCAATTAAAATCTGGAAATATTATAATTAAATTACATTGTATAAAAAATCATTAATGAAAAAACACGGAATACTTTGCAAAGAGAAATTTTCTAACACAGAGGAATTTGTGTGTGTGTGTGAGAGAGAGAGAAATAGAGAACAAAACTTAACTTGCAGTTACCCAAGTTGGTGATGTAATTGCATGGCGAAACGTGGTGGTGGAGGTTCAACGGAGCGTGATGGTGGTTTGGTGCAGTGAAGCATGCTTGACTTTTGAAGGCTTTGATTGATGCTATTGAAAGCTAGAAACAACCAAACATCAAAGGAGGGTCATGAAATATAAGATTCAAAAAAGGATTTTATCATCTCAAATAATTCATCAACATGAATAAGTAAACACTCAATAAGAATTGAGAATACTGTATATATTACCAATAATTGCAAATACCAATAATCAAACCAAATTTACTCTGCTCAAGAAAAAAGGAAGATCAGAAAATCAGTCTCTACGTTATTTTCACCGAATAGAGAGAGAAAAGGAGCGAGAGAGGGATCGAAAGAGAGACAGAGAACACTCACCGAGAATGAGAAGATGGAGATGACGAAGAAGAAGATATCTGGATCGGTGATGCGCTAGAGACGGTGACGGAGCAGTGATATAGCGGTGATGGGGCTTAGATCTGGCCAAATGACAGACGGTGAATTGAGGGAGAAGACAAACAACGAAGGGGACTGATTTGACCAAATGAGATAGGAACGACAAGAGGGATAAATGGCATTAGGGAGGTGGAACGAATTGCCTCAAAAAAATCAAATCATGTATTTTGTCAATTGAGACAACTGGAAGGGTTAATTGAAATTGAAACCCTATGATTAGGAAGATTGGATGAACAATGGGAGATGAGGGAGGGAATATACATTGGTCATCTAGGGAACCATGGCGGAGTGGTTTGACAACTAAGATTTTGATGATTTCTTCATGGTGCGTAGAGATGTCCGACGAATGGAGTGGTGATGACGGCTTGGCGGTGCCCAGCGATACCCGACGATCGTGGATGAAGGGGCTGGATCTGTTTTAGAGCTGTGATGCTGCGGTATTAAGGCTGGACCTGTGAACTAATTTGGAGCAAAAAAAAAGGGAAAAAAAAAAAAATTGCGAGGAAGAAAGATTGAACACATGACCCTTTGCATATCCGCTACCATGAAAAGGGGAGAAGTCACCACTTGAGCTATGTTCAATGAGTGTGCTTAATCTCAGCCGTAGATCCTTTTCAAGTTAATTCCAACTCTTAAAATGTCCAAACCCCATTGTGATTTATTAATAGATTTGATTTGGACTTAAATTAATTATTTTAATTGGAATTTAGGTTATGTTGATAATTTAATTTGGTTTATACTTGTTTTCATTTTCTTAGTTTAAAAATTAAAATGATGAAAAGTAATAAAGTAAAATAAAATAAAAGTGATTCGGTATGGATTCAAAAACCCATATTTTATTTCAGGATATTTACACTCCACTATTTTCTCTAATGAAAACCCCGTTTTATTTTTAAATTATATATTTTTTTTGTCAAAATTGTCCTCAATTTGTTTCTTCTACAATAAACGTTCATCGACACAATAAACATTCATTACCCCCCGCACCATCACCTAACACAATCGCCATCACATAAAAAAATCAATACCGTTGTGATCACCGCCTACTACAATCGCTACCACAATAGACATTGGCAGCCATAGCAAAGTTTGCAAGCTACTGATGGTTATAAAATTGGAACCCTATACTAGCATTAAGTCATTTTATTACAACATTAGTATCCACAAAGATTGGATTGTAAGTATCATTTTTTTACTTTAATGAAAATAATTCAATTATTTTTTTAATTCTAAAATAAATTGCAAAAAATTAAGTGGGGTAAATATAATGTGGAAAAACTCATTTTAGGGTTTGTGTTCATGTACTTTGGTACTTTGGTTATGCTGCTAATTTTTTTTTTTTTTAATTCTTATGATTTAATTTTTTGACTGCGATGATTTTCTAACTCGAGTCAACCATCTGTAAATTCTCAATGTCCTTTGCATCGAGAAATTCCCTTCACAACTAAATAGTTTATTATATGTGAAGGCATCAATTATGGTTGTGAGGTGTTGGCCATGATTGACACTGGCGCAACTCACAATTTCATTGCGGATCGAGAAGTTTGGTAACATGAAGTTGGATTTGGTGAAAAATCCTAATAGAATTAAGGCAGGGAACTCGGAAGTTAAGCCTATTCATGGCTTAGCAAATGCTGATCTAAAGATCAGATCATGGAACAGAAAGTCGAACTTGATGGCGGGTCTCTTGGATGGCTGTTGAATCCAAGATATTGATGAAAAATTAAATATTGATGTTTTTGGTGGAATTAATAATTTTATCGAGTGTGTTAGATTTATAGTTCCATGCAATTGATTAAGAAAAAAATCTCATAAAGAAAACATAAAGGGTGGAAGATAGACGTAACGAAGATGTGAAGAGTTTTGAAGACCTTGAATAAAAATAGGTGAAAACAATTCTCTACTTATATACTCTTAATGCAAATCGAATTAGGATCACGCACGACACTTTAAATGAGTTAATTATGTGTATTATGATAAAATATAATACATTCATGATCTTAAAATGAGATATTGTATGTGCTCCTTATGTGAAATGAAATTGATTATTGACCTAATTGGAAAATATATTTTAAAGTATAAAAATTGAATTTTCGGGTCAATTCGATCAACTGAGAAAAGCAATCAGTCAACTGAATCAAACAATGTGTTTTGAAGTTACAATAAGGTGTTACTGATCCAGTCGGTCAATCAAATGAAATTTGTTGGTCAACTATTTGAAACAGTAGCTGAATTGGCGAAGGAAGTAAGCACACTAATCTAGTCGGTCAACCAATGAAGAGGGTCAGTCAACTGTTTGAGTCAGTAGGCGAATTTAAGGAAAAATGGATCACTTTGATCCAATCGGCCAACCAATTGGCCTAAAGCAAACAGTTGAATCTGGAGCTAGATAGGTCGGTCAATCGATTTGTGGGACTTAGTCAACCGACTAAGTCAGTTGAGATTTCGGGAGATTTGGTCTCTTGGTCAAAAGCTATCTATTTTTGATGATTACAAAGGAGTGATTAGAGGGATTTGAACTTAATTGAGATATTATCAACCTATTATGTTATTCCTATAGATATGATCAATATATTTTAAGATTCTCCTAATTTAAATGGTTTAATTTATTTCTTTGATTTTAAATTGAGAAACGTTTCATGGACTTAATTGAGATAATTGAAAGTTATTTTTAAGAGAAATACACATAAAATAAAAGGTTATCATATATGGGGTCTAACAGTGTCATTAAGTGGCATATTTTTGAGAAATTATCCGTTGGTGGACTTGATATTTGTTTATTAATATAGACCTGCAGGAATTGAGTTGAGCACATAAAAAACATCAGTTTTGAGCTATTATAAGAGTGATATTTTTGTTGAGATTTCTACAAAATATTCTATTCAGGTTCTTGATCTAAAGTGCTAACTATTTGGTGTCATCGAGTTGAGTTCTAATTGCAATATTATCATTGTCTTCGGTGTTTCTTGGTGAGATACATCCAAACTTTATTATTTGATTTCTAAAGTTATATTTATATTGATTGCTTAGTATATGATTATTAGAAAATCGTTTTGAACTTAAAAATTTGAAAATCTTTTTAAATGATTTTTGCCTAATTATCAAATTACGTGCTAAATTTGTGTTACTCATTTAATTTATTAATAAGATTTTATTTACCTCATATTGTATCTATCACATAATAATTATTCGAAACATTAAGGTGGCATTTGGTTAGTGTTCCCACTTTTCTGAACCCAACTGGAATGGGTTGGGTTGAGTTGGATTGGATTGGGTTGAGAATTTTGGGATCAGAATTGCATTTGGTAATGACAATTTTTGTTTTGTGCTGAGAATAGAATCGTGTTTGGTAACGATTTTATCTTAAAACTAATTTTTTTTTTTTTGTGTTTGGCAGAGGCGGACGGCGGCGGTGGTGTCAGACGGTGGCCGGACGGCCCGACACCGGCGACGGCGGACGGTGGCTGGCGAGCTGCGGACGGACGGCGACGCACGGTGTCCAGAGACGATCGTCGGAAGTGGCCGATGACGGTCGCTGGACGGCGACGGCAGACGGCGGCGGGTGGACGGCGGATGGTGGCCGGAGTTGAGAACTTTGGGTTGGATTTTTTGGGCACAAAAAAAAAGAAAGTTTTTTTTTATTTCTCATTTCCTTAACATTTTGAGAATCAATTCCTATTTTTTGGATTGGGTTAAGTTGAGTTTTGTATTTGCCAAACGCGTTCCCAAAAATCAAACTTAGAATTTTTGGGTTGGGTTGGGTTGGATTTGGTTGGGAACACTAACCAAAAGGGGCCTAATTGAGTATACCTATATTGAGGTGGTAGAAACTCTTTGTGGAAAGAAATTTGTATTTTGTTTTTTTTTTTGTATTTGTAAGTTTGATTAGGGATGGCACTGGTTCGATTTTGTATAAAATCAAAACCAAAACCATTAAAAATATATCAAACCAAAACCGTCATTTTTTTTAAACAGTTTTAAAACTAAACTATTTAAATTTAAATAAAACCAAAACCGCGAAACCACAAAACAATTTACGATTTTTCAATTTTGTAAAAATCAAAATCAAAACCAAAACCGTAAAATCGTGGACCGTTGTTTTTTATATATAAACAAAATCATAACTAAAATATAAAACATAAATTCTAAAAAACAAAATCAAACCAGAAAAATAACTATAATTAAAGTTTCTACGAGTAACCATAATTAAAGGAATGAAGGAACGGTTGTAAAATTACCAATCAGAAATGAAACTCTAAGTCTCTTTATACACGTATATATAAGAGGGATAAAAATGTAAATAAAAAAATGCACATATATAAAGGTATATATATATATTATATTAGGGTTAAACTGTAAATATATGTAAAAAATAAGGGTATATATGCAATACAAATATATCTAAAATATCGGTTTTACGGTTCAGTTTTATGGTTCGATTTTTTGGTTAGATTTCGCGGTTTCTATCAAAAAACCAAAACCGCTTCGGTTGCTAATTTCAAAACCAAAACCACACCCAAACCATTTAGTCGATTTTAAAATTGAACTACTCAGTTCGATTTCTTGCGGTTACCGATCGGTTCAATTTTTTGTGGCATCCCTAAGTTTGAGAGGATTAGACATGTTTGGGACAATGTCTAATCAAGGTAGTTAGGTTTTGATCTTTGTCCTGCAAAAATGTTAGGTTATTCTTTTCTTTGAAAAGAATTAGGTTTTGATTATCCCTATAATAGAATTGAGTGATTGTAAAGATTCTTCCTAAGCCTGCTAAAAGGATAAGTGTAAAAGTGTGAGAGAGTGGTAGGTTTGATCTTTAACCTGTTAAAAGGATTTGGTTTTGATTCTGCCTGTAATATAATTAGGTTAGGCTTGAGCTTGGTAAAAAGATAAAGTTCTTCCTGAACCTATGAAAAAGATAATTTCAAAGGTTGATTCTGAGTCTGTGAAAAGAATCGAGATTGTAAGAGTTTGGTTCCTACTTGGGAAAGGAATCAAGGAATTTAGTGGATTGCGAATCTCCGTGGAGCTTGGGGGACTGGATGTAGGTAAAAGTAGCTTACTGAATCAAGATATATCGTTGTGTACTGCATTGATTATTTCATATATTGCGTTTGGGTGTGCACTTACTATTAAACACATATCTGACGCGTATAAAGATAATAATTGATTTAGAGAAATTAATTGTTTCTATTTAAAAGAATTAATTGTTTAAATATTTGTAACTATCCAATTCACCCTCTCTTGGGTAGCCCTTTGGACCAATAATTGGTACTGTAGTTAGTTTAGCTCATTTGACTTAATATCCTAACTAAGAAAGATCACATGGCGCACCCCATAGGCACTCTAGGTGAGGGGCAATTTATGCACCATCCATATTTGTCTGCAGGTGAAAATTATTCATTTTGGAAGGACAAAATGATCACATTTCTTCAGCCATTAATTATAATGTGTGGCTGGCCATTGATGATGGTTCATTCGTTCCTAAGGAGAATGGAGTGATTAAGAAAAATGAACAACTCATTCTCTTGGATAAATAAAAATTAATTATCAATTCTCAAACCATTAACATTCTGTTTTGTTCTTTTGATGCAAATGAATATACCAAGGTTTCAGGTTGTGGATTAGCAAAAGAAATGTGAGACACATTGCAAATCACACACGAATGGACAAATAAGTTGAAACAATCCAAGATCAATGTCTTAGTTACTCAATTCAAACTATTCAGAATGAGTGATGTAGAATCAATTCCAGAAATGTACACGAGAGTCAATAATATCTGCAACAACCTTAGTCAACTTGGAAAGCCTTATTCTATGGAGGATAAAGTCCATGGCATTGAAGGTTCAAAAGACTGAGGAACGAGACGATAGTGATGACATCAGTCTTGATAGCGAGCAAGAAAATGATGTGGCACTTCTCACGAAAACTTTCAGAAAGATAACCCAACGAACATTCCATGGAAAGAAAAATTTCAACACAAATAATGTTGAGTGCTTTAATTGCCATAAAATTGATTATTTTCAATTCGAATGTCCTGAGCCAGAGAAGAAAAAAGAAAAAAAGAGAAAAGAAAAGAAGAAGGTGAAGAAGAGTAAGAAGAAGTCAATGAAATCCACTTGGGATGACTCGAAAAAAGTCAATGAAATCTACCTGTGATGACTCGGAGTCGAGTAGTTCAGAAAAATCGAGTAGTCATGATTCATCTATGCTTACTTTGATGGTCGCTAGAGATGAGGCAACGAAATGCTCTAGTTCTTGCACTTTAGATTTCGATGATTTATTTGATGTTTATAAAGAACTAGCGCATGATTATAAAAACTAATATTATCAAATTAATGCCCTACAAAGTACAATTAACATACTTAACAAGTAAGTGATAAAATTCGAATCCAAAAATATTGAATTGAAATTCAATGTTTCAGATTTACATTTGATTGTTCTCAAATTCACGGGTAGTGAAAATAATTTGAAAATACTTTTGGGAAGTTCAAGAGGTATTTTTGATAAAGCTGGAATTGGTTTTCAGAAAAATCTTAAACAAAAGAGATTTCATTAATTCTTTTCTAGAATCAGGAATCTTGTTAGATATTTTAAATGTAACATTATGGGGACACACCATTAACAAATATTTTTCAAAAGTATCTAAGTGTAGACAAGTTTGGGTTCCTAAAGAAACTAAAATTGTCTTAGCTAACAAGATCGGACCCACTTAGATTGGGTACCACCTAGGAATTTTTTGAGGTGTTTCTTGTAGGTTAATCTAATAAATATTTATGAGTAAGGACAAATTGTTCTTAGGAAGTGGCTGTTTTCAGCAGTAACATGAGATAAAACTTAAATTTATGTCTTTGACACCAAAAGATGAAAGTCATGTAATGTCTAGAGACTATGTCATGAGTAAGAAAATCAATTTAAACAAGATGGTAAGAATTTCTAAGACTTATGTTGTTTTACATATTCTTTTGTGATCTTAGAATTATTACATGATAATCAAATAAACTTACATATTCATGTGTGATTTTCTTATGTTATGTTATATGAGATCCACTAAAAGTTATGTTTAAAAATATATGAAATATGTTATATCAATTCATGATTTGTTCATTATTGAATTAAGTTGATTTGTTAATATTCACGATCTCTGAATATACATGGCTTATTAATCTATTGATACTATTGCACATGGATATTCTTATAGGTTTTGAGTGTCTAACATTTATTTAATGTCTCTTGTTTTTAAAATGATTATTATTCTAAAAGGGAGCTGAAATTTTATGAGATAAATATGCACTTATCTATGTTTAAAGTATGCACTTGATTTATGTTGATAGTTTCGTAAATTATCATTGAGATATGCTTCATGTTCTAGTGTATTAAAGATTACATATTTCTTGATTCTATGTAAAAGGAAGATATTAATTAGTATTATGAAATAAAATATGTTGACTTAATTGAAATCATATAATTTCATGCTACATTATTGAAATGTTTTGACCATCTCTTAAAATTACCTCAAGATGATTAGATTAATCTTAAAAGTTGTTCTTTTCATGATCTCCACCTTTTGATATAACAAAGGAGAAGTGAATATGATTTTAAGGGAGAAACGTTATATGACGTTCTGATATTGTATGTGTTCTTTTAAGCATGAAGTAATGTTTACAATTATATGGGGGGAGAAGTTTTTATAAGTGGGGTAATAATATGTTATGCTTAAATTGAAAAAAGGTGATATTGAATATGTTGATACCTTTGATTAGCTTGCTGATATTTTCACCAAACCTCTAGTTGAAGATCAATTCGTGAAAATCATTTGAGGTTTAGGTATGGTTAGACATAGCGATGTATGTTTGGAGTAATGTCTTTGATTCTCCGCCCCCACTTTTTGAGATAACAAAGGGGGATAAGTTGATATTTAATGAGTTAGTTGATATTTAGAGATTTATTCGCCTAAGCATTGCATTGATTAAAGGGAGAAGTTATTAAGGGCTTATGTTAAATATCATTATGGTTTAATTGAGCTTATATAGAATATCTTCAATACTATTTAATTATGTTTTCAATATTATGCTTAAATGAGTTTAAATACCTATCCTCAGATTTAGGGGGGAGCGTGGTTACATTATATTTTGAAGAAATCATCAAAGTTAATTGTCATTATAAAAAATGAGAAGATTGTTGAAACCAAGGTTTTGATGAACAATTAAGTATTGATATTTTTTATGGAACTAATAGTTTTATCGAGTGTTTCAGATTTATAGTTCCATGCAATTGATTAAGAATAAGATCTCAAGAAGAAAACATAAATGGTGCAAGATGGACGTAACGAAGATGTGAAGAGTTTTGAAGATCTTGAATAAAAATAGGTGAAAACAACTCTTTACTTATATACTCTTAATACAACCCGAATTAAAATTACACACGATACTTATATGTGTGTTATGAGAGAAGTGATAAGTTCAAGATCCTAAAATGAGATATTGTATGTGCTCCTTATGTGAAGTGAAATTGATAATTGATATAATTGGAAAATATGTTTTAAAGTATGAAAAGTTAAATTTTTGGGTTAATTCAGTCAACCGAGAAAAACAATCAATCAACCGAATCAAATAGTGTGTTTTAGAAGTAAAATGAGGTGCTACTGACCCAGTCGGTCAATCGAATAAAATTGGTCTGTCAACCCTTTGAAACAGTAGCTGAATTGGCGAAGGAAGTGAGCATACTAATCCAATCAGTCAACCGAATGAAGAGGGTCGGTCAATCATTTGAGTCAGTAGGTGAATTGAAGGAAAAATAGACTACTCTGATCCAATCGGTCAACCGATTAGCCTTAAGCTAATGGTTGAATGTGGAGCTGGACAGGTTAGTCAACTGACCTCTAGGTCTTGCTCAACGAACTGAGTTAGTTGAGATTTCAGGAGATTTGGTATCTTGGTAAAAAAACTATTTGTTTTTTTATAATTCCAAGGGAGGAATTTGGGTTGGGGGATTTGAATTTAATTGAGATATTATCAACCTATTATGTTATCCCTATTGATATGGTCCATGTAGTTTGAGATTCTCTTAATTTAAATGGTTTAATTTTTCCTATTTATAATTTGGTTTTAAATTGAGAATATTTTTATGGACTTAATTGAGAGAATTGAAAGCTATTTTTAAGTGAAATACACTTGAAATGAAATATTATCATATATGTGGTCTAAAAGTGTCACTAAGTGGCATATCTTTGAGAAACTAGCCGTTGAAGGGCTTGATATTTGTCTATTAATATAGATCCGCGAGAATTGAGTTGAGTACATCAAGAACATCAGTTTTGAGCTATTATAAAAGTGATATTTTTGTTGAGATTTATACGAAAGATTGTATTCAAGTTCTTCATCTAAAGCGCTAGCTGTTTGGCGTCACCCAATTGAGTTCTAATTGCGATATTATCATTGTTTTCGGTGTTTCCCAGTAAGATCCATCCAAATTTTATTATTTGCTTTCTAAAATTATATTTATATTAATTGCTTTGTTTAGGATTGTTAGAAAATCGTTTTGAACTTAAAAGCATGAAAATATTTTTAAACGATTTTTGCCTGATCATCTGATTACGTGCTAAATTTGTGCTGCCCACTTTATTTATTAATTAGATTTTATTTGTCTCACATTGTATCTATCACATAATAATTATTCGGGATATTAATTGAGTATATTCGTATTGAGGTGGTAGAAGCTTCTTGTGGGAAGACACTTGTATTTTTTTTAATTTGTGAGTTTGAGAGGATTAGACACGTGTAGGGCGGTGTCTAGTCAGGGTAGTTAGGTTTCAATCTTTTTCTTGTAAAAAAGATTAGAGTTTGATATTTGTCCTATAAAACGATTGGGTTATCATTTTCTCTTAAAAAGAATTAGGTTTTGATTATTCCTGTAATAGAATTGAGTGATTGTAAAGGTTCTTCCTAAACCTACTATAAGGATAAATATAAAAGTGTGAGGGAATGGTAGGCTTGATCTTTAGCTTGTTAAAAGGATTAGGTTTTGATTCTACCTGTAATAGAATTAGGTTAGCCTTGAGTCTAGTAAAAAGATAGGGTTCTTCCTGAGCCTGTGAAAAGAATAATTGTAAAGGTTGATTCTAAGTTTGTGAAAATAATCAAGATTGTAAGGGTTTGGTTTCTACCTGGGAAAAGAATCAAATGGTTTAGTGGATTGTGAATCTCCGTAGAGCTCGGGGGATTTAATGTAGGTAAGAATAGTTTATCGAACTAGTATATATCGTTATGTGCTACATTGATTATTTAATATATTGTGTTTGGGTGTGCACTTAATATTAAATACATATACACTGCGTATAAAGATGATAATTGATTTAGAAAAATTAATTATTTGTATTTAAAAGAATTAATTGTTTTTACTTTTGTAACTACCTAATTCACTCCCCTCTTGGGTAGTTCTTTGGGCCAACAATGACTTTGATGTCATCTTGGGTATTGAGTTTTTGGCTACAACCAAAGTCACAATAATGCCTTACTTCGGGGAATTACTGATCGTAGATGAGAAGAGACCTACTTTTATTTGTGCTGCTGAATATGAACAACATAAGAAGGAAGAAAAACAGAAGGTTGGTATCATGTCCATATTGCAAGTGATTTTGATTTGAAACACGGTGAAGAGATGTACTTTATGGCTTTAACCAAAATCAAATCGGACCAAATGATTGAATTACCTGATGTTGTTGCTGATGCCTCCAGAACTCCTGAAGACCCTTCATCTCCGATGGACGATTGATTATAAGATCGAGCTAGAACTCAGAACATGATCCCATACACAAGCCCCTTACCGGATGTCTCTAGTCAACCGACAGAATTAATGAAGTAGATTGGAGAGTGGTTATACTTTAGCTATATGAAACCTTCCAAAATTATCTACGGTGCACCGGTATTATTCCAGTAAAAAGTTTGATGGCTTGATGAGAATGTTGACTACCGAGCATTAAAAAAGATAACTATTAAGTATAAGTATCATGTTCCACAAGTTGCTAATTTGTTTTATCGGTTGGTACGAGCCAAGTACATCACAAAGTTGGTTATGAGGTCGAGATTTTGGCAAGTTCAGATAGCACCTAGTGATGAACCAAAGACTGCATATGTGACATGTTATGGTTCTTAGGAATTTTTTATTATGTCATTTGGCTTAACTAATTAATGCCCCTGTTACTTTTTTACAATTTGAGGAATGATGTGATGTACGAGTTTCTAGACCGTTTTGTGGTTGTCTATTTAGATGACATTGTGATTTATACTGAGACCTTAAAAGATCACCTTGTACACTTGACAAAACTTCTCTCCAAGTTGAAAGAGGAGTACTAACTGTATGTGAAGAAAGAAAAATATGACTATTCTCATGAAGAAGTCATGTTCCTTGGGCATTGGGTGAGCCAAGGACAAGAAAGAATGGATGAGTGGAAAGTGCAAGCCATCATTGATTGGATTCACCAAAGAAGGTATCGAAATTGTGCTCGTTTCTTGGACATGCTAATTACCATTGTAAGTTTCTTGGGACTTTTTAATTACTACCGTAAGTTTTTTGGACTTGCTAATTACTACCGTATGTTCATCAAGGGGTACTTAAAGAAGGTGAATCCACTTAAAGATTTGTTGCGGAAAGACGTCAAGTGGGAATAGATCGTGAAATACCAACAAGCATTTGACCTATTAAAGGAAACAACTTTAATAGAACCTGTTTTGTAGCTACCATGAATTGAGGTGTCATTTGAAGTATGGACAAATGCTTCGAATAGAGCTATTGGGTGTGTTCTTGTCCAAGAAGGTCACCCCATTGCTTATGAGGGTCGAAAGTTGAAAGATACTCACAACGCTATACAACCCATGAGAAAGATATGACCGTTGTTGTCCATTGTGTCAACACATAGAAACACTATATTATGGGGACAAAGTTTATGGTAATGATGGATAATGTAGAAAATGTCTACTTTAAGACCCAAAAGAAGCTGACCCCGAAATAGGCTCTTTGGTAATAATTCTTGGTTGAGTTTGATTTTACCTGGGTACACAAACCTGAAAAATTGAATTTAGTGGCTAAATCTTTAAGTTGTAAGGAGGTCCTTGAATATGTTACGTCAATGACGCAGGTAAAGACTGATTTTTTTCACAAAAAACCAAATATCAGTCTCCACAGGATCCTACCTATCAAAAGCTTCAACAACAAGTATAGGATGGCCTAATGCGAAGATATTGGGTCAAAGACGGACTATTGTATGCAAAGGGAGTGCACCCTATGTCCATAGTGGAGAGAGACTAAGAAGATAATTTTTGTAAGATACACACGATCCTCAATGGGCGGGTCACCCAGGTATTGAGAGGATGTATGCTTTACCATCTCGGTCATTCTACATGACAAAGATAGATGAGGATATTGAAGCTTACGTCAAAACATGTCTTGTGTAGTAACAAGACAAGCTAGAGAGAAAAAAAGAAACTAGGTTGTTATAACTGCTACCGATCCCAAAGAGACTATGGCAATTCGTTTCGATGGATTTCATAACTGATTTTTCAAATGTGGATGATATAAATTCAATTTTTGTTGTTGTTGATCATTTTTCGAAGTATGATGTGTTTATCCCTACCCCGCATGCGTGTCTTGCCAACGTTGCGAGATAATTGTTTTACAAGAATGTGGTACAATATTTTGGACTGCCAGAAGATATCATTAGTTATAGGGATACCTATTTAATTGGCCATTTCTAGACTGTACTATTTAATATATGATAAGCACATAATTGAAGTTTTCCACAGCTAATCACCCTCAAGTGAATGGATATATACCCCGAGGGGATGAATCAGCTCTTAGAAGAACTTTAAGATACAATGTGACGACAAGTCAGAAAAACTTGGTAGGCTTGCTGGAAATTGCACAATTCTGCTACAACCTGCACATGTCATCAACAATAGGGATTAACCTATTTGAGATTGCTAATGGACAATAGACTCTCACTCCAAATAAGGTCGTTTTGCAATGTATAAGAAGGAATTGTCTTGTGGCTTAAAGGTTAGCTCGAGCAAAGTAGGAGCTTATCGATGAGGCAAAGGATAGCTTTAAAAAGACAACCAGAAGGATGAAGAAGTATACGGATCAACACCGCAGAGAGTTGGGATTTAGAATAGGAGATCGAGTTACGTTGAAACTCACTCCGCAAATTTGGAATAAAATAAGCAGTAAGATGGTACATCGAGGCTTGATGCTGAAGCATGACGGACCATTTGAAGTGGTTAAACATGTTGGAAATGTTGTTTACTGGTTGAAATTTCCAAATCGGTTGAAGATCCACCCCACTTTCCAAGTAATTTTTTTTGAAATCATTCAATGAAAACTTAATGAACTTGGGTAGAAAACAGACGATACGAGCACCGCCTATAATTTGTAAAGAGTTTGAGAAGGATGTAGATAAAATCTTGAATATTAAGGCTGAAGGTGTGAGCAAGAAGAATTGGAAGACCCATTTCCTCGTTGAGTGGTAGGGTTCAATAAAAGTTGATTTGGTTGGGAGAAGGATGTGCCTCTCTAGCAATTAGAGAAACAAATCAAGGAGTACTCGGACAAACAAGCTCTAACGAGAACGTTAACCTCAGATGATGGGAGTGGTTTGTTAGCCTCTTGAAGGTGAGATAAGAAGGAAACTTGGATTTTGGTGCCATGTCCAAGCCAATGTCTTTTCCACCTTAGCTGAACTTGGTTAACTTTGACTAAATGAAGATGGTGTCATGTTTTGAGCCTTGTGTTATGCCAAAGATAGAGACTTAATGTCGGTCTATACCAACAAAGTCAACCGTAGGTCCCCTGCTATTGATTCTATTATGGCCCCTTAGATATTTTGATGTCTAATGTTGTTGCTTTAGTATTTTTACACAAAATGTTATAAGGGGGTACCCCTTCCTCTAGACCTCGTCGTGGCATGAACTTTCGGCGTGCTAAGGGGCGTTAACACACCAAGTCCACGTGTATCTAAGGACCAAGGTGCGTGTTAAGAGAAGCAGTAGGCAAGACTTATTGATTGCTCAAATATAATACCTTATTTAAGCGCAAGCATCGTAGTAAAGTGTGCTTAATTAAGGGTGTTAAACCACGAGGTTTGGCTTGTAACTGCCAATTTCTATTATTGTTCTTTAAAATGAAATGAGTTTTGGTTTTCGATTTGAGTTTTTAAGTAGAAGAAAATAAATCTTGGATCTAAACAATGAAAATAGGGAACCAGGTTAGGAATTATGGATCCATATTTTGGAACTTATGTTGTTTTCGTATTTTTCTTTTTAACTCGGATTTGTATAAACAAGTGTTTTTAACTACAAGCCAAAATTACTCAGATGTATTGAATTGATTATTCTCCACCATGATTTATCCTCGGTATTTAATTTTTATATTATACTAATTTATGGTGAATTAAAATTTAGGTATAAATCATCTAGACTAATAACCAATCATCAAGAATACATTTGTATAACCACTAGATTTAGACCACATGTACAAAATCTAATATTGTAGTAGTAATCGGATCTAAACCAAAATCTCTATAAGAACATTTTAACAATAAATCCAATTACAATAATACAATGTCATGAACAAAATTCATGTTAAACAATAGTATATACAATATCTGAAATTAAATAATAAAAATACAATGTTACATAAATATAAAATACCTTACAACAATCCTAACCCAATTGAATAAAGTTAGCCGCTCACTAATGCGTGAAATGGTATTTTCCCGAAAAAAATCCTTAAAACCTCCATTTCCCTTCTTTATATTATGAAAACTAACTCTTGTTTCCAAAATGGTGAAAAAAGGTGTAAGAATTATGAAGAGTGGAAGAAGTTTTGGAGGTGCAAAAGTTGGCTGGAAAATGGATTAGAATCTGAAAAATTCCTCCCCTTCTTAAGATTACAATAGTTCTTTTTATGCTAAGGAATTTAGGGGGGAAAAAACTTAATAAACGGAATTTGTTGTTGAAAAGGGCGCTGGTGGCTGGCCTAGGTTTCGTGCGCGACAGCTGGCAGATGTCGCGAAGTTGTGCGACTCGGTGCATTGCTTCAGAATCCATACGGTGCACGACTCCTTGATCTATGCACGTTGTTGTTCGCTTGGTTCACCGTGGATTGTCTTTTTCTCATCCGTTTTGCTCCAAATTAATTTTCTTTTGCTCCATTTTCAAACACCTAAAAAAATAACTAAAATAAATCAATTATACTAATTTAATTTATTTAAAAGAATAACGAAACTTAGTTTATGGGTATTAGATCGAGCAAAATGTGGCGCGATCACTTATCCAAGATTCTCGACATAAGCAAAAATTGGGATGCCACGAGCGTCGACAAAATATATAGGACATCATGGGTTAATGCTAGTAGGTATTGGGTGACGCTGAAGCAAGGTATAAGACGATCCTAGGCACATAGCTAGGATCAATATTCATGGGCATATCAGCATGGTCAGTATGCATGGGCATATTTGGGCGGTGCTGGATGATTTTAGTGGACATCGGGCATTGCTAAATCAAGGCGAGGTGATCCTAGCTAGGCAAAATACTAGGATCGACATCTTAGGCGCAACGCTAAGAATGGTTTCATGGTGTAGCGCGTGAAACCAAGGCGAGCATTGAGATGTATGAGGTTAAACTAGCAAACTAGAACATGGGCGAAAGACACCATTTGGTCAAGACCATGCTGGTAGAATGGAGAAAGTGTCGACTAGTAGTGACACGTTTTGGGAACAGAATGGCACGGTGCACAGAACATATACATGACGTTGATCGATGGTGACTAAGTACCTCGGAGCTGTGCTAGAGAAGCTAAGTTTACAGGAATATACAACAAGTGAAGATCATGTGATAGGCAATTATTGAGGATCTCAGCAGATAAGGCAAGATAACTGTTGTGTTGTGGTCTAAACAAGTGTCCAAACATGTATTTGTTTTCTACATCCAAACAGTTGGGGGTTGTCAACTACTAATTCACTACAACAAAAATTACTTTTGAGGACACCTAAATGTGTCCTAATATATATTCTTTTAGGACACATTATGTATTGAGACAATTCAAAAATGTGTCCTATAAAATATTGTCCCAATAACTTATAAAGATACTTATATTTTGTCACATTAGTTTATATTTATTAGGACACTATTATGTGTCCTAACAAATTTTTTGAGTATTTGTATTAGAAAGGCTTTCGGGACCTAAATAAGTATAAAAAAAAGTAAATTTTTTTTCAAAAAAATAATAAATATATTTAATTTGGCTAAAACCAATAATCCAAATTTATCCAATTGAAAATCAAATATTACTAAAAATTGTGAATCAAAATCTAGGAACAGAATTGAAACAGAAACATAATTTTTTTTGTTTCTGTTTTCTGAGAAACAGAAACAAAATGCTGAGGACAGAAACAAAATTTGGAAACCTTTGAGAAGAACATCTCTAGCAAAATTAGCTTTCTTGACAAACCTCCCTTTCATTCGTGGCCTCTTCTCAGCATTCAGTTTACAAACCTCGTACCTTATTTTCTTTGAAAACAACCTCGTCCTTCTCTTCTCTCCATCCACGATTGCACGTTTCTGTTTACCGCTCTCCATATTTCTGTTTTCTATTTACCACTCCGTGATTGCCAAAATCTTCATCAAACACGACAAACAATAAACTAAAAAAATACGTTTACCTTATTAAACGTGAAATTTATACCTTGTCCTTTATTGATTGCAAAAAAATACGACTCATTTCAATCTTCAACCAAGGCAACTTGTACAAAAAGAAAATTCACAAATAATGTGAATATAACTAAATAACTCTTATTCAATATTAGATCAATGCATAAGCTAAAAATGTTATATGTATTACCGTATTCATCAAATGGAGCATCGTAGTCATAGCTAGTGTTTTTATCATTACATACAGGCGGATCATCAGAATCGGTATCGGAATCAATTAACTAGAACCTCCTAAGAGGACTAATAGTTAACTTCGAAAATTCTAATTTGTTGCTGCTTGTTCCTATGTCTGTAGAAGCTTGAGAATTCATAACCTGTTTTCTCTCCCGAGCTCTCAAGCAACCAGTTGATTCTGTGCTCAAAACCCCATGTCCGTGCAACGGGAACTTTAAACTGCTACAAACAGAATGGTGCTGTGCTGATGGAGGCTCATTAGCTACTGACAATAAAGGGAGAAAAAAACACCACATTAGGAGGAGGAATATAACCCCCTCCCCCCCCCCCCCCCCCCCCAAAAAAAAAAAAATAAAAAAAATCCATCAATTATAGAAGACAAATATTATACGATGACGGGTTTAAAAAAAGACATAAGTAAATTAAGAATCACTTCGGAATTAAGGGCGTTGGCTTGATTCGACAAGCTTGCAATCTCATAAACCTATTTCTAACATTAGTCAACCTTCGGTTCTCCGACTTTAGTTGAATATGAAGGGACTAATAAAGGAAACTAATTCAATAACTTAAAGAGCATATGCAAAACCAGGAATTTGCTCGAATAAAAGATTAATAACAATGATAATCATAAGATCATAACCAATCGAAGATTGATATATCGGCATTCCAAGTCCAACATGAATACAATAATTATGAGTTGTCATTCTTGAAGTTGTTGTGGTTCACCATGTAAACATAGCATGAATTACCAATTATATGTGAATGGAGATCCTACGAGTGCAAGGAATATGACAATTTTTGCCTTATATGACCACACAACAAATTTTATCACCCAAATTTAGGATCAATCAAAACATAAGGATTTGTTCCAAACATGCAAATTTCAAAAGATATCCAAGTAAGATGAAACTCGACTTCACTTAATAATTAATATCCTAACTAAGATAATTAAGGCATAAGGTTGAGAATCTATCCATTTCCTCATATTTTCTTGAACTTTTATGGGTTATCGATATAGAGTAGAACATGATTGCTTATTGTTTGCCAGCCAGAAGATAGATACTAAAAAATAGATTACGTGCTGACATATATCAATTCATCTCTTCGACGAAACCAAAGAATGTAGGTAACAAAGATCAATTTTCGCATGCTATTAGGGCTAAATCTGTGGTCGGATAGTGACAAGATCAAAGAAGGGGGGAACGGAAAAATATGGAGAATCTGCCTCGTAATTATAATATTACCACTTCGCTGCTAATTGCCTTCGTCATCTTTCACAAAGAACTATATCCGCTTGTGTTTGTATCTTTCTCTGTGTTTATGTGTGAGTTCATATTTTTCCTGTGGATACATTCCATTAAGAAAGTATTGTATAAATCTAAATTGCAGATGTTGATTTAAGATGCAGAGCTACAAGAACAATACCTTTGCTTGCCTTTTAAATTATCAGCCTCAGCAATGAATTTAGTAGAGCATCGCACTCCATTACCACACATCTATAAAGAAAAAATAGAGAAAAAAACCAGGCATCACAAACAGCTAAGCATACATATAAACAAAACAAGATCAATCAACAGTATCGCTAGTATAAAGTGTGATTAAGGTGAATTACCGTGGGCTCGCTACCATCAGAGTTGAAGATTCTCATGGTATAATCAGCGCCATTGCTTCCGGGCATGACAAATATCACTCCGTCAGCACCAATCCCGAAGTTTCTATCACACAATTTCACCGCCTGCTCCGCCGGATCTTAGGCTCCATTGAATCCCTATTGTCAACCTATGTATAAACATCTTAGACATACATATCCAGAAATGGAGAAATTAGGTGATTTAAATTCACTTTACCAGTATGAAATCATTTCCGAGGCCGTGGTACTTGACGAAATGAAGGAATCCACGTTCTATCCAATCAAGGAAAGAAGTCTGAGACATTGCTTCCCGAGCTTGAAGAAGAACATCTTGAGATTAAATTGAAATTGGATCTATATCCGCTATTAAGCTCCAATCGATTCTCAAAATTTCTTCACTCTTTTTCTTCGATCGATTGAGAAGTCAGAAGAGAAGTTGGAAGAGAAGTGAAGATTCTGAAAATGAACTGCATTCAGCAGCCAAGATTCAAAATGAACTAAACCATGTGCGATCTAGCTCAAGAACGATAACATAGCAGAACATTGACTTCACCAAGGAGAGCACTGCGAATTGATGAACGGAGGAAACCTAGATCTGAATCGAAAGATCTTTAGATCCGCTCATTTTGAAGATGCAGACATTTGTTTCCGCTTGATTTGGAAGAAGGAGATAAAGAGAGAGCGAGATTGAAGAACGATTTCTCAGATGTGGAACGAATTTGAGATTAGCTCTTGAATTTGAGATTAGCGGTGACTAGGAGCGAGAATGATGAGCGTAAGATCTCCGATCCGAGAGAACATTGATGACGAGTGACGACGATGTCGACGGCGAGTAGGGCAGTCGTCGACGCGGGATCGGAGGGGGAGCGAGAGCGAGATAGAGAGAGTAAGATCATGAGGACTGAGAAATCTGAAGAGGAAGCCAATGATTATACTTCTTTTTTAATTTGATTCATAATTATATTTTTCTAATTAAAAATTAAAAATAAAATTTTTATTTGTGCCTTTAAAACTTTTTTTTCCCTCTTATTTTATATATATATATATATATATATATATATATATATATATATATATATATATATATATATATATTTTAATTAGACAATAAAAATAAAATTCTTTTTGTCTATTTTATTATTTTAAAAAATATAATAATTTTTGAGTCCTTAATAGGACACTTTTATGTGTGTCCAATTAAATTTGTTTTATAATATTTTTATTTTTTATTATATATATTTTTAAAATGTATCTTATTATAAAAATATTATTTTTTGGGATATAAGGACACTAGGATTAAGTGTCTTAATAAAGTTTTATAAGGACACTATTTATTAATTCTCTCTAAAAAAGTGTCCTATTAAGTCATTTTTGTCGTAGTGATTGTTCCTACTTATACTTGTTTTGCATGTTTGATTTAGAAAGATGATTGTTTCTGCGAACCAGATTGAAATTGTAGACATTGGATCTTTGTTCCTGAATTAATACAAGATTAAGCTTTACTTGTAATTTATGTGTGCTTGTGTATGCTCATTTGTGTTCTCTGTTTTCGGTATACTGGGCTGTTTGATGGAAAATCACTTGACTAACTGGTTATGGTGACATTGACATTCTGGCTTATCATAATGTTAAAATTTGAAATTGAAAAATTAACTCTGTAACACCTTCGGTCGTGATTGTAAATAATAATCTAAAAACTTTCACATTTCTATTATTACTTTTTCTTTATTGATCCTTCATCACGATGCCAAACCTCGCACTGCTTTTAAATTCAGATAAGCATGGAATTTAATCAATTTATAAATTTTCCATATTCATCAAATTTTTACAACAAAAATATGAGCAGGTCAAAGATTAGTCAACCCCACAGATAAAATAATTAACCATTGATTCTACCTTTGAAATTCCGATAAAAAAATCAAAATAAATTGTAGACCAATGAGGTTAGCTATACAAAATTGACAATTATAAGCATTTAATCCTCCAAAAGCGATGAATTAAGACTAGCCTTAAAATTCTCCTCATTTCCCTCCCCCTTCTTAATTATAAATAATGCTAAAGAAAATCCCTAAGGAATGTAACCTCATTCACACTGTAGGACCAAAATACCCCCCAAAATTACAATATTACATAAATTTTTAACATTATTAAACCCTTTTTCGACATGGGTAAAACTGTCGTTTTTCTTTTTGGGTTCCAAAAGTTTTCAAAAAAACATAAATAAAAAAAAATAAAAAAAAAAAATTATAAGAGGTGTACCACAACAAATTAGCTTTCCATATAAACACCTATATTAATAATTTAATTTCGAAAAAAAATGGTTAATTAATTATTATGGGTTTTAATATCCCACCCCACTAAACCCTCCAGCTCTCTCTATTTTTGTTTTTTGAAACTTATTTCAGAGAGGAGCTCAAGAGTTACATTCCACCTCCATTTCTCAGCCGTTGGATGGTATTTCAGATCAACGGCTGTTATCCCACAGAGCTTAATATAAGCTTATTGTCCAAACTAGTTTCATGGATTTTTCTTCATCATCTTCCAAGTAGTTTCCATCGCTGAAAAAAGAAAAAAAACCTTCTTTTCTTACTTTCCGAGACTGACTGATGTCTTTCATGGAAGGTGGAGGTGGTCTAAGGAATGCAAATTTACAAAAAAAGCGTCATCCCTTTCGACCAAGTCCTCCATTAACAGCCATAGATAGGTTCTTATGGGGACAGAACCAGAACCAGCTGATCTCTAACGAAAAAACCCTAATTACAGATGATAAGAACAAGGGAACTTGTCCTTCCGGAAATGGACTTTTTTGTAATTTTGATGCTTCCGGTTGTGATGAAAATTTTGGTAGCTACGAAGAATCAAGTTTCTGTGATGGAGTTTTAGTAGATGGAGAAACCGTAAACTGGGCTGATCATGAGAATAATATTCCTATTCCTAGGGCTTATATGATAGAAGAAGCAAAAATGGAGAAAGAAAATTCAAAGGGGTCAAAAAAGAGAACAAAAAAAGGTGGTGACTCCATTAAGAACTTGATCAAGGGACAATGGACTGATGAAGAAGACAGGTTTTGTTTATTTTTTTCGTTTCCGAAAATGGATTTGTCTATCTATCTATCTATCTATATATGATAGTATGCATGGAACTTTCTTGATTAATTTATTACTGCCATATATATATATATATGAGTTGCAGGAAGCTAATGAAGCTGGTAAGGCAATATGGAGAGAAAAAATGGGCTCAAATAGCTGAGAAAATGGTTGGTAGAGCTGGAAAACAGTGTCGTGAGAGATGGCAGAATCATTTGCGCCCTGACATCAAGGTTTCTAATTAATTATTCCTCCTTTTCTCTTTCTAATTTCTTCATTCATAAAATAAATAAATAAAATGATTATTTTCCATTTTCCTGAACTATGTTCCTATCTATCTATCTATCTATATATATAGGGGTACATAAAGAGATGAATTTTTCCTAGGGTCTCGTAATATGTATAAAACATTTCCATGGCTAGGGTTTTCTCATTTTTCCTTCGAACACATACACATATATTTTTGTTATATTGAAATTTTAATAGATTTATCGGTTTTTTCGCGCAAAAGCTTCGGACTTTCTATCATGCATTCTTCTTAGGCCTTCACTTTCATGTGGTCTAACAAACTATTGTTCTGACAAAAGCATCTAATCTCGTTACCAAAATTGTTAAATTACATTCAATCTTTATTTTAACTGTATAATACAATTCGAACCCCTCAATTACACCTTATTTATTTTCCATAAACTGTGATTTTTTTTATTTGATCATTTTAGCCCCTAAAATTTGGATTTTTTTTTAATTATATTGTCTGTTTTTTTTCCTGACAAAATTGTAAACCTAATTTATACAGAATCGTCCTAATAAAAATTTGAATATACCCCAATTAACAATGCCGTTCATAGTTTGAGTAAATAATTCTTTTCAAATAAATGGTTCACCCACTATATTTTTTATAATTAAACTGTTGTGTAGGTAGATTTTTGTAGTAATTTTTATTTTGTTCAAAATTCTTGCTATTATTTTTATTCATAACACAATTTGGGGGTATATATATAATATTTCAGAAGGATAATTGGAATGAGGAAGAAGAGAGGATGTTAATCGAAGCTCATGAGGAGCTCGGAAACCGATGGGCGGAAATCTCACGGCGAATTCCCGGAAGGACCGAAAATTCGATAAAGAACCATTGGAACGCCACCAAACGGAGACAAAACTCAAGGCGGAAGAGCAAAAAACAAGTGGGCAAAAAAACCCTCATTACTAGTGGAAAACCACAACCCACTTTGTTAAGAGATTACATCCAAAGCCTCAATAATCATCCTACAACCACAGCCGCCACCAAGAACCACACCACCACCACCACCACTAGCACCGCCACCAACTCCACCATCTCAGGTGATCTAACCACTGACGAATTCAACTTCATGGAAAGCTTCTTTGGGGATAATTCGAACGAGTCGTTTGTCGATAATTGCAAAGTCGTGAATCAATTCGAGACTAAGTCATTATCAGAAAACTCGTCTTTTTTCGATTCCGTTGAGGTTAACAGCGTACTCGGAGAACCAAACGAAGATATTTTGAAAAACCATCTTCCTTCGGACCTTTACCTCTCTTATCTCTTTCATGGAGTCAATGATTCTTTGGCTTCCGGTTACTCTGGCGACGGCAACATGGAGGTGGACTTTCCGGTGACGGCCAGTTTTTCCGGCGAGAAGAAAGAGATGGACTTGATAGAGATGGTCTCATCATTTCAATTCTCACGTGGAAGTGCTTATTATAATAATGGCTTTATGATCTAAATATGTAATTTGGATTTTTTTTTTACTTTTAAAAAAATGATGTGATAATCCAATAAGATATTTCCATGCGGTTTATCTTGTTTACTTTCTATTTCCATACATTTCCATATATATATATATATATATATATATATATATATATATATTCAGGTGAAATTGTTTTTTTCTTTTTTCTTTTTATTTTCTGTTCCTAATGCATGCATGTTTCTTGTTTTTGTTCTTACTTTCCCAACGGCTTTATGATCCTTTCTGGGTTGTCTTTGACTAGGGTTTGGGAACGAAAGTGAAACGGAAGACTATTAATATTTATTTAATTATAGCGAAAGGAAAAAACTGTCGAACTCTCCCATGAATTTATGCATCAATACTGCACCACATATAAATGTATGAACAAATTAACCTTATTTTTTATTTTTTTATTATTTTTTTAAGCTACACTAAATTTGTTGCAACTAGGTTCTTGCTTGCGCCAATTCGCGAACTTTTAAATTTTTAATTTGAATGATTTAAATCAATCTTCATATTTATAATTAATATTTAATTTTTAAAGATATTGTCCAATTCTCAATATTGTTTGTAACACAATATATTGTTCGTTTCTAAATCTTTTGAGAGTATAATTAAATAAAATGAAAAGAATTGTTTTGAAAAAATTAAAAAATTTCATTAACATAGATAAATTGTTATAGAGGATCAATGTTTTTCCTCATATGTTTAAACTAAAATTTATAGAATACGAAGAAAAAAAATAATAACAGAATATAAGAAGTAACTAAAAAGTAAAAGAAAAATACAAATAAATTGCATAAATTCACTTATTTGCACCGTATCAACCATGTAATTCTAAAAAAATCACACTAGAATTTTTCAAAAAAGAATAACAAAACATGGCGGAAGAAGTTAGTTTCTCTGTCTGTTGAAATCTTTGTTGTCTCAACTTCTTCTAATATTGTGATGTACTTCAATATATACATGTGCATACTAACATGTTATGAAAGAAATCAAAAGTGATGAATTGTGAAAAAAATTAGAGTCCTTGTATGAGCGAAAAATCGGATTGAATAACACTAATTGTTCACCTGACCTATAAGGATGAACAAACTATAGTTGATCACATGAATAGTTTTCAAGGCCTTATTAATCATTGATTACGATCTTGTTTTGAAAGATGAAGTGCGGGAATTACTATTTCTCAACACATTACTTGACAACTGGGAAACGCTTAGAATATCACTTAGCAATTTCGGCTCTGGATGGAAAGTTGACGATCAGAATCACAAGTATTGGTTACTGAAAATCAAGAAGATGGGGGAGAAACAAAAGCAAGAATCCTCGTAATAATGAGAGATTTGACAAATCAAGAGGTGCAACAAGTCAAAACACATGATCCGAGATTGTAGAATATTGAAAAGGGAACACTTAAAGACTGAAATGACAAGGGTGAAAAGGATAGGAAAACTAATGCGATTGTTGTTGATGACTGTGATATTTTATGAAGATGGTTGTGTCAACCTCATCTACTAAGATGGCAATGGAGTGATTGATTTAGATGCCTCATTTCGTGTTACTTTTTGTGGTGATTTCTTCTCATCGTACACTAGCAGTGACTTTGGCTATATATATATAAAGATAGGGAATGACGGTGTATCCAAGATCATTGGCATATGAGACATTTACATAGAAACTAGTATCGGTTGCAATTGTTACTTAAAGATGTCAGACATATTCCAGATATGCGGCTCAATTTGATCTCCATTGAAAAACTGGACGACGAAGGTTATAATAGTCATTTCGGTAAAGAAAAATAGAAACTCACTAGAGGTTCTTTGGTGTTAGACAAAGACAATAAACTAAGTAGCTTACATGTGATGCAAATGAGAGATCAATACAATTGAGGACTTTTCTACAGAGTTATGACATCGACGACTTGGTCACCTAAGTGAAAAATGACTTCATATGCTCGTTAGAAAATAACTTCTGACATGTATAAAAGGTACATCTCTTAAAATATGCATGGATTGTTTTGCTGGTAAACAACATAGAATTGTATTTCAGAAATTTAATCCATCTATGAGACATTATCATTTGAATTTGGCGCATACAAATGTTTGTTTCATTAAAGATTAAACATTTGGTGATGCTTCATATTTTATTACATTTATTGATGATTTTTCTCGAAATGGTTTGACTATTCTAAGAAAACTAAAGACCAGGCATTGGAGGTGTTCAAGTATTTCCACGCCAAGGTTGAAAAAGAAACATAAAGGCAGCTCAGGTGTATGCGTGTAGATAATGGCAGTGAATACAGGGGTCCGTTTGAAAAATAATGTAGAAAATATAGAATTAGAATTGAGAAAAGTGTGTCTAAAACTCCTTAACATAATGAAACTACAACAAAAACAGGATGTAATGACAATTATTTTAGCGGCAGTTAAAAAATAACCACTATTGATATATTTTTAGCGGCAAATTACTTAATTGCCGCTAATTTATTCCAATTGCCGCTAAATGTTATAATTTTTTTTCTAAATTTTGATATCGATATCTTTAATTAATTAATTTATTTATTTTTTTAAATCTAAAGACCCAAAAATAATGTTATAAAAAGAAATTTTATTACGACACAAGTCACACAACTAAAATTTTAAAGCATTGGGAAAACATTGCTAAGAATTAAAATAAATAATTGGCTAAAAGAAACTCTAAATAGGCGGCAAATGAAAAATCCTATCCCACTTGTTTTTTTCATCGAAAGCCTAGTCTAGTTGTCATCTTATTTCACCCAAATCCATTTGCTCCCCGTTCTTGCAGCCACGACCAGTACGCCACACCCAGGTTCATCCTCTACCGTCGCAACTAAATTGCTCCTTCGCCGCCTACGCAACCAATCACCGAAGCAATTGTCCGCAATTGCGATCGATTCATCACAACCATCTCGATTCTACTTTATCTCAGGTTTGATTTCATTTTTCTTGCTTGTTTTCTTGTTCAAGTGTTCTTATTTCTTACGATTTCACTACCTTTGTATTTCATATTGGCTTGAAATTATCGCCTTCTTCTTAGGTTGTTGCTCTTGTTTTTGATGCCTAATTTCTCAGTTTCCAAATTATCACTTGAAATTGTCGTTGTTTAGGGCTTCTGCATTCATTTTCTACTTCGGTTTAGGGCTTCTGCATTTTTGTAAGTTCGGTTAAGGGAATTTTCTACCTCTGTATTTCATTTTCTATTTCAGTTTAGGGCCTCTGCATTTTCTTGGTTTAGGGCATATTTAGACTTGAACCAGAAAAATTATATAATTATATACAAAAGGAGGAATAAGATACTGGGGTCGCGATGAGAGTACATGATTTTGATTGGTTTTCCATTCCGAGGGGTGAAGTTTAACATATCCATTGCCCTAGCAACTGTAGGCACATCATAGTAATCCAAAGAATTGTTATTTACTTTGAATTCAATAATTAGTATTGAAGCCCATGGATCAAATGAATAACTATAATGATCTACCATGAATGATGATACCATGTCCACAAAGATGTTTGAAAAACAACAAATGCAGCCACAACAATTGAAATGGCGATTCAACCATTGAATACTTGCTTGTAGAACAATTTGTTAACAAATTCTATCATGATTCATACCCTATAATCACTTATTTTTACAGTTTACTAGTTAATTCACCATTTTCGCCATGTGCATGTGACTTAAAACTAGTGTTATTCAAAAAAGTAAGAGCAAGCGATAGCTAGCCATCTTGAGGGTTGTCGTAGTTGACATAGCCATAGCCGAGAGATCGAAAAGTGCTTATGTCCAAACAAATCCTAACTGACACAACCTGACCGACTTGGTTGAACAGATCGTACAACTGTGAGTCTACCTATTGACGAGCAGGTTCGATTATTTTGTTTTGAATTGAGTTGATTCACTTTAATCTGATTAGATCTTGTGAGTGGGTGAAATTTTGAACTCGATGTTTTTGAGAAATTTTACTTAGTTGATGATTTGGATAATATATTTTGGATTTTTCTTGGTTTACGAATTGATTATTCAATGACTGAGGTATTTTTTTTTTAATTCTCTTATACACTGATTGAGTTTGAATAGAAATTGGATTGAATAGAAGGTATAATTACTTTTCCCCAAATTCAGGCTTCTTTAAACCCTAAGGTTGTGTCTGGGTAAGGAATTTCTAGGAGGGATTTCATTTGGGGGAAGGATTTCAAAATCTATTTTTAATAAATCCTTTGTTTGGATATTGAGGGGATGGATTTCACAAATCGCTTGAAACCTCAAATGAAGGATTTGGAAATCCTTTTGAGAGACCTTGCATTTGGCAAATCCATTCAAAGGAGGATTTCACAAAATTCATCCCTCTTTTGCGACTGAGAACTCTTGCGACTGAGCAACTCACAAATTTCATCCATCCTTCTCTACCGATCCTTCTAGCGACGAAGACGACCCCTTCTTCGTCGACGACAACCCTTATTCTCGCGACGACCGCAGTCGACGTCCCTCATTCTCGCGCCGACCCTCCTTCTATCGACGACCACCGCCGATGACCCCCCTTCTCTCGACGACCGCCGACGCAATCGTTCCTGGGTTCGCTATAGGATTCACAATCGACGATTAAGTTCACTAACGAGAGCTCCTCCTTTGCCGACAAGACCTCCTCCTTCTCGCGATTAGTGTTCGCAATTGACGATTAGGTTCGTCATCCTTCTACTTCTTCGTTGGAACCCTCAATCGACGATTGTTTGCTACGGCTGATTTTCGTGAAAGATGGGGTAAAAAAAGTGATGATTGAACTGCGAAATCACCTCAAAGGTTGGGAGTTGAATTGGTTGTTGATTTTTTTTATTTTTTTTTTCAATTTTGCCTATAGCTGAATTTTGATTATCCAATCCATTTTGACTTGATTTGAATGTTATTTCTGTCAAGTTGCCGATGAAATGAGCAATGAACTGGTTCTTTGTTATTTTGATGGTTTTTTGAGAATTATGTTTGCAAATACTTTATCTTTCCAAACAAAGAAATTGTAAAATTACACGATCAAGTACTTCAGCTAAAATAGTTATCCAAATAAAGGATTTGTAAAATGAAAGGATTTCAAAATTCAGGATTTTGAAATTATTTCATTTTATAAATCCCTTGGATTTGTCAAATACCTTACCCAAACGCAACCTAATTTGATTTGTTGTATTAAGCTAATTTAAGGCTTCTTCCCTGTTTCAGTTTCTGCTTATGATTTATTTTCCTGTCTCAGTTTATATTCGTGGTTTATGTTCTGTTTTGTTCTCAGTCTCAGTTTCTGTTCTATATTCTTTTCTGTTTCCACTTCCAATTTCTATTCATACATGGGTTATGTTCATGGTTTCAGTTTCTGTTTTTCATGGAGTAGTATTTTTTAAGCTTTTGTTTTTGTTCATGGTTTCTTTCCAGAGTTTTTGATACAGAAGCTATGATGGAGTATAGAGTCTGTTTTTACTGCTGTGGACGGTAACCATTTCCGGCAGCCAAATCTTTTCCTTATCCAAGATTACTAAGTGGTAGTTTTAGGGCGTTTTCTGGTGTTCCTCGAGCAAATTAATATGATCAGTCTTTATTTCAAAATCTCTTTGCTTTGAATCGTTGTTTTAGTATTTATTCCGGTTAGTATTTAGATTTTGTTCAATTTATTTGTGTTTAATTGAGTTTATGTTTGTCAGTGGGTAGTAAATGGTGCCTAATCTCATTCTAGCTTTTCTAGTTCCATAATTCTTCTCTGCGAGTGTGTTGGCATAATCTCTTACCCTTCATTTTCTTTTGTCTATCAACTGTTTGATAAAATGTGGCAGCTAATGGCATTTCAAATGTTGCTTGTTTAGTTTTTTGAGATTGAACAACAATTTGTAATGGCATGTTAAGAACCGAAATGTGGCATGATTTGCACTGAGAACACCTCCATTTACTAAATTTCCATATCTATCTTCAGATGCAGTGGGATAATTATTGTGAATGTAGTGTTGTTCATGATAGAGATGTCTTTTGTGATAATTTATTGTCCCATTTTTTATATGGGGGAGCAATTTGCGACTGTTCCACCATGTCAATGAACTAAGATTTTTTTTTGTTCTTTTTTTCATTTCTCAAATCCTTTTTTTAATTATATTTGTGTTGAATATCTATCTCCTGAAGGAATATTAAGTGATGATCCTAGACAGTTTATGATTTTAGTTTTGGAAATACTGAGCGAGGGAAAGTAAAAGAGAAGTTTTATCACATGCAGATTCGTGTAAGGCATTTGTTTGTTGATTGATGTAGGTTGAGAAGTATAACATATCAAAATGATTCTCTCTCGTGGTGGTAAGCGTCCTATTGAGATTCTTTGCAAGAAGCTAAATGGTGACGTGCAACCCATGCACGGTTATTCTGCCTGGGCTTGCAGTGGAAGATCCACCCACAATTTTAGAGAAAGTAAAAGTTCATTTGATTCTAGCTATGGTAATGCACATACTGCTTTTGGAATGTTTTCAAGAAGATATGCAGTTGAAGTTTCTGCTTCAGAACAAATGAATCTCATAAAGCAGTTGAGAGAAAGAACGAGTGCACCAATAAAAGATGTCAAGTCTTCTCTTGTTGATTGCAACAGGGATATTGGTATGCCTTATTGTACTTTATCTTTGAATTATACGTATTGTTCTCTCTTGTCTTTCGCTGATAGACGTTTTTTTTTTCTTTTTTTTTTTTTTTTTTAACTTTTTCTTAACGACTTAGTGTCTCAAATGCGGATGCCGCACAAAAGGATCTAAGGAAAAGAAGGGTGGTTCTTGCATCAAAAAAATCATCACGAACTGCCGCGGAAGGTTTTTTGGTGCTTGCTTAGAATGACAGTAAGACTACTTTATTTGTATAGGTTCAAGCTATTTATACTTCGAATGACTTAATTGAATCTCGCAAAAATTTATCATCAGACTATAGGTTTCAATTAAAAAAGGTAATGAAACCATTAACTCTTATCTTATCTATTATGTTATGCTATAATTATCATGTGTATTTTTTTTTTTTTACTTAATCTTGATAGGTTCAAGCTACTTATATTCTGAATGATGCAACTCAACATTCCAAAAATTTCGTAAGTAATTTTTACTTTGTCCTATAAGTTCAATCGGTAAATTATCGTTTAATTGGGTGATACAAAAAATTGTGTTGAAATCGTTGTGTTGATATTTTGATTGTTTGCTGAAATCGTTGTGCTGAATTGGGTGATAAAGAAATTTTCTAGAAATACTCTGTTTCCTGTCGAAATTGTTCCAGAAGTTCTGTTCTATTTTGAAAAAAAAAAAGAACAGAACATGGTGATTTGTTAAAACAGAACAGAACTGTTGTTTTGTTCTGATGTTTTGTTTTTGTCCGCAGAATAGAACAAACAGCTGTTATGTTTTGTTCTCTGTTCTGTTTTGTTCTAAATATAAAAAAAATGTTGCTGATAATTTTTTATTCTGGATTTTTAAATATTTTTCGTATCTATAACTTAGTTTGAGGTTTAATTTGTCATTTTGTGAAAATGAAAATGATTTTTCATGTTCAATGAAGAAAATTTTAAGGAATATAAGGTAAAACAAGAAAGTGTTTTGAACAATTAAGTGATATTTTATTGATAAAACGTTATTATTTTCACAATCTTTATGGATTTGCGATTTTATTTCATTTTGAATTATAGATGGAAAAAGCAAAGAAAAAAAGACAAGTGCTTCGTAAGTGATATAAGAGCGATCATATGGTTTTGATAATCTATATTCAAGGTATGTTCTAGTAGTCCTGGGTGGTGGGCTCCAGTGTCTTGAGTGGTGGACTTATATATCGTTTATATTGTTAATTTTGAAAATAATTGTTAAACACCACTTTGATTGTTGTGGTTGTGTTAGTTATTGTTTTGTTTGATATTGGTTATATTTGATAGTATTATTTAGGTGACAAGTATTTTGAGAATGTTAAATAAATAAAGGGAATTATGTCGAAATTTTTGCGTGAACGCCATTTTAATATTTATGTTGTTTCTGTTTTTTTTTTTCCTCTGATGTTTCAATTTTCGTATACGTGCAGGTTTTTTTTTGGCTAATTAGGCGCTTCATGTTCGTTGCACTCTTCCGAGGGATTTCAGAGATTATTAGTTTACACGATTGATTTATGTTAAATTAGGAGTTCAATTTAATAGTATTTCATTGATATTTTTTTTTTTTAGCATTATTTGGGGATACTAGATCTACATTTTTAATTATTTGTATATATTTTCATTCGAATTTTTGTTGGTGATTAATACTAAAATTTATCTTATTTTATTGAGATTATCTTATAAATATTTAGCGGCTAAATCGTTAATTGCCACTAAATATAAAAAAAGGACATTTAAATTTACCGCTATACGAAATCTAAGTTTGCTACAAAATTTTTTTTTTTCAATAAATATAAAAATAAATATTTAATATTTTTTTTTATGTATTTTTAGTGGCATATAAATTTGTCGCTATATAAAATTTAAATAGCCGCTAAATCTTTTATATTAGCGGCTAAATTGTTATTTGCTATGTAAATAAATATTTAATATTGACTTATTTATTTATTTTTAGTGGCATTTAAATTTTCCGCTATATGAAATTTAAATAGTTGCTAAATCTTTTATATTTAGCGGTTAATTCTTAGCGGCAATTATAAATTACCCGCTATAACCTATAACGACTGCAGTATTAGTGGCAGTTGTATGAATTGCCGCTAAAACTTTTAGCGGCTAAAAAATGAGTTTTTAGCGGCTAATAGAATTGCCTCTAAAGTCCGTTTTTGTTGTAGTTGCTGAGAAAATAGACCAAACCATTTGTGAACAAATCGAGTATATGTTTTCCCATACAAGTTACCTAAATCATTTTGGGGTGAAACAACGAGGACTACAGTGAACTTGATCAATTTGTCTTCATTAGTTCCTTTGAATTACAATATCCCAGAAAGTGTGTGGACCAAAAAAAGACCTCTTTTACAAGCATTTGAAGATTTTTGGATGCATGGAATTTATTCATATTTCGAAAGATGTGAGGCCTAAGACCATCCTACATTTGTATCAGAGTTTAGGTTACAACAACTCTGGCCTAATAACCACAAAGAGACTGGTGGAAGAAGTTGATCGTCAGGTTATAAGTGTGAAAAAAAAAATCTCACCTCATGATTTAGCTTTTGGGGTTGAGAAAGGACCAAGACTACCTTACACTGGTACCAAAGCTATTTTTTTGAGTTAAGAAAGGCCCAAAACCACTCCAAACTAGTATCAGAGCTCAGGTTATGACAATTCTAGCTCAATAACATAAAATGAGAGACTAGTTAAGGGTTAACTAACCAAAGACCCAATGTGTGAGGGAGAGATTGTTGGATTTATCCCATATTAGAAGTGAAAGGGGCTGGTGGTCAAGTTGTAAGTGTGAGTGAGAGAAAGTCTCACTACATGAGCTAACTTTGGAGTCGAGAAAGCCCAAGACCTTCCTACACTGGTATCAAATCTAGCTTTTAG